>WBNM01031811.1:0-61484 GCA_013399055.1 Ramphastos sulfuratus | reverse complement strand
CTGTAGTTCCCAGGTTCCTCCATCCGACCCTTCTTGTGGATGGGGATCACATTGGCCAGTTTCCAGTTGTCTGGGACCTCTCCAGTGAGCCAGGACTGGTGGAAAATGATGGAGAGAGGCTTGGCCAGCTCATCTGCCAGCTCTCTCAGCACCCTAGGATGGATCCCATCTGGTCCCATGGACTTGTGGGTGTCCAAGTGGCTCAGCTCTCTCAGTTGCTCCTCATAAGATTTATTCTCCAGGCCCTTCACCAACTTCGTTATCCTCCTCTGGATCCACTCCAGCACCTCCACATCTCAAGGTGTGGCCCCACCAAAGCCGAGTACAAGGCAACAATCACCTCCCTACTCCTGCTGGCCACATTTTTAATACAAGCCAGGATGCCATTGGCCTTCTTAAATTTCCTTAAAACATATTTACTTAAACCTCCCTGAGAGGATTATTCTGAGGAAGAAATTCTTTTGTTACACAGAAAACTTAGCAAGCTTGTTCCTGGGACCTCAGCCAGTTGTATATTTGGGTTTTACTTTCAAGATGTGTACTGTAGACACCTCAGGCCTAGATATGAAACAAAGAGGCCAAGGGAAAGGACAATCCTATACGGCTGTCCAAGCAAATGGAGCTAGAAAGTGTTCAAATGAATGTATGAATTCAAACTGAGAAGTCTGATAAATGCTTAGTGTGCAAACTTATGCCAGCTTATTAATCACTAAAGGTTCATCATCAGAGAATTTTGTGGTTGCTCCATGGACAGTACTTCTGAAACTTTTTTCCACTGCAACCATTATGTTTCAAAGAAATGCAATAGATTCTTACTACTTCATTGTATGTTCAAAAGATCCAAATTGTGGATTTTGAGTTGAACATAGTATTTCTACAAGCAAATACACCTCGGCATTCTAGAAAATTCTTAGGTTGTAGACACTGAAATCTAATTACTCTTTTCCCAAACACCAGGAATTTGTCACAAGCATCCTGAAAAATCAGTAGAGTTAAAATTGGTGGGAATATTTGCACAAACTCAGAAAAGTGGTGTATTGAGCCCTGTAATTAGAAAGTATTAGGTGATAGGTTGGACTCAATGATCTTGAATGTCTTTTCCAACCTGGTTAATTCTGTGGTTCTGTGATTCTGTATTCTACTATACACTGACCTCATCATATTATCAACAAGACTGAAAGGCATTTTTGCATTTTATATCTGAAAGGTGATGACCAAAGTGATAATTTCAGGAATGTCAGTTTGACATTCTACATCAAACTTGTGTTAGTGAATTTTTTTTGAGGCTGAAGTGATGTAAATAAGCACAGCAAATGCAATCTTCCTTTATGCCTATGCCTCTGCCGCACGCACACAGTTGCTTGAGTATGAAACTCTAGCACATAATCTGACAACACAAACACAAACCCTTTAAATGTTTAAAATATCCTGATTACAACAGTATTAAATCTGTGTCCCTTTACTTGGGAATTCTGGTCTTGACAGGGACTAAAATGACTCTAAACCTCATCTCTTTTCCAGACAGAATTTCCTAGCTCCTGCTGGGTGGCATCCACCACTAATCTGACATGCCAGAATAGTGGCAGAACAAAGAGGAAAACCATTGTAAATGTATTTATTTTCTAAATCTGCAGAAAATGAGTGTTTCAGGGATACACCATTCAACCTCTGACTGCAAAGTTTTGTCATCCCGAGTAAGTCTTCGGTGTAGAGTTTTATCAGTAAATGCAGAAAGAAATAGTAGCATTTCATAACTCCATCTGGAGGTAATAAAATGTGGGCCTGTCTGTATGGGGAAGTTACAACAAAATATGTCAGTGCATGAATTTCAAGCACAATAACTGCCGTGCTTTAAGTCTACATAGATGCTCTTCAACACTGAGACTCCAGGCTTTTTTTTTGCAGTTTAACTTAATCCATTTTCACAGTGGACTCCTACAGAGGAATTAGTGTCCACACAGAACTATTTCTTAAAGGTATTCTGAGATATTTTCCAACTAGACAAGCACTAATGTTAATATACTTTAAAATAGATATTTCCCCATAGTAGTAAAATAACAAACTTGAGCACATTTTCAGAGGAAATTAGAGTTCCTCAGAGGCTAAATCATCCCCATGTGCTGTTTGCAACCCATGTTTCATGGCAGCCTTTCCTACTCAGACATGCTAAAACAGTACATGAACAAAGAGCAACTCTGGCACATGCATATATTTCCCAAATTTACATAAAATTAGAATTTCCAGAATGCATAATGTGCCAACCATCTGAAAGTATTGTTAGTCTGACTTGTCTTTGAACCGAGTGGGTATAGTATCGATTATATATGAAAAAGGCTGTTACTTTCCTTGTAGTACATGCTGTATTGCAGAAAATGTCACTGTAATTTAAAAAATGTGCCAGACTATTCATATAAAGTGGCACACGGAAAGCAGGCATGTTCTGGTTTTGGTTTTGGGGGTTTTTTTTTGTTTGTTTGTTTGGGTTTTTTTTCACTCAGGAATTCATTTTATCAAGTTTTTGGCTTTCCATGCTCGGAAAATGTGAAATGTAAACAACCAGCCACACTTCTTGAAGCAGGTAGCTGATTTACCTCTTTCATTGACCAGAAAGGCTTACATGCTATCCATTCAGATGACAATGAGTTGGTGAGTCACGTTGATTCTTCTAGTTGGGACATTTCAGATACAAATATTATGATGCTATTGTGAGTGTTACTTAGTGTCAGAAATTTAGATTAATTTTCAATATCTAGAAATTTAATCCACAGTATGAATTGCTGCAGATCTGGCCTAATGAGTATTACTAGCATATCACATCTTTATTGCTGTTATTTTTAAGACAGATATGTGAGAAGAGGGACTACACAGAGAAAGCATTTCCCTCCATTAAAAGCAGAGCAAGCTAACCCAAAATGCATCCTGTCTGCTCAGAGTATAATGTGAGATTTAATATGAAAGGCTTCTCTATGTTTCAAGTTTAAACGACATTACCAGAGCATTGTGGATTTGGTTAGAACTCACACTGAGTGAGAACAAAATATTTATGTAGTCAAAATTGTTTGAAAATAATAAATTTACTGATCTTACTAGTAAAAGAAGAAGTGTATTCAGAGAAAAATTACTCTGGTATATAATAAAAAGGTACTCTGACGTTTTTAAGAAATTGTTGAAAAAGCAAAATATGGAACATCAGCAGTGTTTAAAATTGTGTTTCCAAAAAGAATCTCATTGTTTCTTGAATAGCGTTTCTGTGTAAAAATGCTAATTCAGATCCTGATATTTCATTTTTGTTCCATTAAAAGAATTTGAGTTTCCATATCAACTCCAGTTTCATCTAGCACTTTCATGGCACAAAATTGCCATGATACGGAAATGTAAATAAAAAAAAAAAAAAAAAGATTCTCCTCCTTTTATTTGTAAATATTCCCACTAAATCTAGAGGAGGAAAATCAACTTTGAATGTTAGCTGTTAGCTGGATGAGGGCAGGCTAATGGAATATCTCACAGGATTTTGTTATTTGTGAACTCAACATTTGTATTACTGATACTCAACAATCCTTACTTACCAGAGTTTGACAGCTGGAGATGTTTTCACAGCCTCCAATTTTTCATAGGAATTTCTGTACTTTTGGCTTGTTCTTCAGTTCCAAAGTAATAATAGATCTAATCATCTATTTAGTTATACTAATTGGAAAAAAATATTTCTTTATACATATAAAATAGAGAGGGTTTTTAAATTTTTTCCATGTAATACTCTAGATTGGTCTTACTGTTGTAAATGTCTATCTCCAAAGTTGTAACCTTAATGCTAGAAAACTTAGCAGAGACATTACACAGACAGGTCACTTTTGTCTTTATCAAATAACTTCTGAAATCAGCATACTTTCACTTTATTTGTCTGTTAAACATGTCAAGAATTCGGGCTTTAGGTACTTTTGTTGATTTGCTTTCTTACTTTTGCGTTGACAAACCTTCATCTTAGTCCAAAAACCCACAGAATCAAAGAAATTGAAAATCTAGGGAATCTGCTGTTTGCTGCTCTTTTGTTTACTAGTCTCCACTTGTGAACAAAACATTTTACAAAGATGCTTTATGAATAGATAGGATATGCAATGAGTAATCATTACACACGACTTCCTCACTCACCCGGCAACCCCCATAACTCACTGATGAAATCACCACTTGTGCATCTTTCCCTAGAACTAGGCTAATCATACTTTATGGTGGATTTTATGTCCTCTCTATTTATGTATGCTATTGTTTCATTTGTATATTCTGGTTTTATATTTTGTGGTCTAGTTTGTTATAACTTGAAACATTCTGAAGGTCTTTTGGGTACAGAAAATATGTCATGGTGAAGCTTCTGTTAGCCTGATTAATGCAAAGATCCCTGAAATAAAAATTTTTAAAAATAGATGTGGAGGGTTTTTTTTAACTTTACTTCCAAGTGCTTCTATCACCTAATGTGAAGAAACTTATCAAATAGAAGAAAAAAAGAAAACAGCAATAAGGATAAAAAAATGTACATCTACTTTTATTTTCCTTTCCTAAAACCATCTAGAAACACCATTCCAGCTCCGACTTGGTTGATGTTTTCCAAAATATGTTAGTCTGTGACATGTTGACCACACAAACTTCTGGTTTCAGAGAAGCAGTTTTCTCTGTTTTACTTTTTGGTACTTCATTCTTCAGCAGATACTAGTTACAGTGAACAAGAAATTCAATATAGGAGATTTTCAGTATTTATATGCAGTCTAACATAACACAATTTTAATGCAGAACCACTATGATAATGTAACATTATACTATGAACTTTAGATGGTGTTTTCACACAGAAGGTGTGGAAACTTATCCACTTCAAGTTATTTTATCTGTCTTTTGACCCACTACTATTTCACAGGCAGAAAATAAATCTGAATACAAACACTGTGCATGAAACTGTATTCTCCTTATCTCAGGAACACTGGCATACTTTTCCACCATATCTGAATTTGTTTTGCACGGTACCATGATAGGTTTCCATTACAGAAAGCAATACAGTGCTAAACTAAACATCTGACTTGATAAAAACTGGAATTGCCTTCAAAGACACACCCCATGAGTTGTATTTCCAGTTTAAAGCAGAGGTTTGAAGTACATGGATGCTTGGGTGAAATATTCCTGAATATACATGAAATCTTTTTTACAGAATCCAAGACTACTCAAACACATCACAAGGGCAGCATTACAAATGTGCCTTGAGAGGTGTGCAAATTCTAACATCATTGTCTGAGTGGCCACAACAAGGAGCACTTGCTGGAGTTTGTAAAGGTAGTAGAAAGTAAACAAAGGCAAATCCTCAGCAGCCAAAGATGGATAATAGTGAGCCTTTTGAAAGGTCATAGAAACTCACCTTCCTGAAGAGGAAGCACCTCCATCTACAAAGGTCTAGAGAGACATTAAGTTTTGTACTGTCTAAAAGATATGCCACCTGAAACTAGCAGGCATGAGACTTGTGATAAACAGGTCAGATTCATACTTAGGTCCCTTTGGACCTATTGGGACATGAAAAAATAGACAAGTGCTTAATAAGTTATGATTTTTATAAATTGTTTTGAGATCTTTGTATCCGCAATGATACAATTGTGGCTGTGGGTCTATGCCCATATGTAAACAGCAGTTTAGGTCTAGCAGGTGTGGGAGAGGATCCCTGCCCAGCACTGGCTTGCATGTTTGGGAAGGTTTTGACCAGTTTCCATGTAGTTTGCAGATGGAATGAACAAATGCAGCTGTTTCCATGGAGAATGAGATCATGCAAACCTGCAAGGCACTTTCAGAGCTGGAAACACTTAGAAACATCACAGCAACACCCAGCTGATTCCCCTGGAACCAAGCTGGCTCGTACCACATTTATTTGCTCTGACCATGTAGAACCTGAACTGATTCCATGTTGGCTAATTAACTTTTCTCATGCTTCAAAGTGCTTTCTACTTACCGTGCAATGATGGTAAGTTTGGGCCCAGTACTATTAGGATACAGGAATTATCTCAGGATCAGCAGTCCACCCCATCTGGTGAGTGTTTTTTGAATAAAACAATGCCAGCACAATGCTCCTTCCCAGATCTGTGGGAACCAGAGAATGTCCAGAAATATGGACAAAACCAGTAAGCCCAGCTGGACTCAACTGCCTTCTTGAAGAGACATCAGAGTTCCTGTAGTTTTAATACAACCTCAGGCACTGGCTGCCTGTTACTTCAAATACAGAAAGCTATTACTTCTCTGATGTGCTTTTGTGTTGAATTAATGCTACTGTGTTTTTAAAAGGCTGGCAGGTGACTGTACTGCCCTGTAATGGATTCAAGAGAAGGATTCAAGTGCAGAAATAGCTTCTAGCTTGCCAAGGTGACTACAGTGAGTTGGTGCCAGAAGTATTGGCCTGGAGGAAGAGAATTTATGAGGTTCCACAGAATCCAAAGGCCAATTGAAGCCAGAGGTGTAAAGAAATGAGGCACTGCAGCTGTGGCTAAACTTTTGTGTATGTGTGGTTTCCAAAGAAAACATTAGGCTCTGTGAGTAGGGGGAGAACTGCAGAATGGGTCATCAGATATCTCCTCAGTCAGCAGCCATTAACTGGCTGATCATCATTGTGACAGTTTGTGATTTCGATATTAGTGGGTTTGCAAATAGCTGCAAGTATGAGTAGAATCCATATCAAAGAAAACATGTTTCAGAACAACTCCCAGCATGTCAAAATCATCAGGATGCTTTACATCTGCTCTTCCTAACCACCAAAAGTGACCCTTCTTTGCTATTTCAGCCTCATAGGACTTCAGCTTTCTGGCTAAAACAAAAAAACTACACTGAATTGTGTACTCCATAACTATTCAGTTTGCTTTTTTTTTTTTTTAAGTCTAAAGTGGAACAAGAGCTGGGTGCATGGCATCTGTTTCCTGGGGCATAGGTGAGTCACAACCCAGATGGAGACAGGCAGGGTATGGAGGCCCCAAGCTTGTCATTTATGGTTGATTTTTAGACATGAATGGAGTTATTATTTCAAAACACACTAGATTATATTGGCTTATTGCTACTACCATGTGTAAACATATTTTACTCTTACTCTACAATACATGTCAGAAGCCTGGTGGTAATATTGACCTGAAACAAGGAACCATCATTCTGAAAAGACTGAGGAAGACTGGCCTAGAACACAAAGACTTTATTAATGCATTTGAAAAATACCTGCACTTGAGTCAATACACAGTGAGACAATTAATAAAGAGCAAGACTAACAATATATTTATATTCTCTTTGTGTACAAAATGTGACTGAATAGACATAAAATCCATCCTGCAATTGTCTTTCTCCTCCTGTGGTTGCGATGAAAAAGGATTGGATGGATTTAAGAATGGTTTCCTATACAGTGGGATACTTGTACAGTATCCCATTAACACTACAGAATAGAATCAGTACTGCAATGAATTATCTAGACAAGAAGCTCTATACATACTTCTCTATCACTCGTGCAGGCTATGTGACTAGACTTTCATACAAATTCACTGACTTTCCACAGAAATATAAAATATGACTTCTATAAATTCTTTCTCTACAGATCCTAGAATCTTGAAGGTTACAAAAATACCCATTTTGAGGAAAGTAAAATAATTTTTCACTGAGGCCTTTTATGTATTTATTTTGAAATGCTTACTTTGTTTTATATTTCTCTAAATCTCTCACTTTATCTAATGATTGTTGGGATGCATGCTGACAGCTGATTTTAGAGCAAATTGCTGCTGGAAAGGCAGGTTGCTTTCTTCTCACAGCCCCAGCTGTGTGCTTCCTTCCCCTGTTCATCCTGGAACACATTTTTGTGCAGTTAGCAACTGATATGTTTTTCTGGCATTCCAGATGGATCCCAGTCTGAGCGACAATTTATGTCATATCTGAGTAGATTTGGTACAAACCAAATCAAGTTTGCTTTATTCATATTATTAGCTCAAGCATAAGCAGTTACCCTGTTTCCAAGTTAGAGTTGTATTCCATCACAGATATGTTTCTGTACATACCTTCACCAGTTTACTCCCAAGCAAGTTTTGAAGTTGTTTCAGAGTAACAAGCATTAACTCTAAGGGGTTTGCCAAAATAAACACAAAATCAGACAGATAGCTGGTCTATACAGTACTGTTCAAACAGCTGGAGTACCTGCTGCTGCGAGTCCCAGCGCTGAAAGTCCATGTGAGAAAGAACAAATGGATTGCAATGTGCATCAGAAGGTAGAGCATTTCAGCTACAGGTGATGAAAGAGTTGCAACACCTGCTGTATGCCTCAGTGTTTCCAAGACCTAGAGTGTAATTCCCTCTTTACTGAAAAGACAGCTAAAAGAAGATTTAAAAAAACTATTGAGTGAAAAAATATTGGGATGCATAAACAAAGCTACTCTGAATGGTTCTGAGCAGCTTTATTGAATTTGGTCTGATGTATTGAACAATCTTTTGTCTATATTCCAAGTTTACTATTTTAAAAACATTGTCAGAGGATGCACTTTCTTGTCTATGAAGCAAAACACAAATCACTGACAAAAAGAAAACAACTGAGCACAGAGAGAAATCAAATCCTTGAGCAAAAATATTGCTAAGGAAAAAAGTGCTACGATTGGCCTAATCACAGATTATACGAGGACTTGTTCAATTAATGCTGGTTTTCCTATACAAATAATCTGTTTCATCTTTCATCAAGTTCTTTTCGGTGTTCTTCCCACTTTCCAAAACACTTCATTTCGTATTCTTTAAAGGTGGTGATGAAAAGAAAATAATATTTTAGAATCTCTTGGAGGCAGGATTAACGAGTAGCTTAACCTCGGTTTCTTTGAATGGGCATTTATTGATCGTCACAATAACATAAAGAAGTGAATGATGGAGAATTCACTTACTTTGTTTAGCTCACTTCTTTGGTGTAGTGAACAAAAAAGAATCAAGGTTAATGTTAGTGAGACCACGAAAGTAATATATGAAACCTAAGAAACATGAAACCTGAGAAACATGTGATTTAAAATATTAGGCATTTTTAGTTTCTTCTTCCATACATATTTTTACAGTTTGCAACTGCAGGTGCACATGTGCTATTTTAAAATGTAGAATCTGAATAAATTCACACACACACACAAAAATGTGATCACTTTAAAAGGTCAAAAGCTATTGTTTTTTTTCACTGGAACTCAGCTTGACTATGTTGGACATTTAAAAGTCGATTTGTATTCTTTCTGCCAAATCTAATAAATAAGCATCAGCAATAATGATTTGGAAGCCACTTATCTGTACAGTTTTAGTTGCTATTCCTAATGTGACCATAACCATAGCATCTAGCTGTAGTACTGATAGCCTTGTTAATGATTCACGCAGTGCCTGGGACATAGCTGCGCTCTATTGCTACATCAGTGATGCCAGGCTGACAAATATAGCATTGCTTTTCACACTGCTCTGTGTCTCTCAAGCACAGCTCACAGCAACAAGGTAGTACTTTTATAAAATAAGTTTATGAGCACTGCAGAATACAACAATGATTTGTGAAATAAAAAAATAAAAATAAAATTAAACAAACTGATTATAAAATCTCATTCTCATTTTGAATGGCTTGCTGTTAATTAGCAGCAATTACAATATCAAAGGTCAAACTGCTCTGGTAATAGTGATGCAAACTTCAGCTTATGCTGTTATTATGAATATGATGTCTTAGTGTAGACTGTAATCATTCCAGAATTTTACAATCACTGTTCACTACGTGATGATTATCCTAATTTTATACAATTCAACATCTTGAGAAGGATCTCGATTTACAGGGGTATGTGAATAGCAGTGAATCCTTCTATGCAAACACTGCAGGTGCAAATTCTGTGCTATGTCATGATCCACGGTGCCCTTTCAACTACAATTTGACTGCATCATGCGTGATGTATCACAGCTAATATTTCCAAAATCAGCATCTGTGCCTGTCAAAGACATCTGGCCCATATTCTGTTTCAACTGAGCACCCAAAATCACAACGCACTTTCACAAATCTGTCTCTTTCCTGGCATAAAAAAAAATACATTTGCTTTACAGAAATAAAAATGTCTTACAATTTTACTTCCTAATTATAGCTTTAAAGCTAAAATTATTTCAAAAATCATTTCAAGCCAGCCAAAGGGAGAGATGAAAAATAATTTTTTTGTAATTATACAATTGCAAAGTTTGATAATAAAGAAATATTTTAGAATTTCCATTTGTCTTAAGTGTCTTGTAGATTTCTCCACAGTTTTTTAATTGCACAATCAAAACTGAACACCTGTTGGAAATTGGCATACATCCAAACAAGGAAAAAAGACATGCATCTTTGACAGTGAGAATAATTAACTGCTGGAACAGACTACCAAAAGATACAATATATTCTCATTCACAATCTTTAAATCAGGAGTAGGTCTGTTTTGAAAAGGCACTACGTCTTTTCTTGAGGTCATTATTTGAAGCTCCACGATCTGTGCTGTGCAGGAGACCATAATAACGATGGTCATTTTTTTTGTCAGAGAAGTCAAAGAACATTTTGACTTCTAGGACACTCACATATCACATTCCCGAGCTTTGGCCCCAATCAGCTGCCAACAGCCTGCAATCTCTCTTTCCTGTAGATGAAACAGCCAGCAAGTTTTTAGAGGCCCCATTTGGTCTGCATCTCTCACACGGCCCTTATTATATCTCTCCATCTGGCCTTTAAATATCTTTACTTGTTAGAATAAAAATAATATATTAATTTCTCTAAAAATGTTTTACAAAATAAAAAGTTATTCTGCATTAAGATGTAAGAGCCCAATTAAGAGGTGTTTGAGCCCTCTTTAACTACCCCAAAACCTTTAAAAACACAGTTGTTGCTTCTTAGACTTAAATATTTGGACCTTGTTGTGCCGAGAGATGTTCAAACACTGAAGTAAATGCTATTCCAGGCATGAATAGCTTGCATACCTGCTGCAAAGCATGGCAAATTCCACTTCAATGCACTTTCCCCCGTTTCTGCCCTCTGTACTTCTCTCATGCTAGTACTGCTTTCCCCTAAGTATCAAAGTGAAATTTTCCTCAGTTTTTTGAAATTGCAGATGTGTTGTTTCAAAATGACACAAACAAACTTNTAACTCCCAAACCCACATCAGAGTTAGCTCTTTTTATTTATTTATATGAAGTCAGTAAGATTTTATGAACCAAAGTAGGTGAAGCAGTTGTCTGAAGTTAATATATTTCAGATTGGGATCTATGAAATAATGTACTTGGGATGATTTTATGATTCTCCAGTCACATTCAGTTTCTCATCAACTTTAACATTACTCAGTCAATACATTTGAGCTACTTCCTCTTCAGTGATATGGGCTCATTGTGCCATGCTTTGTGCCAACCAAAGACCAATTTCCCATCTCAGCAGTTCAGAGTAGTTCATCCAAGCGAGGTCTCACTGGCCACATGGCAAAAATGGTTAAGCAGGAAAGCAGTTCCATGCCGACACAGAGTATGAGCTGACCAAGCCTTCACCTGCCTGCAATGCATCATTTAGACATACCTGCAGTCACAGCACAGCTTCTGCAGGAGCCTTCATGCCAGGAGGGTGAATTACGGCATGACTAATAAACAGCTTTGCCTTTGGTGCCAAATAGGAGCAAAGAAACAAGTAAGTGTTTGAAGGGGAACTGCAATTTTTAATGTGATGGTTAGAGAGGTTCTCCCTGTAATACTAAGTATTTGTAGCACTGGATGAGTTCCTGTTCCTTTAAAAGAATGGCCATTCAAAAGACCTTATGGGATCTGGAGTCTGACTTCTCTGTTTTGCAGTTACTCTTATGTAGATGCACTTCTATATAAACACACCATAACAGGGCTCTATCTGCTGACTGCCAGCATCAGCCTATCTGGCATCTGTCCTTTTCAGGCCATGATTTCCTTACCACTAATATAACAACATAAATTAAATAATCCTATGGGTTTCATTTGCATATGAGTAAAGTATCTGCTATACCTTTGCATAAATGTGGCTTTGTGCTAAGAAGAAAAAACAAATACAGCCTTAATAATGTCAAATTGAGTGAGAGTGCCTGTGGAATACTAACATTTAAAAGGGACAAAATATTGAAGAACTAGGCACCTGAAAATTAAGTTCTCTTAATTACAGCTGTGATACCATACAGGAGGCAAAATATTGTCAAGAAAGAAACAAGAAAGGTATTGAAGGGGAACAGCAAGTTTTTATTACTAATTTAATTAAACATTAAATTCTATTCCAAAATACTGTCTCTTCCCATCCACTGAGGCTGAATAATCTTAGCCCATGCTCAATAAAGGTTTCAGATGCTTAAAACAATAATTAGATGGAGCTGAGTTATGTAAAACCAAAGTTGTAATGCAGTGACTCATGATGGCTTTTCACTGAAAAAAACAGGGTCTGCAGTATATCCCAAGTTATGGGCTCCTGATCATCCCCACCAGGAGACATGACATATACCTGAGGTCCCTAATTCTCAGAGGTCCTGTTAAAGGAAACACAGAGAAGTCATGGGGCAGCCCAATCCTTCTGAACCTGGACTTTGGAGCAGAAATCTCTCTGGGGGCAAGACTCTCCAGAGTATTGGTACTTCTTCCCCACTGCATACACAATGCCATCATTTTACCTAATTCTGGATTTACTTAGATTCACCAGATGCCCTTCTGTTCCAAAGAGATGAGTCTATAGTCAGTGGATTTTTGAGAAGTCATTTTTCGTTGCATTGGACAGCAAGTACAGAGGCCTTACTTGGGGCTACAGGTTGCACTCCCAGCTGGTGGGCATCTGAGCCCTCTGCTAGGTCAAGCCCCATAGTGGACTGTGAAGAAAACTTACCCACAACAGTATGATTGGATTAAATATCCCACGGAGAAAAAAAATAAATGAAAACCCCACAATTGTATTGCCTAGTGCATAGAAAACATATGTAAATGTGTATATACACAAGAGAACATGGTATAGCACAGGTTTATTAAAAATACAGCTAATGGGAGATTACAGTTGTCATGAATCTAATTTATAACCAATGTTTTTTGAATGTGTAAGTTTTAGACTTTTGCAGGATTAAAAAAAAAAGTACATGGCAAGGAAAGCTTTCTGCAGTATCAGACAACATGCTTTTGAAAAATCACAGTGTTTACCTCTCACTTGAGACGTCAACACTAAAAGATGTTGTACAGCTACAGGCATCAGTCTGTGCAAATCAACTACTCTACAAGGGAGCAGCCACAGTTGCTAGTGTTGAGTTTCTTGCACTGCATGTCATGCAATGTTTGATGATTTCAAGATAAAAACATCTTATTTAAACTTTTTTAAAATACCAAATGATAGACCATGTAATGAATAAAACAGTGCATTGCTGTACATGCTGTTTACCATGCAAGTTAGCGTAAGGTTGAAGGCAAATATCCATGCTTCAGGACATAAGTGGCTGAAGGGATTAATAATGGTCACCAAGACTGGGTGTACATGAAATGTGGAAGCAGAATCCCAGCAAAACAGGTTGTTAGCATATTCTAGACACATCATTCAATAACTGCTTTTACAGCAGCCTGCTCACCTCGCCTGGAAGGCTAACAGAGGCATTTGTCCCCAGGAACAAAGCTTTCATTAATTAGCTTTCTATTACTGATTATTTCTATACAAGGCAGAGAAATTGTATAATCAGAGAACGCTTTGGGTTGGGAGAGACCTTTAAAGGTCATCAAGTCCAACCCCCTTGCAGTGAGGAGGAGCATCTCTTTACAAGCAACCTGATCTAGTCTTGTCTGAGTTCGTGCCCTTTCCTGGAGTGCAGGATGTCTCAGAGAACACTGATGTGTCAATCACAAGCTCAACCTGAACTTAGAAGAAGATAATTATCCTATTTATGAAACTCTTACGTACTATGGAACAACGCAGACATAAGCTTGATTGCTTGTTGGGTTTTTTTATTCTCTGTTGTCCATCTCTCTCCTCCTTTCTTCCATCTATTTTGTATGTTTATTAATAATTTTGTCATAATTCTACAAAAATACTGCATTATATAAAAGGATTAGACACTAAAATTACATAATGAAATTGTGTAAAAAGTTCTAGTTAGTTTTAGAAGGATTTTTTTTCTTAGGCAAATGCTATGCTATGAATAAATCAGTAGCTTATCAAGCAGTATTTCCCTTTTACACACAATCTCTTATAAAAGCCTGACTTCTGTTCCTCATAACATGAAATGATGATGATTACAAGCCAAATGGCCCTATGACTATTGAGTCACTCCCCATAGGATTGCCTGCTTCTGCAGATAGTCAAGGCATTGTTCAGTGCATCTAACTACCCCAAGCCATTTGACAGCCTAGATCATTCAAGGAAGTAAGAAACCTACACAAGAGGCCTCCTAACTTTGTCATCTAATGGTAGTGGATTTTGGCTCATATATAACACAGAGGAACAGGCAAGCCTGTATGAAGAAATAAGGAGTTTCTGCAAAGCTTAATCAGGATTTTCCCCTAAACAGTTCACTCTTGTTGTATTTAAAGAGTTCAGGCTGCTCTTAATTGTTGCTGATCGCCCTGGGAGTAGAAAGTATTCCTCCCTAATAAGGGGGTTTTAATTAGTAAGCTGATTCTTTCTATCCTTTGGCAGTTCTCATTCTCCTTTCAGAAACACCAGGGAAGCGTGACAATATGGAGTTGTCTTTTTGTCTTCCCCTGAAGAAAGTAGTGTGAGGAGCATAAGGAGCTGGCATTCTCAGTCCCAGAAAGGTGCCCTGATGGAGAGAAGAAGAAATTTCCACAAAAAAGCAAGCAGTATAGTGACTCATATAGGTCCACATGTCCTATGATCTCCCTGCTATCACAAGTACACAAGGCACGCTCATGCCCTTGTGGTCACTGGCAATCTGACATCCTTCTGCAAGTATGTGTGCTAAAAAGAAATTAAAGAAGCTCCTAGGTGGCTCTGAACTATACTAGACACCACAGGAATTGAGGGAACTCTAATTACTGATAGGTCTATATTTCTACACTTGTAACCACCGGCGGACATGTACTCCTGCTTTCTCTTGATGCACATAGCTTCATGTAATTCGGGTCTACAAAGCAGGTTCATGACTCGAGCTGGAGGTTGTCCTTCCCTGGAGAGCTATAGCATCCTGAGAGATTGTGTTTCTGGTCCTCAGAGCTATGCCCTAGTCTTGAATCACTGAATATTAAGGGCAAGTGCAAGATATTCCCTACTATAATTCCATTGTGTATAATGGGTAAGTCACAAAAAGAAGTTACCATATACTTCAATTTTTACTACTTTATATAGCTAATACTGTATTTGTGTTACCTGTCCATCTTACTCAGAACTTACTATACTTTCATGTTTCTAGAGAAGGCAGTTCAGAAACTTGTCAGTTAGCCATTCTGTTTGTTATTTCTTCTCCGTTCACTCATGAAATCTAGTTCTCACCTTTCACCCACTTGTCCTAGTGCCACCCACACACATACGCACACACACGTCTCATACGTACCACCAAGTCACACACACTTTACTCGTTAGAAGACTCAGCTCATCTAGTTCATGACTGCTCGGAATGCAGAAATTACCAGTTCCTGTCAAGCTTGTTTCACAAATATTGTCCTCACTCAGCCACATGCAGTTTTAGTCAAAAAAATCTCCCCTGACATCCAAAGAAGAGCTCTGGATTAGCATCTCAAGTTCAAATCCTCAGCAGCATCAAGACCTCCTAGTTCACAAAGCACCGCGAATTCTGTCTTCATCTGTGTACCTCTACGGTGTCTTTTGCAGAGAGTGCTCTCAGAAGAGCTTCAAGTCAAAGAAAGCTCAGCTGGCTGTCTGAAATGGAACTGTAATGGGATTTGAGCACCTTTTTAGGTCTGAGAAAAACCCATGAATTCCACATAGTTAGGCATATATATTTTACCAGTCCAGGTCTTTGGCCTAGTTTATGTAAATTAGCAGAGCAATTCTGACTGTGCTTGATCAGAAGAGGCCTGATCTTAAAGCACAGTCACAAGATCACAGAATCACACAGAATCACAGAATGTCAGGGGCTGGAAGGGACCTTGAAAGATCATCCAGTCCAACTCCCCTGCTAGAGCAGAATCGCTTATACCAGATCACACAGGAATGCATCCAGATGGGGTTTGAATATCTCCAGAGAGGGAGACTCCACAATACCCCTGAGCAGCCTGTTCCAGTGTTCTGTCACCCTCGCAGTGAAAAAAAATCCTTCTCATGTTACGTGAAACTTCCTATGCCTCAACTTCTACCCATTGCCCCTTGTCCTGTCATTGGGCATCGCAGAGAAGAGCCTGGCTCCATCATCCTGGCACACGCCCTTTACATATTTATAAACAAGCTCTTCAAAAACACTGCGAGCTCAGCCATCAGAGATGTTACCTTTTTCCCTATGAGATATCCATGGCTAAAACTATTTTCCAGTCATGGTTTGTGAGGCACTGTTGTAGGCTGAAAAAGTGACTTCATAAATCATGGAAGAAGTTGACCTCACTGAGGAGTCATGATGGTCTTGGCATCAGTTTTGTATTTTATCTAAAATACATAAAACGTGTGTGTTGTTCTTGGTATGAAGTTTATAGCCAAATATCTACTCCTAGATGAATGTCCTAATCTACACTTTAAGGGGTTAAACTTCTCCTTTCTCCAGTTCCAGAATTCTGGGACTGTTTTTCACAAAGTGTTTTTCTGAAAGCAGCAGTTTAGGCATCTCAGTGCACAAGAATGGGTGTAGGGTATGAAACCTGATCTGATAAAAACATACCACTATGACCCAGCATTAAGTATCTAATCCCTCTGACAGCAAGGGGTTTATGCTCTGCCATCAGGGTTTCTATTAGATAACTTTGGCAGCTCCCTATTTGACATATTGTCTACTTTGATTCTCATTCATAGGTTTAATGACTAGAGTGCTTAGGTGTTTTTTTTCAGGAATGTAGATACCCCTAAAATTAGTAGAGTGACTCTGAAAATTACCATGTCACTTTCTTTTTAGGGATCTAGTTAAAATTCTGTCTTCTTTTATTTTTTCATTTCTGATATTAAATGAGCCTTTAAAGGCTGTAGGATGTTTCTATAGCCTATCTATTGTTGAGCCAAAAGTCCTCGATGGATAAGAAGCAGCAAATAAGTAACAACAAAAAATATTTGGGGCATTAATAATGTAACTTGTTCTCTCCCAGCAAGGTATTTGGATACTGAACTTCTTCCCACTCCTCCTCCACTTAAGGAAAATGAATTCATTTGTTACATCTACAGTTAGATAATAGCCACAGGACACACCTCCCATGGCATGGGGTGTATATATATACCTGTATTAATGCAAGCAAGCCTTTTTCTATTATGTTGGTTTTAATCTCCTTATTATAACAGAATTGAGCCTTTCTTGACCATGGGCCTGCCACAGAGGATCATACCTTCTTTCGTGTAGCCTGAAGAAATAACTAGAAACTACTAGAAATGAAAGTATTAACTAGAAGTGCGTTGCTGATGCCTAGCAGGCAACCTATAAATATGAATCACTGCAAAAATGCAACACATCATTTATTCCCTGAAATAAGTAAAAGATGAATATTTTGCCAATCTCATAAAGTTGTTGCTTCTGTACTACAAAAAAAGTAAGAGGATTTTGTAAAGACAGCTTATCAAATTATAAATAATAATAATAAAGATATTATTACTTGGTTTTTTATTTTAAGTACATACGTATTTAAAAATTCAGGCACCTCTGTTCACAGATCGGTCCAGTCTCGGTTTGCAGTCATAGGTTACAATATGATGACTAAATATCTTAAACACAGAATATAAAATCCCATTCCAAACTTCAGAAATGCTATCAGTATTCCACTTATATGTAGATAAAATATGCTTATTCTAGCATTCAAATATTTACCCTAAATTCCAGGTCTGAATGACCATATGTGTTAAAATGGCAGACTCAGATGTTTAACCTGTCAGGAATACAGCTGTTTTAACCTAGCTTGCTGCAGAGACTGAAGTAATTTAGTTAAATTTTAGCTGGTATTTAGCAACTAGTTTAAACATGTTATGACACATGCTAAAAGATGACTAATTTTTAAAGAATATCTGTATTAATGGAACCTCCTGAATTCTTTTTTGCAGGTCATATTGACTCTCCTGGCCTCTCCAAAGCATTTTTCTGCCATTCAGAGAATGATTCATTTCAAAGACTTTCTTTCATCCATACTCCTGGACTCATCAGTTATCCCTGAGCCCTTTTCTTGCTGTCCAATCAGATGAGCTGAATCTTTGACAACCAGTCAACTATTTTGGGTTGAAATACATGAGAAAAAACACATTCAATTTGCACATCACGTAGAGAAGACAATCACATAAATGTTCCCATTGCTCCAGAATGTCAGTGCTCCTGGGTAAAAGAGTAAAATATTCCTTAAAGTGCATGCTCTTTGGAGTCACTAAGATTCAATAAACAACACAACCAAACTTTCCCTTTTCCATGGTGGATGAACTGCTGAGCTCTGCTTGCAATAAAGCCTGTGTCCAAGGAATTTAACGTTATTTAGCTATCTCAGATGCTTAAGTATTTGGACTATGTCTGATTTAGATTTCTTTAATGAATAGTCATTACATGGCTTTTAGGACCAAAGATTCAGGAGAAGAAAATTCTCCTGGGATGAGTTGCAAATGAAAGCCTTTACCCTCAGACAGAAAGCAAAGTGGCTGTTATTGTGAGCAGAGGACCACTTTCAGCTTAACTCAGCTGACAAAGTAGGAATCCACCTATGCGCAGAGGTACTTCCAAATCCTTGAGATCGGAATCCTCCTGAAAACAATAGCAGTACAATTGTACCGTATCAGCATTCTGCTGGATAAAGTCCCAGGTTTGATAAAGCTGAAGATACTCAAATGTGACTTTGTATCCTGTGGTTTATTGAACAGCACCTTGACCTAACAGGACAGGAAACTCAGGGTTTGGTCATAGAAACATAGAATCACCTGGCTAGAAAAGATCTTGAGATCATTGAGTCCAAACATAACCTAACATCTCCCTTCACACAACTGAGGGACTATGTCCCTAAGCACATCATCCAGACATCTGGATCCCTTACAGGAATGGTGACTCTACCACTTTCCTGGACAGCCTATTCAGTGCCTGATAACCGTTTTGGTGAAGAAGGTTTTCCTAATATCTAATTTAAGCCTCACCTGGTGCAACAAAAGAGACCATTGCCTCTCGTCCTATCACTTGGTACCTGGTAAAAGAGGCTGGCTCTCCCCTCACTACAACCTCCTTTCAGGTATTTGCAGAGAGCAATGAGGTATTCCCACAGCATTTTCTTCTCCAGGCTGAACAGCCCCAGCTCCCTCAGCCTCTCTTCATAGGACTTGTCTTCAAGACCCTTCGCCAGCCTTTTTTGATCTTCCCTGGACACGCTCCAGCACCTCAACATCCTTCATGTAGTGAGGGGCCCAAAACTGAACTCAGTAAGCAAGGCGCAGTCCTTGCTCTGAATTTTATGAATTTTGCTCTAAGTACTTATGAGGTAAATTAGATTGAAGGTGACTTTGAGCTAGGAATTCAATCTCAAGATTCTTCTTTCTACCATGGTGGATTTAACTATTAGACAAAACTGTGTCTTATATGCTTGTTCTCACCCACACAGAAGTATGGTACTTGACTGCAAGATGACTGTTTTAGAAGAACAGATACAGGGTGCTTTCTTTGACTTTTTAGCCCTCTAACTGAGGACCTTGATCCTGCCAGAATATATAAGACACTACTTGAGAGCTCCCAGCATAGTGGGAAACAAAGCAATATTTGACGTATTTATCTCTGTGATGCCAAAATTCCAAACTACCTAGACCAGGGACTTGTCACACTGCAAAGCACAAACCACCAAACATAAAGGAATGTCATGTGTTTTCAAAAAGTGCTTATAAGCATCATGAAATGTCTAGGTACCTTCACCATTTGTGGTCTCCAGGTAAAGAAGGGTTTGTGATCATTATTTTGGACTCACACAGATTCAACTCTGCTTTAATTCTAAGCCTAAGGTTTTTATTTGATCTAGCTCTAGTGCCTATTGAATGAATTTCTTCATCTCAATGAACATTTTGCTCCTATATACCTTTGAACATGTGGACACTCCTTAAAGTCTCTAGCCTACCACTATAATCTGTTCATGGACTGATGTCAAAAGTTATCAAGATATTCAGCTATCAGGACTCACATTAGCAATAGATCACCCACACACTTGCTCACTCCACTGAATTCTCTCACAGTGCTCCAAATTTTTGTCCCCTTGGAGAACAGGAATGCCAAGGTATCTCCTATAGCAAGGTCTGCTAATGTCCTGAAATGTGAATAAATTTTAAATAGATTTTAAAACAATTATTTTGGGGCTAAACTGACAATTAAATAACTTCATAATTATGTAGTACCAGCTATATATGGCAACCAAGCCTCTCACAGTTGATGTGGCATTTCACAGTGGCAGTGAGGGGAGAGAAACAAATACAGATTAAAATCAGTTATTTTTTTTTCTTTCTTAAATTCTGGGGCTTTGGGAACACTATGCAGCCCTGCTTTTTTAACGTACAACTTGTGATGGCATTTGTGACCATCATCCAGAAAATGGCTGAAATGCAGTGCAATCTCTCCATTCTTTAATTTTCAGGTAGAACTAGAGCATGATCCTACAAGGGAAACCCATGGTGTTGGAGCAGTGTTGGAGTCACCAGCATGCCTTCCCCATGGGACTCCTGCTGCATGGGATCAATCTGGTCTCTTTTTAGGGCAGGTATTAGGCTTTTCTGCCTCACCCAGACCACATAATGCAGCCTCATTGAACTTCAGGGCTATGTTTGATTAGGTCTACATAGCAAGCCATAGAAAAATGTAGTGAACTTAATTCATACATGCTTAACACAATCATAGCACTCCTTTGTAAAATTTATTTAACATTTTGTAGATACCCTTACCAACACTGAGGGAAAAATGTCATTCAATGCTTTGTCTGGAATAACACTTCATTCAGTAAAATTCTCAGTCATGTTACATGGTTCTCATTTACAAAACCCAAAAGTATTTGTACGTGTGAGTGAATAGTAAGAGGTCTGTGGCTGTAGCTTTCAATCTCTTTAGGGTGGAAACAGCATACCTTTTCTGCTGTGGAGTTACATCCTGAAAGTTACATGATGTCAGTGAAGTCAAAGTCTTACATATTTAAAACAAGGGTACCACTGGATTTCTAAGTGAAAACAATGAAATGAAAATTTGGAAAAAAATATTAACCTATTAGTGAATGTAGTATTTCTTAGAGCACTTGCTAATTACACCAGATTATCAGCTCCAAAGTCAGAACAAAAATACTAAGCTAGTTATTTTACGTTATTCCTTGTGATGTTATGTACTACACAAAATTAAAAAAAAAAAAAACACAGAAAAAAATGTGAAGCTTTACCGTAAAAGAAATGAATGCAAGAAAATGGTAGGTTTAAGTACCTAAGAGATATGAAGCATTGCTTCTTCACATTCTGCTAAGGAGCAACAGCTGTACTTCATTTTAGCTTGATGTGCTTCAGAAGTCATATTCATATAGGTATTTAATGATGCAAACATAATGGTCCTATATAATATAATTACTTATATGAAGGCTCAACTTCATATGTAATCTCTTTAAAAAAAGATGCTTCAGTGGAAGATTTGCTTTGGTTCTAACAATGAATAAGCCCTTTAAAAGTGAAAATGCTTTGGAGAGGTTGGAGACTATTGACCATTGATCTTGAGCACAGCCGACAATCAAATAATGTTATTCCTCTTTGTCAGACTCCTTGTTTCTTCCTCCTTTGCAGTACAGCCAATACAAGGAGAACAGGTAGAGTGCAAGACAGACCATGAAATCATAATGGTAGAGTGTTGCAGCAAATAGAATAAAGAACAAGAAATAAACTATTTTACATGCAACATGTTTCAAACTTGAAGACTCACTTGGCAGCTTAAGTGCTTCGCTCTCCCTATTAGAAATATCTGCAGAATCAGAAATGTGCTGGCTTTCCTTCTGTGAGTCATCAAGCCCGTTTAATGTTTCCCCCTCAGCTATTAAACAGTGAGATTGAGAGCCTGTCCCTCCAACTTCTTCAGTAGGGTTACTAATTAAAACCTCTGGCCTCAATGATTTCTCTTGTTTGAACTCTGCTTGATGGAAACATTGACCTGTATTCCTTCCTCTTCCTTCTCTAGAAATTGCTATGTCTGAAGTGGAAGGTACTTCGTTTTTTTCAGGAGAGAAGTTTTTATTAATGCATGTGATTTCATTTGGTAGACTTAAATTGCACCCTGACTCAGCAGCAACCTTGTCAATGACTTTGAATTCATAGTGTCTATACCCATGTTCCATACTACCCACCACAGTGGACCCTTCAGATGATACCATCAAAGAGCTTTTGTAATGGTAACTAGGCACGGCATTTGTACTAGGAGGTGGCATTTTTGTTTCAGCTTTAGCATATAAATAGGGAAGTGTGGCAACATGACTTTTTTCCCTACAGAGCTCTTCTCCATCCTCACTGTATAGATCCTTCTGGGTGCTCAGGGAACATTTAGGTATTTCTGAATACAAACTCTGCTCAGAGCCTTCTTTCTTTCCTGTGGCAAAAGCCTTTACTGCTTCTCCTGCAGGTGAAATATTGCCGATGTCTGCTTGTGCTTTGGCACGTTTTTCCCTGCTGTTGCATACAGACATCCTTTCTCCTTGCAGTGTTTCACGTACACTTGCATTATAAATATCTAAAACTGATTCCTTTTCAAATTCAGTGTCATATAATACACCCACTGTGTTGAGTTGACAAAGAGCATAATGTGAACCATCATTTTTCCCTTCATGTGTATCAAACGCTGTTTCCTTTTCCTCTGTGGGCCTGTCACTTAGTGCAGTCTCTTGAGGTAGCTTAGCAATTACTGTTTTTTCACTGGCAGACATTTTTTCTGGAGCACTTTCTGATGTTGTTTTAATTATATAAGCTGTACCTGCCTCTGCTTCCTCTGTAGTACTGTGCTCAGAGACAGAAGACTTTGCACAACTCTCTGCCTCCTGGCAGATAAACAGCTCCTTTGTGGAAGTTGTGCTCTGAGGTCCTGTGCTTCCTCTCGCTCCCCACCGAACCTCTCTACCCATTTCTTGCCACCTCTGCTCTGTGGGGTTTGCTTCGCTTTCCTTTCCTACCGGTCTTCCTTTATTTGTGTTGTCTGACTTCCCTCTGTCTCTTAACTTCATGAATCCTCTGTGTTCCCCAGTGTCTCCCGATCTCCTTTCATCTCCTGTAGAGGGTGCCTGGGGATCTGCCCATGCAGGCTTGGGCGCCTGCTTATTGTCTTCAGCTGACAGAGGCATTGTGTTCAGTGCTTTGGCTGCGTGTTTTCTATGTGACTTGAAAGACTTGGGTGCTTCCTCCTCCCCGATTAGCGCTAAGTCTGCTACTTCGATGACTTTCTTCTCCTCTCCTGAATGAGTGCTGCAGTTCTTTCCTGACATTTCACCAACTCGGTATTTTTCAGTATATTGGCTTTTGGTGGAATCTATTGAGATATCAGCATGTGCAACAGTGTCAGCATATAAATCTCCTTTCAAATGTACCTGAACCTTGCTTTCAATCATTTTGATTTTTCCTTCATTTTCGTCAGCATCTGACAACAACGAATCCAGAGTTTGGCAAGACATAGGCGGTGCCTGGTACTCTGGAGCTGGATTAGCATTGCCATCCACTGTCCCTGCTCTGCCTGCATTTAATTGCATGGATTCATCACCCATTGGAGGCATGGTTTCTGGTCTCATTGCACAGGCCCCTTCCAAGGTATCAGCAACGTCCTCACTGATGAATAGCCTCTCCATCATCTTGCTTCCCGAGGCACTATCTGTTGAAATATCTGTGTGGCTCTCTCCTCGTCGGCTGGAGACAGTAGCCGTAATATCGACAGCCTCACTGTGCTTTGTCCCAGGAACATATTTTGGTAAAAAAGCGGTTTCACTGGTACCAGTACGTTCCAAAGACCACTCCCTGCTGTTTATAGAGGCAGTAGAGACTTCCTTCCCTGATGGTTGACTATTATAATCACTTAGAGAATACTTAACTTTATCTTTTAATTCTCCTCCTGTCTCTTGTGGAGTGTTTTCTGATGGGGAACTGATAGGCACAGGTTGGAAGTGACTGCTTCTTTCTACACAGGTTAGCTTTTTCTCCAATCTTTCATTTCCACTTGGAAAATTAACTGGCTCTGTTGTGTATAAATTCCTTTCATCTCTGGAAGAGGTATCTGTAGGTCCTATGAAGTGCTGATTTAGCTGAAACAATAGAATAGAAAAGAATGATCAAAAAGTGCATTGCAAAAATATGCCAAATGAAGGAGGCAGGATTTCATCGTGGAAAGTTTTGTTTTCAGTACAAAGCTTTTATGAAAACATGTTCCAAACCATTTGCAAAATTTGCATTGTATGTATTTTTTAACATAGATAATGAGCTTTATGGTAGTGCTGAAAGGAGCAGGAAATAAAATAGCATTCAGAACCCTCTCTCTTTATTCATGAATTCAGTAAGCTGCTAGCGCATTTTATACAAATCAAATCTGAAGAGAATATTCCCTTAAAGGGAAGCTAATTCGTTCTCTATACATTAGATTCCAGGTTTGGAGAGAGGGAGGCATGAAGTGAGGGGAGAGGACTGGTGCTTAAATGAGGGCATTGATACAGTACATCAAAGCCTGGTAATGCACAGTATTGCCCAGTAAAACAAAGACACATTTCACACTGACAAATCTGTGGTTCATTTCTCTCAGGGACCATTTTACAGGCTTCAAATCAGACTGTTTTTAGACAATCTGGTAAGACACGAGTTGGAAATGAGATTAGCGAAGTAAAAGGCCAGGAACTAATCACTCTCCCTCCTACCTCCCAAATATCATATTGTATTATTCAGCTATGCCTACTTGTCATTGCACTCTCTTCTCACTTTAGCATAGTCACACCGGTAGCACTAGCTGATCAATTAGAGGCTAGCTTCTTGGGCACCCCTTTATGCATTTGCACTTGCTGTAGATACCCCCATTACAATTTCTCTTATTAATATGTTTTCTGCAAAGCCTCTGCAAACTATTAATAGTAAAACGTCACTCAAAGAAAAGTGAGGGAGCTAATGTCTCTGCAAATTCTGTTTTAATGACCCTCTGCCAACCAGTGCTCAAGTGTATTTGAGTTCTTCGGTGATGCCAACTGTCAGGATTTAACAGTGAGATGCCTGTGTTTTTTTCCCCTCCTCATAACTGACATTTGCATGATCTCAATAATTATATGCAAATCTTACGATTTCCCCTTCTTCTCACATAAGGCTCATGTTACTTGTCAACTGCACAGCTGTCTCGTGAGCCAATGCCTGTGCGTTTCAAAGATTTGGTTGTATTTCCATCTATTATATGCCTTCATTGTTTAATTCATTAAAGAGTGCATAGTGCAAATTAACATCTAAATTATAGCTCCCCCTTCATTTATTGTATGGACAATCCTGGCAATCGGTAAACAAACGGTTATATTTGATCCCGCTTCTTATAACAGGGTGGACTGGAAACAACAAGGGATTTTAAAGGTCTTCTTTTTTGTGTTTCACCATACAGGGGGGAAAAAAAAAAAAGAAAAAAGAGAAAGAGACAGCAACTTTCAGACAGTGAAAGGTCCCAAAATAGGCAACAATTTTCAACTTTCGTTAAGAGATAAGAAAAAAATATATTCAAATAAGAGGAATTTATTCTCTTTCTGTCAATAAGAAAAAAAAATTATTCTCGTCTTGCTCTCCTGTCTGATTCAGCATTTGCATTTTCACAGGTGATAGCTATTATAATCTATGATTATGAATCTATGCACCCAAATGATATGAGCTGAGAACAGACACTGAGAATAATAGATTGCTCTGTGTGTCTCATTTATTGCCATTTTTTTCTTTCATACTGGAAAATGCAAGCCAAACCACACACACACACATGCACACCACACAAATCCAAACAGATTGAATGTTCACCGAGTGTGAAATTTATTATAGAAAATTTAATGTCAAATACCGGTACAGAAAAATCTGTTAATATAAATATATATTTTTATTTTGCTCATATAGTATTTTACACAATTATCCTTTGAAAACCCCCAAAAGCAAACAGTACCATGAATGTAAGAATTTTACCAAATATAAAGCATTTATTTAAGAATATTCCCATGCTAGAGACTAGGAGGGGAGATTTTTTAAATGCCACTCTTCTAATTCTTTCAAACTGTCATTTAAAGCCTCTGGTAAAGAAGTAAATGGGAGAAGTCATTAATTTAAGATCAGAAAAAGTTGATGCACTATGCTGAAATCAAAGCACCTTCTATTGTTGAATCAGTAAGAGATTCAATGAAAGTACAGACCAAGGCTTTACATTTGTAAATTAGTACATCAGTCAGCTCTGTTAAAAGGGGGCATTTCAACAGCTTTGAAGCGTAAATGGATTCAAATCATTTAATACTGTAGATATAATTGTATAACACTTACCAGCAACTCTAATTCTTTTTCATCATCTTCATGATCACCCTGGTTGTACTCTGCATTTTTATCCGTTATGTTTTCATTAGCTGGTTTGGTGTCTTTGTCTTCTGCTTGTGAATAAACAATCTTTGGGATGTTTGCGCCTGAAGAGTTAATAAAAACATATCTGAAAATTTTCCACTAGGTTGTTTATTGCACTTTTTTTAAAAATTAATATATTTAGTAAGGAAGAACTAGTTAAATCAAATGTGGTACCTGAAGTCCTTGAATTATTCCATGTGTCATCAACAGATGTTGCCAATGTTTCTTCTTTGCTGTTAAACATAAAGAAACTTTCTGTTATTCTGAAAAAATCACTGCTCCAATTCCTCTCAGATGCAGCTACGAAGACTGCCAGATAATTACACAAAATTTTGAATGCTGCTGGAAATTCTGAAAACAACAGCTTTATAAAATCTACCTTTTTAAAGTGACCCGATATTAAGTCTTGGTCAAAGAAATAAAATTAAAATGTGTTGACCTACAGATTACATTGCAAATCTGATGGGTTTTCCTAGGCCTTTTCTGAGAAAGCAGTACAAAGATGATTAGATAGGCCAGTGATAGGAGAGTGTAACTTCAGGGTCAGGCAAGGGTCTAGAAGGATATATGTCCTCAGGAGACCAGTTTCCCTTGTGTATAGTTTTTCAAATATTTGCATGTATACAGAGATTGCTGGGAAAAGAGATGTCTTTGTTACCTGAAATAAATCAAAACATTCTCCCTGTATGTATACAATATAAATCCTATTGGTAAGCTATGCCTGGCCAGCAGGAATGAATTCTGCTCCCTTCAGCTAGTGCAATTTTTCCTGTTGCTTTCTGTGAAAACTAAGGTCAGGTACAATATGACAAACACCTACAAAGAGGTGTACAGTGTCTGCAGTCCTCATCAATATCAATGCACAGTAATATCAGTTTGAATTACATGCTTATACGGATGCACTCTTTAGAGGAAGAGGGCAGGGGAGAAGGCAAAAAGAATGTCACTTATGTAAAATGTAAGTTATATCACTTGTAACAAATTCTCTATGAGAAGGAAGGGGTTTTTTTTATGCAGGTTTAAATTTATGTGTTTTTCAACCAGTCATCCACTTCTGTTACTGAAGATTACTTTCTAATTTTCAAATATTAATCTTTTCTCCTTCTATTTTCTCCTAGCATCTTTCCTTGAACTGCTATAACATTAATTTTGCCACCTAAATGCTTAATTCAGAAGAAGAATGCTAAATATATACTCTGTTAAAAGAATCTAGACATTGACTGTCACCATTTTTTTTAAAATCCAGCCTTTGTAAGGATTGCCAGACTAAAGCAGACAGAAAATCTTGCCAGTCTTGCATCTGATCTCTGACACCGGCCATCATCAGATACTTCAGAGATAAATGTGAAGTTCTTGTAGGAAAATACTTGGAGAAATTTGCACTGCCCTATTAAATTTCCTTTTGGCCTTTTGCTGTTAGGAGCTCTCCTTGAAGCACAAAATTTAATACTCTCTCAGCAGTTCCTTTTCACCATTAATTGCAATAACGCTGAATATTCTTGCTATCGATATCAGTGTCATGTCACTCTCGAATTCTGGTACATGCATAGCCTCTGCACATTTCCTGTTCTCCTACTCACACCAGCTAGCAGTTAATGCAATCTGCATTTCATCCTGAAAAGGCTGGCAGAGCCAGGTCCTTTATTTTCAGTAGTCTTGTGGGGGTTTTAAGGTAAATAATTACTGATTATTTATACATGATTATTCTCCCTTTTTTACACTGTTCAAATGCTTGTCTTCGTATTAAATCTTGTACCAAATTTTATTCTGTCCTTTTGCATCTTTTTCTCCTACTCACTTCCATAAGCGGAGATGCTGTTTATGTCGGGGCATAACCATGACACAAATGCTTTAAAGCATTTAGATGCTAAGGTATCTGCAAAAGCCACAAATTAAGAGCCAAGACATGTATAATACATAAGCTGAGCCAGTCACCCCAAAATAATGATCCCAAAACCACATGGACACATCAGGGAACCTTCAACCAGTGCAGGGAAAACTATTTTTTTTTTTAAAAAAAAAAAGGGTCTCAAAGGTTTTCCTTCAACGTACTTGGCTACCTGCAGCATTCAGCCATGTGGAGGCAACTCTCAAGGCATAATGGCCTTGCTGCTAGAAGAAGCCCCCATTTAATTCTTAAAAGAATGGAGTTTAATGAGTTCAATACATTTTATTTTTTTCCCCCCAAAGAAGAGATGTTGATGCTCATAGCTAGTATAATAGGCAGTTAGAGCTCACATCCAAGATGCACTGACACTTTCAGCTTCTGTTACAGCCTAGATGAGATCAGAAGACCAGAAATCACACTGCACACACTTCTGAAAAGTACTCAACTTACCAGGATGTAGACCATTTGAAGAGAAACTGGAGGGCAAATCTGCCTACTTCTCTTGAAGGCGGATGTACAAACAGACTCTTGCTCTTTAGCTTACTCATGAAACTTTGGAGAAAATAGAAACTGGATTCTATCTTCTTTTCCCTGTATTCCCTATCCAGTGATCATTTTTGGTTTTGGTTACCAACTTTTCTACATAAGAATAAATAAGTATAAATTCTAGATATAGTCTTTTAATAAGGGTGATCAGGAGGAGAGCCTAATTTATGAACCTTTAAATCATGAATGAATCTAATACTGCTTCGAGCTGTATGCTTATGGGCACGTGCCAGGACAGGGTTTACCTTATCTAACCTTAGTTTTCTAAGCACCTGTGCTCAGGAAGTCTTGTACATCACCCCTAACATCAGTAATGACAGATTAACACTTTGAATGGGAAATTTGTTCCTCCTGTCATGGGCATCATGAGTGACGCAGAGCAACATATCCTTCAAAGGAGTTTCTTTGCCTCTACAAGAGACTGACCTTACAGTAACTGTCTTAGGCTGGAACCATAAGTGTAATATAACTGAAATTAGCTGAGTGAATCTCACCTTGTAACTCTAAGATCAAATTGAAATGTGACTTTTGAATTTTAGTGACTGGGGCTGAAACACAAATTGTGTGACTTAAGCCTCTCAGTTTTGCTTTTGTGATTGAGTTGAACTGGTCCTTAGCTGCTGTTCTAGTAGCACCTGGAGTGCTGGTCCACATATTTCTTTTCACAACTGTGACACAGGTAATAACTAGGAATAATACAGCCTCACAGCCCGGATCCACCCTGCAGGGCTTGCAACACAGCTTTTTGCATGTTGCATTGAATTTTATAGATGTTGCTGGCCTGTTGCACTATTACTATTGCACACTTGTCCTGCAAACACCAAAGTACAGGGAATGTGAGTGTAACAGCTGTTTTCCTTGTTTTACTTCTACATCAAAAAATATCTGTCCTTACATAATTATTTTAGTAGGAAACCTATAATTATCCTAAAATGAGGATATTGATATTGCCATCTTTGAGAATCACAAGGAGCATAAAACAATAGTTATTTAACAGAACTACTTCATTCTAGAAAGTATTATGAAGATGCTGAGACTACAGGTGCATATAGCTACAAAAGAATCTCAAACACACATGAACAATCTTGACTGATTTTTTTTCTCCATATTTCTCTGAAAAGTTCCTAGCTTACTAGCAGAATTCCATGAGTACATTGTAAAAATATATTAATATTTGGTTTATATATTATTTCACAGTTGTGGGAGGTGATCCAGATGTGCCTACATTGTGTAGTGAAAGACACATAATTTGTGTTCTGTTTCCAAACATTTCTTTTTAAGTGATCCAGGCATTCTTACAACAGCACAAGATAGAAAAATCCATGTTACCAGCTGATGCAGTTCCCCTCCAGCATAAGTACCTGTATATCTGCAGAAGCTCAGTTGCTTTTTCTCCTTCTGCTAGATGGGACAAATCTTCATAAAGTACATCAGGGACTTAAGAATATCTACCAGCTTCCAAAATAATACTTATGCTCATATGATTCATTCTTGATGAAACTGTCATTCACTTGGACTGAGTGATAAGAAGAAAGCAGGAACAAAAACAGGTTATGACTATAATTTTTTATTTAGAAAGAACAAAAAGGAAGTTCCTGAACTAGGAACTACTAGGACTGAGAGGACTGAAAATTTGATTAACGTTATTTGAAGTAGGTCAGAAGTTCCAAAGTTATGTGGAAATTTCATCCCAAACAGCGAAAAAAGATACATTTGAACCCTAAAGATTTGAGGAATAGACAAAGTGTAAGTGATAAGAAAAAAAAAAACCATTAAAAAAATTACTTTGACATCAGAAAGACTTGAGATAAAGTAAGACTTATCAAGGCTCTGGAATTAGTCTTTTTAAGTTAAGTTTTAAGTTAAGTTTTTTAGAAGTTAGGTTTGATCAAGATTTCAGATAACCTATGCATAACTTCACAGTCAAAAGTGTTCTAAACATTTCTACCAGAGTGTTAGTAGTGGGACAGAATCTCATAAGAGAGGTTTACAAAATAATATTATTTCATGCAGTCTGGGGGCAGAATTTGGTATTTAAATATGATCCAAGTAAGAGGAGAAGATAATCTCCAGTCCAAAATGCTGAGACCAAACAATGGAAATCACACATTGGTTTAAAATCTTTGCTATTCAAATCTATCAAATTGGTCCTGATATTACTGTAACTGTATCAGAAGAGTAAGAAATTAATACCTGTATTAAATGAAAGAATTAGTGTCAGGGAGCATCAGGTATCTCCAAAAAGTTTTCATGATAGATTTAGAACAAAACTTAAATGAGAGAATAAATATAGATAAATGGAAAATTACATTAAAATGCCACAGTCACCTGATAATATCTGCCTTTGATAAGATTACTGTATTTCCCTTGTCTAAAAATCAGTTATCTAATCTATCTGGACTTCATTAATGCATTTGTTGTGCAGCCACATGGGAAATTTATTAATTAAATTGGAGAAGAGGGAGATGAGTACAAGCACTGGGCTACAGGAGAGGGGCTTGGTGCCAAGTGGGGCCCTACAAGCTGGGCTGCACGGAGTTGGCAGACATCACTGGGGAATTGGAGAGGACCAGTTGTGTAATCAGACTTACTCAGTCATGTTATTACAGACCAAGGCACAAAAAGTCAAAGTTAAATTAATCCATTGCAGATAGGAAGTTAGGAGACATTGCCAACACAGAGGAGGATTCAAAGAAATGGGTGGCCTGGAGGATCAAAATAATAGATAAGAGACAAAATTCTAAATTATGAAGTGCCAGGATATACATTTAGGGACTAGAAAGAATTCCTGCCACAAAACGAGGGCTCAACAATTGGAAGAAGCAAGTGAACAGGAAAAATTGGTGGTTTTGATAGAAAATGTTTCCAAGTCACCAATGCACACAGGTCATGACAAGGAAAACAGAATTCCACAGTAATGTGTTGAAGAAAGTATTTCCAGTAATGAAAGATTTCCAAGGAATATTTATGCCTTGGCATAAGGCAGTAATAAGAACATTTGTAGATGATGATTTGAGTCAGAACAAGAGCAGAAAAGGACTGGCAACATGAAAAGTCCTTTTTAACCAAGCAGACAAACAGAGTATTTCTATTTTCAGTCTAGCAAAATAAAATCTTGGAGGAGAAATAAATGCCAGCTATTAATATAGCAAAAGGGTAAATATGGAAAAGACGGAAAAGATATTAAGCAGCAAGACGTAAAGGGTTAATAGAAAGAGTTCATGAAAACGTTTGTGATGGAAACCTGAACATCTGTAAGCATTAGAAAAGTATATCCTATAATTTTTCAGGTCAAGCACCAGGCACAAGAAACTGATAAGGTCTCATTATGACAACATGGATATATTTTTGTGAACAGGATTATGCAACACTTTCCCAAGGTATAAGACTTCATGGTCCCATAGTGCCAGTCCAGCCTTACTTCAAGTACTCCTGTGCAGCTCCTATTTCAAATGCTCCTGTGCAGCTATATGCCCTGAGAGCTATGCTTTTGGGAGCACACATTTCACTATGGAACAGCAGGTGCCTTGGTCTAGTCTGAAATAGGGTTGGGACTATAGCCAGGAGCTACTAACCTCTTCATAACTGGTAAGATTTCTGTAGTTTGTTGTGGTTGTAATTTACACACCAATATTTCACAGAAGTTGTGTCTATTACATTTGTATAACCCACAGCACTGTTCACTTTGCTCTGTGTTATAATGAAAGATGAAAGTGTACCTTTAATACTTTTCAAATTATTGTAACTTGAACAATTTTATACTGTCTCAAAAAAAAAAAATTATTTAGTCTGAAATTAAAAGAGTTATGGGAATATTAAAGTATTTAAAACATATATTTCTCAAATATTTATTCAAATTTTGTAAGACAGAAAAAAGGTTTTATTACAATTTTATTTAATAATCCAGATAGGCTTAGACTCTCACAGAATCTTTCACATTTCTGATTTTTACTTCACGGTAGGTTTAAAACCAAAATAATCATCATCTAGCCTGAAGTTAAGGTGAAGCATGTCCTCATGAAAAGAGCTGGCAAGGTTGAAGTTGCTAACCAACCAGTATGTCTGTTTTAATTTCAGGTTAGATTTCTAAATCTAAGAGGGGCTTAACACAGCAGCAACCTTCAATACAACAAGTGCTTTTGGATCTAGCCGGTCTTGCTGAAGCATTATGTCAATGGGATGTAAACAACGTATGAGAACTTTGAAAAGTAGTTAAATGTGTCAGCAATGACAGTTTTACTGATAAGAGCCAAAAAAGTAGATTAGTGTAGAAATCCTGAAAAGAACTGTAACCCCATAGAACTGAGGAGAACAAAGGCATGCAGAGAGCCTGGTAGTTCGGTTTGGTTATTTTTGTGTCACTAGCAGCAGATGTCAAGTCAAAAGGAACTAGAGAAGGAAATAGTAATAAGCAATAATAATTATTTTTTTAATTCTGTGCAGATTGGAAGCAGAAAGCCTGTAAAACACTTGGAAGAGTTAGGTTAAAAGAATTTTGATGAGAAACTAAATAAAGGATTTTCCATGGTAATTCTGAACCTCAGTAGTATCATATGCAATGGTATACAAAATTCATAGCCATAAAACAAAAAGTGAATTTCTTACAAAGAAGGAATTTCAGAAAACAAAAGGAAAGACTATATATGTATAAAGTTCTAAACAGAGCTTTAAAACTTTGTTAAATTATTTGTAAGACAGAGCAGAGTAAGAATTTGACACTTTTTTTTTTTTTTACTGACATAATGATTCCTTAACAATTGGCTTACTGGAAAATTATATTTAAAATATTGCTCTGTTTATACTGGTCTTAAAATACCAGTGGCACAGGGAAGAGAATATTAGCAAAAATCAATTCACTGAGAGAAGAAAATGTATGAGGGGGAAAAAAGTTGGTGCTGAAAAAAAAACAACACAAAACAAAACAAATAAAACACATCAGCTTGATTCTAATCTCATTACCAAGATGAGACTTCCACCGAAGATACATCTCATGCACCCTCTGGGATGTACAAATTGCATCCTGGGATCTCTGTCTCTGTATGACTCATGAAGGGGGTCCAGGAGCCACCAAGAATCTCAGTATGTGGATCTCCTAAGTGCAGACTGTGACTTCTGTTGCAATGGTGTCTGTAGTTAATTCTATTCTATCTCCCTCACTGACCATCTGAACTAAGAATTTAACAGGTAAAGATAAATTCATTCCTTGTCTCCACAAGTCTCAGTCCAAAACTCACTACAGGCTTTAAGTCTCCTACTGATATACAATGATGCTGTTGAAGTTCTTCTAATACAGTCACTTCACAATTTCTTATCACACGTGGTTCCAGCATCCTATAAATATTAGTCTTGAGCCCTGCTGCTGCCAAAGAATTTAAAGTCCAGCTCTAGAACAGGAGGTGCAACCTTGGCTGGGGGCCACCTTTGTGCTTCTTGAAGCCTCACATCACTGTGCCTCAGCACAAGCCAAGGTCTGTAAATGGAGATGACAAGGAGGCTGAGAATTATCTACCTGTGCATTGGCATAAGAAAGTATATACCTGGAGAATTTCTAACATGGGAGACTGTGCCTGCTGGAGGAGTGTCCAACAGCCTCCTCACTAAGCAATTCTTGACCTCTTATTTCCGGATGCCTGAAAGTTGAAAAGCTACAAAATGTCTGCAGTACAACTTCATGCAGTGAGATGTCTTTATGTGCAACCATCTATGTGTTGTTGTGGAGAGAAGCCATTAAGTAAGTGCTCAGCTTCCCGGGAGCATTCATATAGCACATACAGATACTGCAGTGCCGAGCAGTGCCTGACAGACAGGCGGTATGCAGTGAGTTCTGGCCTCTTCCAGAGATTTACCTGCAAGCTGTGCCTACTACCCAGGCTTTAAGCTTCTTGTAGCTAAAGATGAGAGAGAGCTTTGATAAGGCTAAGGAATGAAATCATTGTTATTGTAGGAATTGGTGCTTACTTCTAATTTGTTTACCTATACATTTTGTCTAAATGAAGGCAGAATATTATTTTTATGAGCAGTATGCTCTTATTTGGAATTGACACTAATGAATGTAAGGCCCTTTCCCCCTCTTGTTTGTGCCATCAAATTAATTAGCTCTATTGTGACATCAGTATTTTTCTCAAGCAGTTCAAGGCTCGAGCATTTTCCTTCCTTTTTCTAAAGGGCATCTTCAGTGCCCTTTATCTACCATAAGAATCATGCATCACTTGTATTTTTCACAACTAATGCTGTTTATTATAAAAACTGATTGTGATGTGAAGATTGTTATACTGGGTGGCAAATTGCCCAAACAATTACTGTAAATGCATGAGCCATAAACCGTACTGCCAAGGACACTGGTAGGTTAGCTTCTATAAAAGAAACAATTAGAGTCTGAGGTGAAAATAATAGAGATGAGATGACAGTTATTGAAAAGGCAGAACATCCAGTTTAATGCTGTAAATATAGGTTTGTGGATTACACTGATGGTTTTAAAGTGTTCATGCCTTATTGAATGGAATAGAATATTACATACTTTAGAATGGAACCATAATTATTATTCCTTTTTAATTGTGATGTCTGAGGCATTTGTGAGCAGTTGTTGAGAACATCCTCACATTACATTGATTCTAGTTCTAAATTATCATCCTGCTCCAAGGGCTTGGGTTTTTTTATTATTTTACTTTTTTAGCATTTTTGTTGTTCAGGGTCTGTTCTGAACAAAGTATTTTCTCTTGAGGAACTTAGAGTGCTTAGAGGGTTACAGCAATAATTATTTCAGTTTCAGCCTACACACTTCACTGCTTTAAATCATCATTAGAAGTTTTATCCCTCAGCAACTCCTGCTGAGACAGTCTTAAACTTCTAGAAACCATTAGATAAGAATAGCTTATCTTTATAACTTGTATGTAAAGGTATTGATAAGTATTTGCTAGAAAATAAAGGAATACTTTTTTTTTTTTTTTTTTTTTTACCCTTAGAAATCATCCAAATACAGAGAAAGGTTTTTCATGTGTGATTACTCAAGAATTTCAATAATTCAACCTAGATTTCCAGTATATGAAGATCAGGACCCATATATGAAGATTAAGGTGCATGAAAAAAAAAATGCATGCACCTTACAAGAAGATGATAGACTATGGTAGGTATGAGGAAAATACAAGAAAAGTGACATTACTGCATGAGAAAATTAAACAATCCTCTACTCTTTTAAGGTAGGACATAAGGATAAAATCCAATTAAATAAAATTAAAATATTAGACCTGAGGCACAGAACTGTGACTGGCCAAGAGGCAGAGGTGCTAAATACATAAAATCGGAACTGGGCTGGCAAGAAAACAACAAAGCAAGCAGCAGAGCAAAGACAGCAACCAGCAAAAGGCAATCAATGTCAACACTGCAGCATGTATGAGCTCTGAAGTACCAAACCCATTAATGGGGTGAGGAAGCAGTAAAGTGGCTTTGAAAGAAAGTTGCAAGGAAACTAAGTACTTAGCTGTACCACCTTTCAGGGAAATGCTCCAAGTCGTTTTCAGGCTTTTACATACTGTTAAGAGAAGCTGATCTTAATGCTAGGTAGGGGCATCACAGCTGTATTGGAAACTGGTGGCGCCAGGCTGAAGATCAGGGAGGTGCTGGGAAGCAGACCTCAAGAGGCAGCTGCGTTATAGGTCTGGGCATCTAGCTGGGTCCTCAGGCAGAAATAACTGCCTGCTACAAAACCTCAAGCTGGATACCTGAGGACTTGACCTTTGGTACAGCAGAATCCAACACGTGCACAAATTACAGACTGAACAAGACCACTGAGAGTCATGTGAGTGCAGCATGGAACATTGCTTTCCACGCTGACAACAAAGCAGAGGTGACTGAAGCTCAGAGAGCACCATTCCTCAGGTATGGCCTTCTAATTCACGCACCTGAATTTCTACCTGAAAACACAGCCAATTCCTACCTAGGAGCATTTCAGCTTCTGGTCTGCATTGGAAGGGACCTCCAAAGGTCATCATAGAATCATGGAAAATATCCAGTAGGAAGAGACTTCAAAGGCCATCCAGTCCAACTTTCAACCCAAACCATGTCCCGAAGCGTTGGGTCCACACATTGCTTAAACATCTCCAGGGACAGCAACTCTACCACTGCCCTGGGCAGACCATTCCAATGTTTGATAATCCTCTCTGTCCTTTTGGAGATGTTATGTTATGTGTGCCTGAACCACAACATTGCTATTATATGTCATGTATGTGTGGCAGCATCATAGCCTTCTTTTTATGTTTAATTTATTCAAGAGCTGTTTTTAAAAAGTGAAGCATAACAGAAAATAATTTAATTTAAACAACGCATAAAATAATAATTTAAATTACAATGTTATATTCCAAGCTGATTGAGACCACACAGGAAAAGATTCAGAAATTAAAGCAAAAACTGCAAAGAAAATCAGCAGCCATAATTAATTAGCTGTGAATATTTAGTTGAAATTACTGAATCATATTTTGAAATACACCACCATTACAAGTGATCCTATTAGAATTAATCTGTACATAAAATCTAGACAAGACCATTTTCCTTGTATGACCTTCAACTACCAGCAGTGTTAGAGAAAGCTCAGCTTAGTTCTTTGTAAATGAGTGTCTCCAAACAAAGGGCTGACACTAATTAGCTCTTTGGTTGATATACAGGAAACAGAGAATAGAGGCATGGAGATGGAGTGACCTGTTCATCATTAGAGTGGTAGGAAAGGATATTTGCACACTGGAATGGCAATGGAGGCTTGAACTGCAGCTACCATTTTGAAACTGCACTATGAAGGTCTTGAGTAACCTGTACCAGTGGGAGGTGTCCCTGCCTATGGCAGGGGGTTGGAACTAGATGATCCTTGAGGTCTCCTTCCAACCTTACCATTCTATGATTCTATGATTCTATGAATAGAACTGTACTATCAGGCAAGCCTGATTCTGGCAACCTTCACAAGAATTTTGCATGAAAATAGAGCCACAAAAATGTCTACTTAAATGTTTGATATCTGAATAAAATATTAATCAGTGGCATTTCCTCTTTTAATTCTGATCGTTCCATCTAAGAGAATGAGCTGACAGCACAAGAGCAGGTGGTCCTGCAAAAGGACAAAAAAGGACTGCCAGTAGCTGCTAAACAAGGAGAAACTGGAAAGAAAGTTTGAAAAGTGAAGTGCAAAAAGGATGTTTAGAATAAGTAGTATAAAGTATGATGATTAATAGTATCGAGGGGGACAATTGATCAAGAGAGCAGCTGTCAGGGAATTTGAGTGTTTTTTCTGAGAAGATAATTCCCAGTAGGGTTCAGACAATGTTTGTAATAAACCTATTTTTATTAAGATTATTGGATTGGTGCTATCCAGGGGATTATATTTTCCAATTACTAATATTTTCATTTTTCAGTCTTAGTTTATGATTGAAGCAGGGACATAGGTGGCACAGAAGAAAATGCATTGGCCTGGTTTGAGATGAGAATAATCATAGCCTTAAAGCAAACACAGTCCCAAGAAATTAGTCTTTATTTTCTAGCTCATTAAAAAAGACCTTGGGTTTTAATGGCAAAACATTTGTATGGGTTGTTATTTTTAATATATACACCTGTCCATTTGAATATTTTAGTGCATAAGTCTGAATCAGGAGCCCAACATCGGTTTGTTGCCAGGCTCAAACCTTTAATGTAGCCTTGTCTATCCTCAAATCTCACAACTACAGATATGAAGGCTGCAGAGAAACCCACATATAATAAGCCACTTACACTTCAAATTAAGCTACAGCAACTAGGAACAGGAAGATGCAACTTTTTTCTCTGTCATGATTATTGTACTTATTACAACATCCATATAAAAATGTTAAAAAGAAACCAGCTCAGAAGTCTTGTTGCATGACAAATTGGTCAGAAAATTGCCTAAGAATTTATTTAAGAAAATTTGCCCTGGACAAGAGTAGAAAATCTACTGATAATTCCATTTTGAATTAGTAATGCAGGGTCTTACTACCAGGGTGCCTATCTCCAGGGCCAAGCTGTTGAAAAGGAGGGAAAAAATGAGTCAGGAGTCAAGTTTCCTGAGAGCTAGGCTTGGTCTAAGGTCAGAGGATATGGTTCTTAGGTTGCTATTTTGTCTGAAAGGATCATGATTAAATATCAAAATGGTGTTGCAGAAAGGACTAGGGAGTGGAGCCCCTCTGTTCTCGTTTCTTTCTCCCACTGTTGGGAGAAAGGTAAATACCAGCAAGAGGTCTTGCACTTCTCTCAATTTGTGTCTGTCTACTTTGGATACATTTGATAGGAAATGACCTTATCCTGTGTGACACTAGGTCTTTCCCTGGACCTCACGTGGAAAAAAATAGAGAAAGAGCACTCTCATGCTAGCATGTCAGAGGAGAGTAATTTCCTAGGGCCTGACTAGTCTAAGTCACGTATACCGAGGCATGCATGCAAGAAGGTGACAGGTGTCCTAGAGACACTGTAGACAGATAGATGGCAGTCAGGTGAGACTAAGACACAGATACCATCCCTGGGGAGGAGAACAGAAAGGGTGATCACAAAAAACCTTAGCCAGTTGTTCTTGAGAGATGACTATGATGTAAAACTTGGAAAATAATTGCAAATAAGTATCTTAAGAAGATAAAAGTCCTAAGTGTTATCACGAGAAGAAAAAAACTTTTTTTTTTTTTTTCTCCATGTGCTGTCTCACTACGATATAGCAAGAAGGCAGCTGTGCGAAAGGTATCAACACTTCTATCATGAAGATCTGGAATATAAGAGGCGATACAAGTGCATATCTAGTAGGGTAGGTAAGGAAAAAGCAAGACTGACAAGTTCCCCAACCCTTTACCAGAACATGAAGTGATCCAGTCTTGAACATCTTATACTTATCATCCAGCAGCCATAAACATTATTGCAAGAACAATAATTATGCATCAATGCAAAATATAAATGTAAGGTAAGAAAAACCTGCCAGTTTTATGCAATTCACATTCATTTGTGTAGCTCAATGCTCTTCAGTGCTCTTTAGGACTGCTATTAGTAACTAGAAGAAATAAATCTTTGGGTTTACTGTCAAGAGTGTCAGCTGGTTTCACAGATCAAGAAGAAAATAGAAAGACAGTAAGGAAATCAACCCTCCCCCATTATGCTTTGGCATATCAAATAATATATTCCTGTGTGTCACTGAAGGCCTAAGGATCAAATAGCCACTTCTAACATGCTCCCACAGTGTTTAAAAGGTCTTATCTTTTCCTTCACCCTAACTAAGAGACTTTATTTAACTTGCAAAGTATTTATTTGGACCATTTATTCCACTTTTCAATATTGAGTAGAAAATCCACATTCTACCTTAAAAATACAATGGGCAGTTGGTACCCTGGACTTACACTGTGGCTGAATCAATTGTTTCAATTTCAGAGCTGCAGTGCTGTGGCTGGCTCACAGCTTAAAGTTCATAATCAGAATAAACAGCTCAAATGACACTTGTAGTGAGTGCATTGATTAAATATGACTCCAGTGCTCTCAGTTAATGTTTCACGGACTTCAAACATCTTTTCAAGGCTAACATTTAGTCAAGTCAAGGTGAATGTAATGGATTTTTTTTTCCAAATGAACATTTATGAACTGCAATATCTGAACTGTGGACAGGAGAGAGAGCATTGCAATGGTCATTACAACTGTTGTTCGATTTGCAAAAGAGACATTTCCCTAAACGAAAGTGTCACTGAACAGAATACAGGAGTCCATTTAGCAGTGTATTTCTATTTCATAGAATTATAGAATGGTTGGGGTTGGAAGAGATTTAAAGACCATCTAGCTTCGATTCCCCTGCCATGGGCAGGGACACCTCCTACTAAACCAGGTTGCTCAAGGCCTCATCCAACCTGACTTTGAACAATTCCAGGGTTGGAGACTTTACAGCTTCTCTGGATAACCTATTCGAGCATTTCACCACCATCATGGCAAAGACTTTTTGCCTAATGTCTAATCTAAAGCCTAATTTGTCCAAAGGTCTTCAACAAAATCTGGTCCTGTAATTATTAACATTCAATGTCAGTTTCATACATGCAGAGTTCTACAAAGTTCAGTGAGACTCCTGATATTAATTAAATTATGTATTGTGCCTATTTCAGGGTCAAACCAGTTGATGCATTAAAAAGTTCTAAGAGTCTGTTATTGACAGAAAAAAAAAAAACAAACAAAAAAACCCAACCAAATAAAAAACCCCCAAAAAACAAGCTAAAACAAAAAACACAAACAAAAAACCCCACCAAACCAAAACCCAACAACAAATTCACAAGTGTAAAGCCAAGCAAAATGCATGTAAAATTAGTAGTGCTTATTTATCACAATGTTGAAAAATTACACCCAGCATCTCTTTTATATGTTTTTGTGCAGACAGGAGAAATAGCTTTATAGCAACCAGTATTCTCCATACGTTAGAGCACAAAGTCCTGTTCTGTAACACTGATGTGAGCAGTTTCCAAGATAGATCATGGAAATGAATGAGAAACCACTGATGCTAGTAAGATCCAAAATAAATACCATGTTAAGATTGCCAATAAAGCAATGTGCTGCTTTCATATGTTGATTCTTTAAAGTTTAGAAGCCTCCTTTAGTATTTCCAGTGCATAAATGTATGGTATATCAAAACCACAGTTCACAATCACCAAAATAAAAAATGAGACATTTGTTTAGTCTTCAGGTACTCTGCAATTAGGAGACCCAAAGTATGGTTAGCAGGTGCCTATTTGTTCTGTGCATGTCATTCTTATCCATAACTGCAATACTCTGATTAGAAAGACAAAGAAAAGATCATTGAGTGTAATTCCTGGACAAGCGGGATTTGGCTAGGTAGAACATTTTTCAAGTGGTTTATCTTGGCTTATTTTAAATTACTTTGGAGAGTTAACTGTAGAAACATGACTCAAAAGCATTCCTAACACTCAGACTCGGTTTCACAGTTTGCTTTTATGCCACTTATCTGAATAATATATTTTAGATCACCTTAAGTATTTATTCCATGTCCCTGATAACCGGGGTTTTCAGTCATGGAGAAGTCTCATTTTGGTGCCAGTGCTACCTACTTCTATGACTGTCAAAGACTGGTAGTGACCAGGAAGCAAGAGAAAGGCTAAGAATACCAGGTCAAGTTGAACAGAAGAGGAGTGCTGCTTTTAGTTGGTTCCCTATGAATGGATAGCTTTTCTAGCAGCTGCTCTCCTGGTAAAAACAGTGACTGCAGTCATTCCCTAATAATAGCAATAAACTTTAGTCAAATCCCATATCTGTATGCTGATCAAGGTGTAACTTGTGACTTGCAATGCCAGAAACAACCTTGAGATTAAAAAGCAGTATACAAAGAAGACGTGGGTTTTAACACCTTTTCTGCTCTCCTGTTCCCTTTTCAATTATGATGCGCAACAATCAAAAGAACAAGGATTAAAAGGGAACATAATTTAAATGCCATATTTTAAATGGATCAGCTGGGAATAATACAGTTGCTCCTCATAGCAAAGTGCATGCAAATCTATTTCCAAACATCTTCCTCAAAAGTCTGATTTCTTTAATCACACCATGGGTTTGTGGGAACTGCCAAGTGGAGATGCATTTCTTGGGGCAGCCAGGCACTGGTCTGCCATCTGCCTGGGGTAGATTGACTGACCACAGTGTAACCCTGCCAGGCTGGATGTTTGGTAACCTACTTCATAGAATCACAGAATCATAGAATGGTCTGGGCTCAAAGGGACCTCCAAAGGTCATCTAGTCCAACTGCCCCTTCAGTCAGCAGGGACATCCTCAACTAGACAAGGTTGCCCAGAGCCTCGTCCAGCCTAACCTTGAATATGTCTAGGGATGGGGCCCCAACCACCTCCCTGGGCAACTTACTCCATCATTCCATCACCCTCATAGTAAAGAACCCATTCCTAATATCCAATTTAAATTTGCTCTTTTCTAATTTGAAGCCATTGTCCCTTGTCCTGTCACCACAGGCCTTTGTAAACAGTCTCTCTCCATCCCTCTTGTAGGCCCCTCTCAGGTACTAGAAGGCAGCTATTAGGTCTTCCCGAAACCTCCTCTTCTCCAGGCTGAACAATCCCAGATCCCTCTCTCAGCCTGTCTTTGTAGCAGAGGTGCTCTAATCCCCTGATCATTTTCATGGCCCTCCTCTGGACTCGCTCCATCAGGAGGGCTCCAGATCTCTAGATGAGGTCTCACCAGAGCACAGTGACAGAATCATCTCTCTGGATCTGCTGGCAATGCATCTTTTGATGTATCCCAGGATGTGATTGGCCTTCTAGGCTGCAAGATCGGCCAGGATGTGATTTGCCTTCTGGGTTTCCTTTGCCATCCACCAGAAAGAGCATAAAACAGTAGCTGTAAATGGGAGAATACTCGTGCACAGAAAATATTCTTTCACTGACAATTGCTTTAAGACGACCCAGTATTTGCCCTGCTGAAGTTGGCACTGGCAGCCCATAGACTCAGCATTTTTAATCTCTTCCTTCTCATCGGATATTGTATATAGAGCAGCTCTTGCATGAGACACTGCCCTATTTTGTGTTCTGTTTTAAAGTGGCATCACAGAAGGATGCGAATTGATGCAATACCATACAAAGAAAGGGACTGTCTGGCAATCACAAAAAAACTCCCCACAGGACCAACATTAGTTCAGAGCAATACACTTGCAAGCTCAGGGAGATGAGAGGGTGGGATAGCTCTAACAGTTATAATAAAGATATTAATCTCCCCATTCATTGTAATAACAATAAAAATATTAATAAATATTAATAATAATAAATTAATAATAATAATTATTATTATTTTGGTTTGGGGTTGGGGTTTTTTGTTACCCCTTTGTAAATAAATTGTCATGCTTATCAAGCATTTTCCTTGTGCTCCTGCCATTGCTGCTCTCCTGACAGATGGCAAACCAGGACCAAGCACAGAAACGGGGCACAGCCTCAACAGTGACAGGGACAGTAATAAAACTGATATGGTTTTCAGGTCATTATCACCCAGCCATGTGGCATGATCTACAGGAGTTTGCCTCATGCAACGCACAATCAGTCACTGCCTGATCAGACCTATGCATGAGCTTGGGGTCCACAACAAAATCATGTGGTCCAAATTTGAGGACCAGGAAAAAATTGTGTTCAGAATCATTATCCGTGTCCCAAAAGCACAGGAATGAAACAAAAAGGTAAAAGAGTGGAGCTGGTTACGCTATCCTAATATTTAGGTATATGTATATATATGATAGAAATCAAGCTTCTTGACAGATAGAAGCCCTCTTTTATCCAGTGTCAACCTTAAAATTTTAGGTTTTTTCCCCCCATATTTGTAAGTATGTATAAGTTAAATGCATACTTTCAGATAGTTTAAAGCACAGATTTCAGATATATTAAAACAAGAGGAAAAGGCCTCAAGTTGTACCAGGGGAGGTTTGGATTGGACATCAGAAAAAAAAAATATTTACTGAAAGAATGATCAGGTCTCTCAGGGAGGTGGTGGAGTTGCCATTCCCAGAAATGTTCAAAATATGCATAGACGTGGCAATCCGGGATGCGGTTTAATGGCCATGGTGTTCTTAAGTTGATGGTTAGACTCAATGACCTTAGAGGTCTTATAGCCAAAACAACTCTGATTCTACAAATTAACTAATCCAAATGTCATTCTTTTTTCAAACTATATTTTATGCCTATAAATAATGTCAAGGGTTTTGAAAAACACAAATATTGTTAAAATATATGCTGAAAATAATTTTGGTTTGTAAAAATGAAGCCAGAAGCAAATATTTTATGAAACTTTAAGAGAATACTATTTGTCTATGCNAGCCATTGTCCCTTGTCCTGTCACCACAGGCCTTTGTAAACAGTCTCTCTCCATCCCTCTTGTAGGCCCCTCTCAGGTACTAGAAGGCAGCTATTAGGTCTTCCCGAAACCTCCTCTTCTCCAGGCTGAACAATCCCAGATCCCTCTCTCAGCCTGTCTTTGTAGCAGAGGTGCTCTAATCCCCTGATCATTTTCATGGCCCTCCTCTGGACTCGCTCCATCAGGAGGGCTCCAGATCTCTAGATGAGGTCTCACCAGAGCACAGTGACAGAATCATCTCTCTGGATCTGCTGGCAATGCATCTTTTGATGTATCCCAGGATGTGATTGGCCTTCTAGGCTGCAAGATCGGCCAGGATGTGATTTGCCTTCTGGGTTTCCTTTGCCATCCACCAGAAAGAGCATAAAACAGTAGCTGTAAATGGGAGAATACTCGTGCACAGAAAATATTCTTTCACTGACAATTGCTTTAAGACGACCCAGTATTTGCCCTGCTGAAGTTGGCACTGGCAGCCCATAGACTCAGCATTTTTAATCTCTTCCTTCTCATCGGATATTGTATATAGAGCAGCTCTTGCATGAGACACTGCCCTATTTTGTGTTCTGTTTTAAAGTGGCATCACAGAAGGATGCGAATTGATGCAATACCATACAAAGAAAGGGACTGTCTGGCAATCACAAAAAAACTCCCCACAGGACCAACATTAGTTCAGAGCAATACACTTGCAAGCTCAGGGAGATGAGAGGGTGGGATAGCTCTAACAGTTATAATAAAGATATTAATCTCCCCATTCATTGTAATAACAATAAAAATATTAATAAATATTAATAATAATAAATTAATAATAATAATTATTATTATTTTGGTTTGGGGTTGGGGTTTTTTGTTACCCCTTTGTAAATAAATTGTCATGCTTATCAAGCATTTTCCTTGTGCTCCTGCCATTGCTGCTCTCCTGACAGATGGCAAACCAGGACCAAGCACAGAAACGGGGCACAGCCTCAACAGTGACAGGGACAGTAATAAAACTGATATGGTTTTCAGGTCATTATCACCCAGCCATGTGGCATGATCTACAGGAGTTTGCCTCATGCAACGCACAATCAGTCACTGCCTGATCAGACCTATGCATGAGCTTGGGGTCCACAACAAAATCATGTGGTCCAAATTTGAGGACCAGGAAAAAATTGTGTTCAGAATCATTATCCGTGTCCCAAAAGCACAGGAATGAAACAAAAAGGTAAAAGAGTGGAGCTGGTTACGCTATCCTAATATTTAGGTATATGTATATATATGATAGAAATCAAGCTTCTTGACAGATAGAAGCCCTCTTTTATCCAGTGTCAACCTTAAAATTTTAGGTTTTTTCCCCCCATATTTGTAAGTATGTATAAGTTAAATGCATACTTTCAGATAGTTTAAAGCACAGATTTCAGATATATTAAAACAAGAGGAAAAGGCCTCAAGTTGTACCAGGGGAGGTTTGGATTGGACATCAGAAAAAAAAAATATTTACTGAAAGAATGATCAGGTCTCTCAGGGAGGTGGTGGAGTTGCCATTCCCAGAAATGTTCAAAATATGCATAGACGTGGCAATCCGGGATGCGGTTTAATGGCCATGGTGTTCTTAAGTTGATGGTTAGACTCAATGACCTTAGAGGTCTTATAGCCAAAACAACTCTGATTCTACAAATTAACTAATCCAAATGTCATTCTTTTTTCAAACTATATTTTATGCCTATAAATAATGTCAAGGGTTTTGAAAAACACAAATATTGTTAAAATATATGCTGAAAATAATTTTGGTTTGTAAAAATGAAGCCAGAAGCAAATATTTTATGAAACTTTAAGAGAATACTATTTGTCTATGCCTAGATATAGAAGCAAAATCAAGCGAAATATGGAATAAACAGGCAGGATTTTAAGTTATGTGGTTCTGTACATCAAATCTAGACAATTTTCAGCATTAATTATTCCACACAGTTCTGCTTTTCCCTACTGCTTTTTCTGAGTTGCAACTGTTGAGAGTCAAGTCCATTTTTACTTTATTTCTTAATAAAGATGTCATAGGCCACCCCATTGCCCTCATTCACACAACTTTGTCCTGGCTCATATTCTTAATAGTAACATGTTATATTGTGTTTCCTCAGTTACTTAATCTAAAGGTGCATAATATTCTTTTCACTTAACTAATGCAGCTAGCCCTCACTAATCATATTTAATGAGCCACACAAGTATGCCCCAGAGTGAGATCAGACTCACTGCTTAAAAAAACATAATTCTTTAACAGCTCTATTTTTCAATTAAAGAGTTAAATTGCACATTTTAAGAAAAAATATAAATACATCAGAACCTAGATTTAAAAAAAAAAAAGAAAAGTCTATATTGTCCATATTGTGGGCAGAGATAGCAATGCTCCTTATCTGTGTATTTATTGTGTGAACCATAGGTAAAATCTCATTAATTCTATATATATGTTTCCACTGTTGTAACTCCAAAAACAAGCTACTTGTGGACCAGGACCACTGCTTTGCTAAATGTTCTGTAAATATCCAGAACAACATACATAAATGCTGCAGAGTTCATCATCTGAACATAAAACAAGTGAGAGAGAGAGACAGGCTGGTGGAGATCAAAAAACAGGCAGCACTGTTTAACATGATATGAAGGAGTCATAGCACATCAGCAGCCTCACTTTGCCAATTTTGGGGGGATTTGTTTTTCTTGTGCTTTTTTCTAGACATCAAAGCAAAGGAGTTTTAATGAGGGTCTGAAGGAGAATAATGAGGTACTTTTGCAGATGTCTGCAGGGCGTTCCTCCTTACTCAAAGGGGCAACATGTACAAAGACACTTTGAAAAACAAGTGAGCAGTGGAGGTTGGCATCTTAGTTCTTTCAAAACAAAAGGCCCTGATGCTGACCTCATTTACAGTGGTGAAAGCTGTAACTCCTGTGAAGTCAATGAAGTCCCTGTGGCATAAAATTGGTCCTGGAGTATAATCTGCCAGAATTGTCTTTCAGAAGCCTTGGCGACCACTGAAACCATATTTCAAATACAATTTCAGTTCATATTTACATTTACTGTAAGGTCTCTTTACTTCCTTCTGCAATAAAAGCAGGTCTTGAAAGTGCACGTTAGGTAACCATTTCCCAAAAACATGTAACACATCTTAATGTAAACAAGAATCTGACAGCTCTGTTTTTAATATTGCAAATATACGTGTGTTCATGTTTACATGTTTGTGTATATATATATACCTCTGCAGAGGTGTGACATGGAGTAACGCAACTTTACACTCTGATTAGAGTTCAGGTAACTTTATATTAAAGAGTAGACATGTTATTTCCCTTTCCTTCTTTAAAAATACTTCTCTGGCAGACTTACATGTAATACATGTAGCATATACATGTAAAAGAGAGTCTCCCAGAAGCAATGCTTCTACAGCATATGTTACACTAGCCATGTCATATGAAACTTCAGGAAATTAAACTCCTAGGATTCATTTGACTTTAGACACCAAATTGTATCTAAACTTGCAGGTTAAACCTGAAAGTATCTGGAAGCCCCAGGTTCACTAAATTAACGCTCAGCTCTCTGTGTTCATCATCTGCTCTATGTGGGCTACCTGAACTCAGGCAGACGTCACACTGCCTGCACATGCTTGTGGTATTTGATATTATAGCCCTTCTGCAGGAGATCTCAGGCTATCTTAGTTACTCAGAAAAGGTCATGTGATGTAACTTGAAGGACAGAAACGACGTACAGAATCAGGCACAAATGTCAGCATCCATATGGCAGGTAGAGGCATTCTTTGCTATATTCTGATGTACTGGGATGTTCCCCTATGGAAGCACAATCTGGGTGGTCCCGTAGCTGACCTAAGAGACACTTAGCAGTTTTGTGAACTGGCTATGGATTAGGCCTTGTGTTAGTCCCAGGACTGCTCTTACACCATGGTGTTGATGCAAGCGTTAAGCTGTGTTGCCCACCTCTCCTCATAGAGCTAACATGCAATGAGGGCTGGCAGATGCTCTCAGCACAGAGCCTGGGTTTTGGAAAGGGAGGTTCTGCACAGGGAAGTTCTACCTTTCTCCTTTCTCCTTAATCTTCCCCCACTGTTGTAGTTTTGTTTCCTTTTCCCCACAAGTGCAGTCCAGTGGAAGACACCAAAGAAATCAAACAACACTGACTTTGGAAAAAGTAAAGTAATGATAAACTCAACATTAATTCAATTCTTGGATCTAAGTACTGCAAAGGATGATGTACGTAAAGTACAGATTAAGTTCTGCAGAACTCCAGTTGATCTACACCAAATTTGGTAAGCAATATTGAGAATTAGATTTGTACAAGTAGGTGTGGGGGTTTTTGTAATTTTTTTTTCCTTACTGAATGAAGTTAAAAACAGAGTGGGAAGCCGAAGGTTCCTATTCCTGAGTGTCTTTTTTTTTATGTGGGGTTAAGTTGTAAGTTAACTACTGCAAATTTACCATATAATTAACATAATACTTGCCCACATTTCATTAGGATAATATGTGAGATAAATTCTGTATCTCTTTTTTCTTTAAAACATTGGCAGTTCTGTCATATAGATCATTATTCATTTCACCATTTGTGAAAGAGAAGCATCAAACACCGGTAGAAATCAGTAATTATTACCCTAATATACAACTTTCAGAATAGCCCAAACACTTGCAAAAAAGTTTCCACCAGCTATTCTAATTGCAACAGGATCCTTCACTGAGTTATCGGCTTCCTTGAAACACCAGTACCATTTCTGTGTAAAGTGAAGTATGAAACGAATCATGTGAAAACCCAGAATATGCTCTGGTTGCAATTTTTGACTTACCAAGGAAGCAGAAGTGAAGTGTTTTAACTGTAAAACTACCTCAATCTGGAGCAAAGCTATCACTGATGCCAGCTCAATTGATATCCTACAGAGATCAAAATCAGTAGAGAGCTCACAATTTATAGACCCTCACACTACTTTTCAAATGATTGGCATGTGTCCCATATATTAAAAATATGATCCCATCCAATTTGTTTGCAGAAAGCAACTGGTTGATATTATAGAAGAGCTTTACCAACAAAACCCCAGGCATTTGTCCAATATATCATTGAAACCAAACAATAGAAGAAAACAGGATGGGCAATCTTAGCTCCAGGAAGCACACTTAGAAAATTTGAGTTAGCCAGCTATATTGTAAATGACTGAAAGTTAAGGTCTAACCTCACCTGCTTTGTGTAATCTTTAAGCAGCCTTTAAGTTGTCTGTCAGTAACCTCTGTATGTGGTTTATTATCCACCGTGGGCGTTTCTTTCTTGTGACAAATCAGTGTGTAATTTTTGTTGTTGTTGTTTGCCCAGAAGGTACCGACCGATGTCTCATAGCGTATACAGAACTCCACCTTAGCTCCGTCTTTCTGGTAAGGAGGCACCAAAGAAATCTTAAAGCAGAACTGATCGGTTTCACTACCACAAGAATTAGGCATGAACTCTGCAAGAATATCGTAATAACTGAGCCAGTTATTCAGTGTCATTCGAACATACACTGTTTTTTCAAAGGATACGTTGAGGACTCGTATAATGCCGTTCATACAGGTAATCCCAGGCAGGAACACGACAGACTCCAATTGTACTTTCTGCTCTCGCACCTTTTGCAAAAGTTCTTCTTGTGAAGCAGGTACTGTAAACAACTGAGAGAAAAAGTATTCCTCCTGAGGGAAAACTTTGTCTTCTATGTAATTGTTTTGTCCTATATTTGGAATTTCCCGGGTATCAAACTCTTTAACAGACACAAGATCAAACCCAAATGCATCAGCGAACGAAACTTTTCTTGTGCCGGTGGTGGGAGTATCTGGCTCCTCTTCCTCCGAAGAAGTAGAATTCTTCCTTCGGGGACGTGGAGAGAAACGATGTTTAATATCAGGTTTAATATCCTCATCTTCTGAAGAGAAATCATTTATACTGGGGACTTCTAATAAGTTAGCCCTGCTAACCTGACTAGGTCCTTCAAAAGACTCCATTGGGCTTTCTGATATAAACTGAAAGAGAACTGTGCTAGTAGCAGCTGATATTTGAGACCCTGTGATTTAAAACAAGGATTAATATTACAGTTGACATTGCAAAAGGGAGTCAGGACTATTAATAGATGCTATGGAGTGTAAACTATGTTGGTCTGTTCTCCATCTGACAGTATTAAGTGTTATAATGTCAAAGATACGTTTCAAATATTACATTCATTATTTTATGTGGCTCTACATGCTAAGAAGAGGAGCTACTAACCTCTGATTAGGATGTATACTTCAACAAGTAAACAGTTTATATATTGTAAACTATTGCTGCATATATTTTCAAGGCAATTTTTTTTTACAATGTCTTCAGATGTAAAAGTGTAATGTCACATTCTGCTCTTGCTTCATACCATGCTAACTCAGTGGGCTAGATCTTAGGACTATGGCAGCTTTTTCTAGCTAAAGATTAGTCATTGCAACTCTGAAAAGCTGTGTTTCCTACCCGCAAGCTTCACCTTCTCAAGTGCAGAGAGGTAGAAGTTCATCTCCACCTGATTTAGGTCTTGCCTGCACAGTATGTATTGGGTTAAAATTTTCATGACAGTGTAAATATTTACCAAATGTATATATAGAGTTACACCAAAGCAAGCAAAGTCATACATGTAAGAATTGCACTTTAACACTGTGGAAAAAAAATGTAATGAAAAGTAGTATCTTTTGTTCTCTGTATCTTTCAAGACACTGTCCAAAAAACACCTGCTTGAGACAACAGAGTAATTATTTCCATTCAGACTGTAACAGAACACACAATTTGAGGACATTTTAGTGGGCCAACCTATCTAACTACTTCTTTTCTGAAGCGTCATCTTCATTACATATCAAATTCAAATACTGAATCAAGACAAATGGTTTCCAGGTGTTCTTAAACATTGTTTAAGCAACAGTGGTAACAACAGGTAGAGCTGAATAAGAATGTGAAGAAGCACTACAGGCTAGAGACAGAATGACTGGAGAGCAGCCTGGCAGAGAGAGACCTGAGGGTTGATGGCTGACTGAACATGAGCCAGCAGTGTGCCCAGGTGGCCAAGAAGGCCAATGGCATCCTGGTTGTATCAGGAATAGTGTGGCCAGCAGGACCAGGGAAATCATTCTGCCCCTGTACTCAGCACTGGTTAGGCCACACCTTGAGTACTGTGTCCAGTTCTGGGACCCTCAATTTATGAAAGATGCTGAGATGCTTGAACATGTCCAGAGAAGGGCAACAAGGCTGGTGAGGGGGCAGAAGCAGAAGCCCTACAAGAAGGGGTTGAGGGAGCTGGAGTTGTTCAGCGTGGAGAAGAGGAGACTCAGGGGTGACCTTATTGCTCTCTACAATTACCTGAAAGGAGGTTGTAGCCAGGTGGGGGTTGGTCTCTTCTCTCAGGCACCCAGTGACAGGACAAGAGGATGCAGTCTCAAGCTGCGCCAGGGTAGGTTTAGGCTGGATGTTAGAAGAAGTTCTTCACAGAAAGAGTGATTGCCCATTGGAGTGGGTTGCCCAGGGAGGTGATGGAGTCACCATCTCTGGAGGTGCTTTAAAGGAGGCTGGATGAGGTACTTAGTGCCATGGTTTAGTTAATTAGAAGGTATTAGGTGACAGGTTGGACTTGATGATCTTGAAGGTCTTTTCCAATCTGGTTAATTCTGTGATTCTGTGAAAATAAGACAGCTCCATATGAGGTAGCTTCTCTTTTGAACAGCCTAGTGAACGTTACAGGAAAGAACATCACAGAGTTAGCAGGCTTGAAACTTAATTAAAGACACAGTAGAGAAAGAAAAGCAACGGCTAAATAGACCTTTAATTAAAAAATACTTGCACCTACCTATGGTTTTGGCATATCTATTATTAGCACTGGCCAGATGATCTTTCTTGGCCTTAACTGAGAGACTGGAGAAGTTGACAACTTTCCATGTCGACTGAAAAATATCTATGTCTTAATCTGGTTCCACTTGGCTTCCTGACAGTGTATTCTCTAGTACCATAGAAAACTGCATTTCTTCAGCTAAGACTAAAAGATGTATTAATAACTTCACAGCTGTTAAATAAATCTATTAGCATAAGGCATGAAAAAATTTTCTCCTTGCAGAGAACAGTATTCTAACCAATTGCTGAATGGCTAAAAATGTTGAACAAAAGGCAGAAGAAAGATTTTAAAGGTTATATCCTTTGGAAAAAAAAAACATTGCTGGTATATCATGAGAGGTACTTCGAAACAGCTATTCATTCTTAAAGTATGTAGAGCCGAGGGAGAAAGTACATTTCACTTAAGGAAGATATTATCTCTAAATTCCACATGACTGGAGATAAATATCAGAAATAATGACTGAGGGAGTACAAAAGCTGCCTTCAGTTGTCTTCTGCTTTCGCTTACAGATTGTGTGCACTGTTAGAAGTCTTTTACCAAATTTTGTCCAATGACTGCAACTCATCTGCTTTGTCACTCAGAGTAGAAACCAGATCACTCTTTAAAATTTCTGCTGTTTTTATGGTGCCAAGCAGAAAAATTGCAGTCTTTGTAAATATATATATATATATATATATATAAAAGAGAAACACTAGAATAGTTTTAAGAGAATAGCCCACATTCACACAATTACAGCTAAGTCACTGACAAAACTCTCTTTAACCTGAATTGATAAGAGTCAAACACTGAAAGAGGAAAAGACAATCTTTGCACAGTACAAATTCAGAACAGATATCTTACTGAAACAGAATCACCAAATATTTTTTGTTTCCCCATTCACCTTCTCATGAACTTTCCATTTACAGACAAATCAAAATGATAAATAATTTAACTAGTATGGCTGATAAAGCTAGCCCTTTCCTTGTTAAAGTTTTGTGTGGGAAATCTCAGATTTCTGACCATCCAATGTTTTAGTAGCACTGTAGAGACTATAGTAACAAAAATGCTGCTTTAATAAGATGTGTGCAGATTTTTGAAGAAGAATCTGTTTCCCCAGGTAGAAAAAAGTCTATATAGTAAGAGCAGACAGTCTGATTTCCCTGCCTCTGACTCTTCAGATAAAACTGGACATTGAGCAAGTGAAGATGGTTCTCTCTCTGAAAGCTTTGAAAACATTAGTAGCCTTTCAGTACCTGAAGGGGGCCTATGAGAAGGATGGAGAGAGACTGCTTACAAAGGCCTGTGGTGACAGGACAAGGGACAATGGCTTCAAACTAGACAAGAGCAGATTTAGATTGGATGTCAGGAATGGGTTCTTTACTATGAGGGTGGTGGAACACTGGAACAGGTTGCCCAGGGAGGTGGTTGGGGCCCCATCCCTGCAGATATTTAAGGTGAGGCTCGACAAGGCTCTGGGCAACTTGTTCTAGTTGAGGATAACTGCAGGGGCGGTTGGACTAAATGACCTTTAGAGGCCCCTTCTGCCAAGACCACTGTATGATTCTATGATTTCAGGTAGTGACAAGAAGATTCCCACAAAGAACAAGGATAATAAAGGGAATTTGTTTTTTTTTTTTTGNTGAAACTTAATTAAAGACACAGTAGAGAAAGAAAAGCAACGGCTAAATAGACCTTTAATTAAAAAATACTTGCACCTACCTATGGTTTTGGCATATCTATTATTAGCACTGGCCAGATGATCTTTCTTGGCCTTAACTGAGAGACTGGAGAAGTTGACAACTTTCCATGTCGACTGAAAAATATCTATGTCTTAATCTGGTTCCACTTGGCTTCCTGACAGTGTATTCTCTAGTACCATAGAAAACTGCATTTCTTCAGCTAAGACTAAAAGATGTATTAATAACTTCACAGCTGTTAAATAAATCTATTAGCATAAGGCATGAAAAAATTTTCTCCTTGCAGAGAACAGTATTCTAACCAATTGCTGAATGGCTAAAAATGTTGAACAAAAGGCAGAAGAAAGATTTTAAAGGTTATATCCTTTGGAAAAAAAAAACATTGCTGGTATATCATGAGAGGTACTTCGAAACAGCTATTCATTCTTAAAGTATGTAGAGCCGAGGGAGAAAGTACATTTCACTTAAGGAAGATATTATCTCTAAATTCCACATGACTGGAGATAAATATCAGAAATAATGACTGAGGGAGTACAAAAGCTGCCTTCAGTTGTCTTCTGCTTTCGCTTACAGATTGTGTGCACTGTTAGAAGTCTTTTACCAAATTTTGTCCAATGACTGCAACTCATCTGCTTTGTCACTCAGAGTAGAAACCAGATCACTCTTTAAAATTTCTGCTGTTTTTATGGTGCCAAGCAGAAAAATTGCAGTCTTTGTAAATATATATATATATATATATATATAAAAGAGAAACACTAGAATAGTTTTAAGAGAATAGCCCACATTCACACAATTACAGCTAAGTCACTGACAAAACTCTCTTTAACCTGAATTGATAAGAGTCAAACACTGAAAGAGGAAAAGACAATCTTTGCACAGTACAAATTCAGAACAGATATCTTACTGAAACAGAATCACCAAATATTTTTTGTTTCCCCATTCACCTTCTCATGAACTTTCCATTTACAGACAAATCAAAATGATAAATAATTTAACTAGTATGGCTGATAAAGCTAGCCCTTTCCTTGTTAAAGTTTTGTGTGGGAAATCTCAGATTTCTGACCATCCAATGTTTTAGTAGCACTGTAGAGACTATAGTAACAAAAATGCTGCTNTTTTTTTTTTTTTTTTTTTGAAGGAACCTTGATTTAGAGAGAGATTTTCACTCTTTCACTTTTAAAGTTAGGACTGAGAGGAAAACAAAAGTTAATTCCAGAAATAATGTGCGGAAAGGAGGACAAACAATATGCCCAGAAGTATGGGATGGATATTTTCCTAGAGGGCATATATGAAAAAAAATCTCTTTATCTCACAGATAAAGGCTTTCAGCCCTTCCAAATGCAGCTCTCCCTGTTCACTCTTTCATCTTTCATTTCCTGTGAATCTTCTTTTACTTACTGAAAGGATTGTTCATCTATTCAAGTACAGAATTCCTTCCTACATATAATTTTCTTCTTGCTTAAGATTTTAATTCAAGCCTTATGTTTTTGACTTTGGAATATTATTTAAATTTCAGGCTCACTCCTTTTAATAGCCTCAGTTTCTTCATCTTCTGAAAGCACGCCCTTAAAATTGAAAGTTGTACTAAGACAGTTTCACTCATTCTTGATTTAACTTCAGTATTTGTAGGCACTCTAAGTCTAGACTCTGTGCCTAGTCCTTCTTTAAAACCCTCTCCATTTACAAAGTTAGTACTAAAATAGCAGAACATGTGTCTGATTCCATGTTTCTTTTTTGGAGACATGGGGGACAGAATATATAGTACTTGTTGCAGCAAGCAGCATTTGTTCTCCAGTCTGCAACAGCAGTGTTCCATAAAAACACAAATCTCAGCAGCAATAACCTAATAAGCTATAGCAAATCCAGCGTTTTGAATTTAAACCCAACTTTTGATGTATCATTCTAGAAACCCCTTTAGGCACGACCTGCTTACAGTTACAGCAACGAAATTAGGATGACTAGTAATAAATAGCCTGAAGTGCCAGAACGCACACTTTAGAGACAATTTTTGTCGTGATCTGGAATCCGTTCAGCTGCAAATAAATAAGGAAGATAACAAACTCAGTAAATTAGTCATCAGAAGGTTATAAAAATCCATCAGTACCAGAAAGATTATGGCAACTTTTGGATGTACCAGGCAGAGAATTTCTAGTAGGGATAGAACAGGTCAAATGAATGCCTTCAAAAGAAGTCATTGCTAAGACTTCAAACCCAGGAAAAACAATTAGTAGCTCATTATATTATCACTAGAGTTTTTTAACAGTCAGCACTATTACAATATCAAGTGCATATTCACACCACACATCCCATTCACTATGGTTAGTAGAAAAGTCCTCTATTAAATCTTGGAAGCAAGTAGGTGGCAATTCACCTCTGACAGAAAAGCTGAATAACAACCTACTCATGTAAACTATAGCATTACACTGAATGTTGTTACTTGATCTAAACCTTTGTGAATACCATATGATATGACATTTGGTAGATTTGAAAGCCTGAGAAAAGGTTTGTGAGTGCCCAAATAAGAAGATCATCTGGAATGTAAACTTCGAGCTCAGAGGGAAAGGCACAGGTTTAATGAGTGCCTTACTGCCTTGCACTCTCTCTCTCTCCTTCAGAATTAGCATCTGAAGGAAGCCACCAGGAGTCATTTTCAGAATCCATCAGAGCCTGAACATCAACATTAGCTTCAGCCTCATAAAAGTGAATCCTCAAAGTTTTTGATGCCTTGAAATATGGATCTCATTTGGGAATATATTTTGATCATCAAAAGTGACCAAAAATAGGACAATACATTTTCTTTCAAAGCTTCTGCTATTAAGTTTTGCTTTGCTTCAGAACATATTGAAACATTTAATTATCTTCCTTGATTAATAATGAGATGACTATCTTGTCCTTAACAGTGTCAGATCTCAGGAGGCTGAGGGCCATGTCAAAGTTCAAATGACAGTTCATGCTTTAAGAGTCCCAGAGCACAGCGCTCACTTGCACCGAGCACTACTTGTTGCCTAAGTGGTTTTCTGGGTCAGCAGGACCAGTCACATGCACACTCAGCAGGAAAACTAGTTGCACAACTAGAATCAGAGAGTTAAGAATAAAAACAGCACACAGTTTGTGGATTCTTCTGGGCATTAGTTCAGTTTCACCAGGAATAGATAACCTGCAGCTAAAAAATTTGGTAGCCACTTTCATTTCACGCAGTACTTTCAGTTCATGAAACAAATGTTTATTGTACTGAATGTAACATGTTTACCTAAGTGTAGGACACAGGAACCAATATGTTAGTTTCAATTTGTTCTGCATATCACTAGAGGATCTAATCCTTTCACAACTCTAGCCACCATCAATTTTTCATTAATCATTATGGGAACACTGAAGGGTGTTTTCTCAGATTGTAATGAAGTGAGAGGCTAACGTCATGGTCTGTTTATCTTCATACTTAACATAGTACAATTTTTTTTTTTCATTCAGCTAGGACTTGCACCTTGACTTTTGTAAACATAGGCAGTTCAGTTTTCGTTGTTAAGGATGTTGATTTAACAGAGTATAAAATAGGAATTTGGGTGCGTGACTGCGGCACATTTACGATTCTTTCTCCTGCAGGTTATATTCAGTGGACCGATTATTCAACTGACTACTTAAAGTATCAGGATGCTTAAAATAAATGCTAGACTTTGTGCTGCTATAATGAGTGAAGACTTTCCTGAAAACAGTGAAGGAAGTCTAGACGTCAGTACAGTAGGAGGAGAAGAAAAAGAAAAACTGGTTCATAGGATTCCACCTCGAATTCTCAGCTCCCAGATACATGCCAAAAAGGATTTTTCTGTAGATGAAGAAAGATTTCTGGAAAAACCACCCCTATCTTACATAGCATTAATTGCAAAAGCAATTCTTTCCTCCCCTACAAATAAGCTGAATTTAGCTGCTATCTACAAATACATTGAAGATAATTTTCCTTTCTACAGGAACAAAGGTCAAGGCTGGAGGAACAGTGTAAGGCACAACCTTTCACTAAATGACTGTTTCATCAAGGTAGGAAGATGTGAGGATGGCAAAGGAAACTACTGGAGTATCCACCCATCAAACTTAAATGATTTTGTTCACGGGGACTTCAGGCAACATCGAAGGTCACGAAAGAGAGGGCGCCAAAAGGAGCTAGAGCACTGCCTCCATGTGAATTATTTTATGCCGTGGGGACAATATCCTTCCTACTCAGCGCTGGATTTGCTTTACCAAACACATTGTTTTCTGGATCCTCTGTGGAAAATGCTGTATACTGATAGACTGCAGTTTGTGCCTGAATACCAAAAATGGAATGTAAACAGTGATTTAATCATGGGGAAGCTTTTGGCTCTACAACAGACTAATAAACTGCACAGCATTTCTGTGGACTGGCTTTATGGATCTCCTGCTACTTCAGTTATGTAACAGAATATTTTCCTAAACATTCAACAGACTTTCCCTAATTCCCTTTTCTTCTCTTCTCAAAAGCAGCAGCAAAGTGAAGAATTCAGACACATCTGTAAGTATTAAGAAGTATTTGAAGCACACTAACTTTGCAGGCAGCCTGGGACTCTGTCAAGAAACAATCTACTAACATATATTGCACAGTTTTGTACATCTGTATATGTTTAAATACAGCAGAAGATCTTACTCACTTATGTAAGCTAGTGATGATAACTGTTTATTGCTCAAGTTATTCACTTTGAAATGGTAACAATGAATATTGGTTTTAATAATTCTATTATTCACTGGCCATGCATAGATTACATTGCATACAAATAAATCCATTAGGACAGACCACACAGCAAAATTATTTCTAAATTGTCCTGTATCAATCATTTTACTACATACTACTGCTCCATTAGATTCATACTAATACACAAGTAAGTTTACTTATAACTATATATTCAAACATATGCACCCATATGTTTACTTTTCTATTATATTGAGTAGGAAGCATTAATGCATTTTTCTTTTGTCAGGTGTGAATGCCTTTGAAATGCTACTTGTCATCTCCCATACTGTTGGAAATACAATGTGAATTATTCTTCTACTCGTTTAATTCTATATATTGGTTAAGAATCACTCAGCACTATTAATTCTGATGTATTGTATTGATCCAAAAATCACTGTACAGTTATGTATCTTTACCAGTTAAGTGGATACTTGCTTCTGTTTGTATAAATGTTCAGAGGAATAAACATTTCAGGTGAAACAGGATTGCAATATTATCTCTAAAATGTTTCTTAGTTCAAATCTGGTTCTTAAATGTACAGTCACATATTAGTTAACTTATTTAAATGATTACTTACTGACAGCATGACTAATTATGAATTTTCTCATTACCTGAGTGTAAGAAATTTTCACTTTTCACATAACATTACTTATGCAGAACTGCTTAAGCTTTTATCGATACATAGTCATATCTATGTAAATTGTTGCTTACATAGCTATAGAATCTGTGATGATATTAAGTACTCAAATATACTTTCAAAATATATGTAGCTATCCAGAAAACTCACTGTAATGGAAACTTTTAGTCACAACAATATGCAAGCAATATGGGGAAAACAGCCAGCTTTTATTAAGTTCTAAACTTCCAGAAAAACTTGCTTTGAAATATTTGCTTAGTGAAAATCAGATTTGAATAATAAAACCCTAAAGATTCTGATGTGCCTTAGCCATGAAGAGGCCTAGAATGTGAACAAAACTTGAGACTTGGACAAAAATGGCAGAAGATGAGGTTCAGAGGATGGGCAGGTGGGAATACGAGGCTGAGGAAATAAGACATAACTGGGGTTGGGACAAGGAGGCCAGAAGTGCTGAGCAAGGAGCTATGAGAACCATGAGGAATCCAGAACAAAAATACCAGTCAATTACAATCAGATGAGAATGAAAGCTAGAGATAAGAAGTCAAGGCAGCCTTGAGGAGTAGGTGTGAAAAGTTTCTGCCTGCTATAGTTTATGTACTAGAATGCCTAAGATGAAATTTAATACAGTTCTTTAGCTGTCAGCAAATTACTTTAAAATTACACAAGATGACAAGTTACTCCTGTTTGTTCTCACTGGCTCCTTCAGCTTACTTGGCAAAAGCTTGTGAAGTGCACCTGAGGATATCCCTAGAAGGATGCAATGCCATTTCACAGAATCACAGAAACATCCAGGTTGGAAAAGACCCTCAGGATCATCAAGTCCAACCTATAACCCTACTCTACAAGATTCATCTTAAATCATATCCCTAAGCACCAAATCCTTTAAACATATCTAGTGCAGGTGACTCAACCACCTCCCTGGGCAGCTCATTGCAGTGCCTGACCACTCTCTCCTAATATCCAATCTAAATCTACTCAGGTTCAGCTTGAGGCCATTCCCCCTTCTTCTGTCTCCAATTACCTGTGAGAAGAGACCAGCACCAGGCTCCCCACAATGTCCCTTCAGGTAGTTGTAGACAGCAATGAGGTCTCCCCTCAGCATCCTCTTTTTCAAACTAACCATCCCCAGCTCCCTCAGTCGCTCCTCATAAGATTTATTCTCCAGGCCCTTTGGCAGCTTTGTCACCCTCCTTTGGACCCGGTCCAGTACCTCCACATCTCTCTCATGTTGTGGTGCCCAGAACTGAACACAATACTTGAGGTGTGGCCTCACCAAAGCCAAGTACAAGGGGACAATCACCTCCCTACTCCTGCTGGCCACAGCATTTTTACTCCAAGCCAGGATGTCTTTGGCCTTCTTGGCCACCTGGGCACACTGTTTGCTCATACTCAGCTGCCTGTCTGTAACAACCCCCAGGTCCTTTTCTGTCAGACAGCTTTCCAGCCACAGTTGCCAAGCCTGTGAGCTTGGCTTCTGTGGATCACTGGGCTTCTTTAGGAAAAGGGAGCTTCTGGTGATGAAAAGGCTAAAGATTATCTGTGGATATCTGGGACTTTGTTCAGGGGACTGTCCATGTCTTAGAGAAAGGAGGAATGAAGACCACCATG
>WBNM01031807.1:0-31429 GCA_013399055.1 Ramphastos sulfuratus | reverse complement strand
AAATCTTTCTCCCATGGTAAAATGTTTCCCCTATGGTGAAATCTTTCCCCATGGTAAAATCTTTCCCCCATAGTAAAATCTTTCCCCTATGGTAAAATCTTTCTCCCATGGTAAAATCTTTCCCATGGTAAAATCTTTCCCCATAGTAAAATCTTTCCCCCATGGTAAAATCTTTCCCCTATGGTAAAGTCTTTCCCTGTGGTAATTTCTTTGTAGGAGCAGGGGGAAAAGATTTGTCTTCTTTTTGACTTTGTGTCCAATCTGACAAAAATGTTCAGTGTCCAACTGTACTCCACCAAAGCTGACAGCAGTGCTGCTAACTCCTCTTGTGCAGTGAAGACGACTGAGTAAGGGCAGTCTGGGCAGATGCAGGAGATGAGGGATGCTGCAGGGATGTAATGCCAGGTCTCTGAGCCATAAGCTGCTTGTCAGGTGCCCTCTGAAAGGAAGTTCATTTGGGTAGAAGAATCATCAAGATGCAGGAAGCACTCAAAGCAGGGACTGGGGAATTTCACCAGATCATGTCCTGTGTAATTGCTAATTGCAATATATCCACAGCCTGATAAAGAAGCAGACTGAACAGAACTGGGAGGCCTGCCAGCTTGGTGCTGTGCCAGGAATCAGCCAGGCATTTCAAACTCCATTTTTGGTCACCTTTTTTCCACATGACAAAGCACTTCTACACGTGTTTAAAAAGTGCTTTGCTGTTGAGGGATGTTAGGAGTTCTTGCATTTTTGGTGCTTTCCTGTCTGCTCACCTGCAGACAATGCTTCACCTGGTCTGGTGTGTAGAAGGTTAGTTTTAGGGCAGTTGTATTACAGCAGAAAATGATAAATCAACTTTCTTTAAACCTGATTTAGTCTCCTTCTCTGGAGGCTTTCAAAACCCACATGGATGCATTCCTGTTTGGACTACCCTGGAGATGCTGCTTTTGGCAGGGGAGGGTTGGACTCCATCTCTGCAGGTCCCTTCCAACCTCTAACATTCTGTAATTCTGTGGTCCTGTTATAAAACCATTTGCACAGATGACATTATTGAAACTCAGGAGAAGCACAAATCATAGAATCATAGATTGGTAAGGTTGGAAGGGACCTCAAGATCATCCAGTTCCAACCCCCTGCTATAGGCAGGGACACCTCCCACTAGTACAGGTCGCTCAAGGCCTCCTCCAACCTGGTCCTGAACACCTCCAGGGAGGTTGTGGAGCACAGAAGCACAGAATGAATCTTCGATCACATTCTGTGCTTCTGTGCTCCACAACCTCCCTGGGCAACCTGTGCCAGTGTCTCACCACCCTCACTGCAAACAACTTCCTCCTAACATCCACTTTCAATCTCCCCTCTGACAGTTTAAACTCATTGCCCCTTGTCCTGTCATTGCAAGACCTTGTCAATAGTCCCTCTCCAGCCTTCCTGTAGCCCCCTTCAGATACTGGAAGGCTACTCTAAGGTCTCCTGGAAGCCTTCTCTTCTCCAGACTGCAGAGCCCCAACTCTCTCAGCCTGTCCTTAAACCAGAGCATTACTGAGCAGTATTCAGTTTTCTCATACGTTGCCTTTCCCCCTCTCCTCTCAACCTTGCTTCTAACTTCTAACAACAGGGATGGCTACAATCAAAGAAAATAGATTTATTTTCATCCTGTATTAATGATTAAGCATGATAACCCAAGTCACCTGAGGGAGACCTATGTCCTGGCACTGTGTGCAGTTATGGGCTTCCTCACTGATATTGAGGTGCTGGAGATACTGAGATGAGAGATCTTGAGGTGCTGGAGCAGGGCCAAGGGAAGGGACTGGAGGCTGCTGAGGAGAGGCTGAGGGAGCTGTGTGTGGTCAGCCTGGAGAAGAGGAGGCTCAGGGGGGACCTTACCACACCTGAAGGGAAGTTGTAGTAAGATGAGGGCCAGGCTCTGCTCCAAGACAGCTCCTGTGCCAAGATGCCTGAAGCTGTGCCAGGGTTAGGATTAGGTTGGATGTTAGGAAGCACTTCCTGCTGGAAAGGGGAATGAGAGACTGGAATGGAGTGCCCAGGGAGGTGCTGGAGTCGCCATCCCTGGTGGTGTTTAAGGCAAGCTTGGATGTGTCACTCAGTGTCATATGTGGTGATGTTAGGTCATAGGCTGGACTTGACCTCAGAAGTCTGTTCCAGCCTCAATAATTCTGTGATGCTGTGATCCCACTGCCTGTCAATTGCCTACAAAGGATTCCCAGGAACTGGTGTAAGAACTCCTAACCTGCAGCAAGAGCAGTGTGGGCAGCAGGGCAAGAGAGGGGATTCTGCCCCTTTGCTCTGCTCTCCTCAGACCCCACCTGGAGTCCTGTGTGCAGTTCTGGAGCCCCCAACACAAGAAGGACATTGAACTGTTGGAGAGGGTCCTGAAGAGGCCATGAAGATGCTGAGAGGGCTGCAGCAGCTCTGCTGTGAGGACAGGCTGAGAGAGTTGGGGCTTTGCAGCCTGGAGAAGAGAAGGCTTCCAGGAGACCTGCAGGAAAGAAGAATGAGAGACTGAAATGTGCTGCCCAAGGAGATGGTGGAGTTGCTGTCCCTGGAGGTGTTTAAGACAAGCTTGAATGTGGCACTCAGTGCCATGGTCTGGTGGATGTGAGGGTGTTAGGTCGCAGGTTGGAGGTGATGATTTCAGAAGTCTCTGCCAGCCTCAGTAATTCTGGGATTCTGTGAAATCAGACAAGCTCCAGACATAAGAGAATGCTGCAGGTTTTCCTGAACATGCAAACACTCTGGTGGAGCTGGTTCAGATGTCTGTAACAAGAGACTAATTCAATTAGCAGAGCTGCAAAATGCTGCCACAGCCGAAGTGCTCCTGTAACAAGCCATGCTGGCATTTCTGATGGAATGCCTCATGGACCAGGAGTAAAGGAGTGGAATTGCTTTAGGAAGTTCTCCTAATAAAGCTGCAAGTAATGGACAGAAAGTGGAGGGAATATTCATATATTTGTGGTTGGAATGAGCTTTTTTAATAGGAGACTTCAAGATGTCACATAAATATTGCAGGCTCTTGCTGATTTGTAGAATGGGATCTCTACAGGCAAAGAGCAAGAAGAGTCCCTTCACACCAGTAGTGCCTGGGATTGCTTCTCAACTGGATTAGAGTGGAGTCACTTAAAAGAGGAGGAACTATTTCACTCTTTATGACCTTACTGCTAAAAACAGAGGAAGGAAATAATCTGTTTTGTTGTGCATCCACAGCAGCTGGAATCTCTCCCTCTCTATTGTTTGGAATCTCTGTTGTTTGGAATCTCTATTTCCATTGTTTGGAATCTCTCTCTCCATTGTTTGGAATCTTTATTGTTTGGAATCTCTATTGTTTGGAATCTCTATTTCCATTGTTTGGAATCTTTATTGTTTGGAAACTCTATTGTTTGGAATCTCTATTTCCATTGTTTGGAATCTCTATTGTTTGGAATCTCTATCTCTGTTGTTTGGAATCTCTATTTCCATTGTTTGGAATCTCTATTGTTTGAAATCTCTCTTTCCACTGTTTGGAATCTCTCTCTCCATTGTTTGGAATCTCTATCGTTTGGAATCTCTCTCTATTGTTTGGAATCTCTATTTCTATTGTTTGGAATCTTTCTCTCCATTGTTTGGAATCTCTATTGTTTGGAATCTCTATTTCCATTGTTTGGAATCTCTCTCTCCATTGTTTGGAATCTCTATTGTTTGGAATCTCTATTTCTATTGTTTGGAATCTTTCTCTCCATTGTTTGGAATCTCTATTGTTTGGAATCTCTATTTCCATTGTTTGGAATCTCTGTCCCTATTGTTTGGAATCTCTATTGTTTGGAATCTCTATCTCTAGTGTTTGGAATCTCTGTCCCTATTGTTTGGAATCTCTATTGTTTGGAATCTCTATCTCTAGTGTTTGGAATCTCTATCGCTATTGTTTGCTGGCCCAATCAGATAGAAAATAAGAGTCCATGGAAGGCTGCTACTTAGGAAGTCACTGAGCCAGTGGGAAAGCAGAGATTAGGAAATGGCCAGGGTACCATAAATGAGCACAGAGGACATCTTAACTACCAGGCAATGCTAGGCAGTGCCCCTCCTCAGAGCCACAAAGCTGTACCTGGCAGACACACCATTGGCAGAGGATACCAAGTGCCCAGTGTCAGGTTATGTTTGCTAGAGATTCCAGCTGCTCTGGATGCACAACAAAACAGATTATTTCCTTCATCTGTAAGGTCATAAAGAGTGAAATAGATTTTCCTCTTTTAAGTGACTCCACTCCAATCCAGTTAAGAAACAATCCCAGGCACTACGGGTGTGAAAGGACTCTCCTTGCTCTTTGGCTGTAGTTTCCATTCTACAAACCAATAAGAACCTGCAATATTTATGTGACATCTTGAAGTCCCCTATAAAAAAAAAAAAAAGCTCACTCTAACCACAAACCTATGAAAATCCCCTCCACTTTCTGTCCATCAGCTGGGAAATGTCAGCTGCTCAGGACTGCTCAGCTGAAACCTGCCCTGCATCTTTTTCTTTCCTTTGAATGAAAGAGACATTGATGTTGCAAAGTATTGATGCCTTCAGAAAGCTGCAGTTAAAGAGCATTGTTATTTACTTTGCAATGTCAAACCCTGTGCCCACAAATGAAGTCATCGTTTACAAATGATTCCAGCACAGAAAAAAAAACACCTCCTGCAGCAGCTTTCACCCCTGAGAGCTGGGGAAGGTCTGTCTTACACTGCACTGAGTAGCAACAGGTCCATGGGCTGAGCTCAACAGGATGAGGTTTAACAAGGCCAAGTGCAGGCTCCTTCACTTTGGCCACAACAACCCAATGCAGTGCTACAGGCTGGGGGGTGAGTGGCTGGAGGAAGCCTGGCAGAGAGAGACCTGACAGTGCTGGGTGACAAGTGGCTGGGCATGAGCCAGCAGGGTGCCCAGCTGGCACAGGAGGGCACAGAATCACAGAATCACAGAATGGTAAGGTTGGAAGGGACCTCAAATATCATCTAGTCCCACCCCCCTGCCATAGGCAGGGACACCTCCCACTAGTACAGGTCACTCAAGGCCTCCTTCAACCTGGCCTTGAACCCCTCCAGGGAGGGAGCAGCCACAACCTCCCTGGGCAAACTGTGCCAGTGTCTCACCAACCTCACTGTAAAGACCTTCCTCCTGACATCTAGTTTCACTCTCCCCCAGGTCAATGGCATCCTGTCTTGTATCAGGAGCAGTGTGGCCAGCAGCATAGAGAGGTCATTCTGCCCTGCACTGGCACTGAGGAGGCATCATCTGGAGCACTGTGTGGAGCTCTGGACCCTCACTGCAAGAGAGATCTTGAGGGGCTGGAATGGGGCCAGAGAAGAGTAAAGAGACTGGGGAGGAGGCTGGAGGGGAAGGCTGTTGAGGAGAGGCTGAGGGAGCTGGGAGTAGTCAGCCTGGATAATAAGAGGCTCAGGGGGGACCTCATCACATCTGCAACTACCTGAAGGGAAGATGTAGTCAGGTGGGGGTCAGGCTCTGCTCCCAGGCAACTTGTGCCAAGAGGAGAGGGCATGGCCTGAAGCTGTGCCAGGGTTAGGGTTAGGTTGGATGTTAGGAAGCACTTCCTGCTGGAAAGGGGAATGAGAGACTGGAATGGAGTGCCCAGGGAGGTGGTGGAGTCACCATCCCTGGAGGTGTTTAAGGCAAACTTGGATGCGGCACTTAGTGCCATGGTCTGGTGGATGTGGTGGTGTTAGGTCATGGACTTGGTGATGACCTGAGAGGTCTGTTCCAGCCACAGTAATTCTGTGATGCTGTGAAAATGGCAGATCTGTTTTGGTTTCATTGGTAAAGATCAACTTTGCCATATAATCTGGTTAGGGTTATTGATTTGATTATGTCCTGTGCCTGTTATCTGATTCCATCTTTAAGTATGTAAATTAACTGATGCTGACACTTTGCTTTTTGGAGTTTGGGGGTTTTTTTTGGTTTTATGGATTTCATTTTGTGGTCTTTTTGGTTGGTTGGTTGGGTTTGGGTTGGGGTTTTTTTCATGGGGTTGTTTGTTTTCTTTTGTTTTTTCATTAATTTGGGTTTTGGTTTGGGTTTTTGGTTGCTTTTGGGTTTGGTTTGGGGTTTTTTTGGGGTGGTTGATTGTTTTGTTTTTTATTAATTTGGGTTTTGGGGTTTTTTTTGGTTGCTTTTGGGTTTCGTTTGGGGTTTTCAGTTGGTTGATTTTGAGTTTGGTTTGGATTTTTTGGGGGAGGTTGTTGGTTTTCTTTTGTTTTTTATTAATTTGGGTTTTGGTTTGGGGTTTTTTGATTGGTTTGGGGTTTTGGTTTGCTTTTTTGGTTGCTTTTGGGTTTGGGTTGGGTTGGGTTTTTTGGGGGGAGGTTGTTTCTTTTCTTTTGTTTTTTATTAATTTGGGTTTTGGTTTGCCTTTTTGGTTGTTTTTGGGTTTGGGTTTTTTTTGGGGAGTATTGTTTGTTTTCTTTTCTTTTGCTTTTTATTTATTTGGGTTTTGGTTTGGTTTCTTTGATAGGTTGGGTTTGGAATTGGGTTGGTTTTTTTTTTTGTAAGGAGTTGTTTGCTTTATTTTGTTTTTTATTAATTTGCATTTTTGTTTGCTTTTTTGTTTGCTTTTGGATTTGGTTTGGGGTTTTTTTGGGGGGTGGTTGTTTGTTGTCTTTTATTTTTTATTTATTTGGGTTTTGGTTTGGTTTTTTTTGTTAGTTTTGGGTTTTGTTTGGTGGGGGTTTTTTTTTGGTTTTTTTTTGGGGGGAGGGCATTTGGTTTTTTTTCTTTTGTTTTTTATTTATTTTGAGGTTTGTTGTGTTTGGTCTTTTACATTCCCAGACATGAGAGGAAGGGCAGAAACCTTCCTATTCTGCACCTAACTCATCCCATTAGTTCTAATATTGTGAAGTGCTTTAGACCTAGATCAGATTCAGCAATTAGCAAGTGAATTGCAGCTATCCAGAAGAGAGCTGTGATATTCCTGTTTGTTCTTCCACATACACTGTGGCATCTCAATTAAACACCATGGTATTTTATTTCAAAAGCTGCTGAACAGGCTATTTTTAGATTAAAAAAACAAGCAAACAAAAAGAAATCAGGCACAGCCCACTAATGAGAAGTTTGTTCCTCACTGCTGCTAGCCGCAGCCTCTTCTTTTTTGTATTTTTCCCCCCCTTCATTTTTCCTCAACTCTCTTTAAAACCCAAATATTGCTGAGCTCTTGCCTTTTTTTTTTTTTTTTTTTTTTCTTTATGTGAAGATCAAATCATCCCCTTGAGGATCCTCTGTCTCTTCTTCTACAGCTGTACTCCTCCATAATCAAGGCCCAGCATTTTAAAGCAGCTGATAACATTAAGGGCTTTACATTTTGGGTGCTCAATTAGGCATCTTCAAAAGGACTGATTTTCAGATGGTCTTGAGCCACCCACTGTTGAAACAGCAGGTTCTGATAGCTGGCTGCACAAAACTTCACCCCACACANAAGAGGCAAGGGATGGAAACTGCAGCACAGCAAGTTCCACCTCAACATCAGCAACAACTTCTTTGCTGTAAGGGTCCCAGAGCCCTGGCACAGGCTGCCCAGAGAGGTTGTGGGCTTCTCTGGAGCCTTTGCAGCCCTGTCTGAATATGTTCCTGTGTGACCCGTGCTGGATTCTCTGGTGCTGCTCTGGCAGGGTTGTTGGACTGGAAGATCTCCAGAGGTCCCTTCCAGCCCCTGACATCCTGTGATGCTGTGACCCTGTGAAATATATATTGCCTGATTCTGCTTCTTTGTTACCAGGCATAGGTGAAGTGATGGTGGCTTAGGGACTACTCTGCAGTCCTGTGGCTGTTGATGATACAGCTCACTGGCTGGGTGCTGGGACAAACTGAAGTGCCTTGAGGAAAGAGCAGCAAAGTCACTGGGGCAAGATGGGCTAAACACAGCTTTCATCTTTTCATTCCAGTATATTCCCTCTCTGTGGTTCTGCAGCACACCAATCTGATCATCTTGCATGTATATTTATTTAGTGGTCCATTGCTTTTCACATCATCATAGGTTGGAAAAGACCTTTGGGATCACCAAGTCCAACCAATAAGCCTGCTCCACAAATTTTACCCAGAGTTCATCTCCAGAGTTCATCTCCCAGAGTTCATCACTTCAGAGTTCTTCACCCAGAGTTCTGCACCCAGATTCCACCAAGTTCATCTCCAGAAGCTTGGTGGAAGAAGTAAATTGCAAACTGGTACTTGGCAACATTCAGCCCCAAACAAACCTCACTTTTGAAAGCAGAGCAAGCTGAGGGCAAAGCACGTCCAAGCCAGTCACTGTCAGTCACTTCTGACATCAACTACAGTGGAGCAAATTTGCTTTTAGCCACCTGGTGCTCTGCTTCTGAGCCCCAGTGCATAAAAACATCTCTTCCAGCAAGGTTTTCTTTCACCTAAGTAAATCCCTCCATGTCCATGAAAGTCAGCAGAGCTGTGCTGATTTATGCCAGCTGAGCATCTGACCTTTGCAGTTCAACCTGCTGAATTCCCTGGCAGAGGCTTAATTCTAAGGGGACACCTCAGCTGCAGGAGATGAGGAATATTGCTCATGTTCTGTCCTAAAAAACCCAGAACTTTCCAGGGAAAAGTCCTTAATTTTAATCACTTTCACACCTAATACTTCATAATGGAGACAGTCTGTCACTGGTGAGGGCTCTTCCTATTCTCCTGCTGCTTCAGTGCTAAAGAAGTGTGACTCTTAGAGGCTTCTGCAATTATTGCTAAGACAGTTGATGGTTTTCCAGCCTGCATGTGGTTAAGATGAACAGCTTTTAATTTGGCATGGAAATTCTCTATTTAAAACAGATGTTTTCATAGCTAAGTGGCCTCGCTCAGTGTGAGAAATCACTGTGAGCCAACCTCGCTTGGTGCCCAAAGTGAACCTGAAACAACTCTTCATCAAGGACTATATATTTAATTTGAATAAGTGCCAAGTGGCTCCCTCAGAGGTCAGTGCTGGCACCAGTGCTGTTTGACATCTTTGTCAGAGATATGGACAGAGGCATCAGTGCAGCCTCAGCAAGTCTGCAGATGGCACCAAGCTGTGTAACACAGTCGACTTGCTAGAGGGCAGGGATCCATCCAGAGGGACCTGGACAGGCTGCAGAGGTGTGCCCAGGCCAACCGCATGACATTCAACAAGGCCAAGTGCAAGATCCCACACTTGGGTAGGCACAATCCCAAGCACAACTCCAGGCTGGGTGGGGAATGGCTGAGAGCAGCCCTGAGGAAAAGGCTCTGGGGGTCTGGGGTGATGAAAAGCTCAGCATGAGGCTGCAGTGTGAGTGCAGCCCAAACAGCAATACAAGGGCCTCTGATAAAGCAGATCTTCCTAGCAGCATTGCTCCATGGAGATGGTAGGTAGCAAGTGGTTTCCTACCACTTGTCTTGCTATAATGAGAGATGCTCCAGCAGGAGCATACTGGACAGACTGGGGTGACACTGGTTTGTTGTTGTAGTGCTGTGGTCAGAAGGCCTCAAAAACTGGGTGCTGCATATTCCTCATCCTGGAGCATGTGGCCTACAAGGAGGGGCTGAGGGTGCTGGGGGTGTGCAGGCTGCAGCAGAGGAGGCTGAGGGCAGAGCTCATTGCTGTCTGCAGCTGCCTGCAGGGAGGTTGGAGTGAGGAGGGGGCAGCCTCTGCTCCTTGGTGGCAAGGGACAGGAGCAGAGGCAATGGTTCCAAGCTGCCTCAGGGGAGGTTCAGGCTGGATGCTAGGAAATATTTCTTGCCAGAGAGGGTTCTCAGCCATGGAATGGTCTGCCCAGGGCAGTGCTGCAGTCCCCATCCCTGGAGATGTTTGAGCAGTCTGTGGAGCTGTGCTTAGGGACATGGTTTGGTGTTGCCCCTGCAGTGCTGGGTGGAAGGTTGGACTGGATGAGTTTGGAGGGCTCTTTCAGCCGGATGTGTTCTGTGATTCTGTGATTCAGTGCTGGTGATGAGACCACTAAACCTCAGCACTACTGAGCCAATGACAGGAGTCTACCATGTAAGGTTTGTGCATGATGTCTCTGTCACCAGTGTTGACTGTGCTTTGGAAACCCTTCTTTGGGATCTGGTCAGTCATCTGGATACAAAGCGGTGAGAGAGAAGTTTTCTGCTTCTCATACATGAGGCTTCCAGAAGACCTTAGAGTAGCCTTCCAGTATCTGAAGGGGGCCTACAGGAAGGCTGGGGAGGGACTATTGACAAGGTCTTGCAATGACAGGACAAGGGGCAATGGGTTTGAACTGGCAGAGGGGAGATTGAAAGTGGAAGTTAGAAGGAAGTTGTTTGCAGTGAGGGTGGTGAGACACTGGCACAGGTTGCCCAGGGAGGTTGTGGCGGCTCCCTCCCTGGAGATGTTCAAGGCCAGGTTGGATGAGGCCTTGAGGGACCTGTACTAGTGGGAGGGGTCCCTGCCCATGGCAAGGGTTTGGAACTAGATGATCTTGAGGTCCCTTCCAACCTTACCATTCTATGATTCTATGATTCTGACTGCTTCTTGGCACAAACCTTCAACCCCTGCAGGCTTGAGTGCTTGGTGATTTCAGCAAGCCATAGACAAGCAGCGAGGCTCACCTTTTGACTTTGCATCCTGTACTGGTTTTTCTCTGCACCAGTATTAAATCCCAGGCCTGGTGCTAAGGTGAGCAGCTCCAGGGAAATCAACATTCTTGATTTTCTTCCCTGTCTGTTATAAAATTAAAAGGCTCTTGAAGCTTCTGATCCTACAGAGGAGAGCACTGCTGGGAATTAGAACACGTCATTGGCTTTATTAGAGCTAGACCTGAAAGTAAATTTATTTAGGTGTGTCAGGGTTTGTGAAAGGGAGCTTTTAGATCCTGTAAACTGTCATGCAGGAGGAGAGGCTTTCCCCATGCATTTTGAGCCCATAACAAGTGCACCTCTAAGTCAGGTAGAAGCTTGTACCCCCCCACCTTAGCATTAGCACACTTTCAGAAGAGTGAGGTTCTTTTACATCACATCTAACAACGAATGATGCAACATTAATAATGGATGTTAATTTTTATGTCCAGGCAGAGATTGTTAATAACTATGAAAATTGTTCATTAACATTAAATCTCACCAGGAAACTTAGTTACAAGGTTGGAAATGCAGGGTTTGGAAATTTATACACACAGGGAACAGGCAAAACTGGAACACTGTAAGAGGTACCCAATAAAGGCAAAAGGCAAACATTATACTGGAAGAGAAGGCTCCTGTGGTCACTACAGCACTTGCAGTTCATTATCCTGCTTAGCCACTGGATGGACACAGGAAGCTCCTCTCTGCTCATGGCAGAAGGCAATCAGTGATTACAAGAGGCTTTAAGTATTTACTCACAAAATATTATCAGACAGTACCCAAAGCACAGGAGGGGTTGCTGTTGGTGGTCTCAAAGCTGTTAGAGGCTTTGGCGCTTTCCCAGGCTCTTTTCTCAGGCAGCTGGAGTCTGGCACAGTCTCTGACCTGGTTCCTCTTGACTCCCCATTCAGCAGCAGCCTTGCAGAGGGGCAGGCAGGATGCAAAGCCATGTGCAGGCTTGGCACAATGTCAGGCTGGCTGTGCAGGCTGAGTGTCTGCAGGCATTGAGAGCCTGTGCCTGGTAAGCTCTTGGAAGGCAGTTTCCAGGCAGCTCGGGATATAAGACAGCACAAATGCAACAGAAGAAAGCAGATACAATGGCAGAGCACTGTTGTGTCACCTGCTCATCTCCTTTTATCAATACAGCCTGAGACTAATGAGCCTTTGCACACAGAATAGCCAATCAGAATGGCAGTTAGCCAAGCTTGATCATATTAGCTGAAGCCATAGGCTTGCTTTACTCTTTTTAGGGCAGAACACAGCCCTGCACAAGGCATACACAAGCTAAGCCTGTGTACCTTGTTTACCACAGGATGCAAAGGGCCAGGGTCCTTAGACTCAGTGGCTCCAGGTTCTTTGTTCTCTTTCCTGAGGTTGCTTCTCTCCATAGCAGAAGGAGGGGGAGCAGAAAACTATGCCTGGGCAAGCCAGGACATGTGTAAGCCTATTTTGGCCTACTTAGGCCTACCACGACACAACTCTTCACTAAGGATCCAGTTAAATGCTCAGCTGGAAAACTGTGTATAAAAAAAATGTTTATGTGCCATTCAGCCTGGATATTGGTAACATAAATATGGAAGATGAGAAGTCTCTACAGTTCTTGGTGCATTTACCCTAGTGCAAAACCCATGTGAAAGGACTACACCAGCTAAGAGCTGCATTGCTTAAGCCTTGCATGTCAGGATTTCATTTTCACTTTTGTTTTAGTTTGGTTGCCAAACACTTCACAGATTCAGATTGCATTGGGTTGGAAGGAACCTTCAAAAGTCATCTTGTCCAACCCCCCAGCAGGCAGCAAGGACACCTCCAACTAGATCAGGCTGCCCAAGGCCACGTCAAATCTGATCCTGAAGCCTGAAGGGACCTTGAAGATCATCCAGTTCCAAGCCTGAAGGGACATTGAAGATCATCCAGTTCCAAGCCTGCAGGGACCTTGAAAATCATCCAGTTCCAAGCCTGTAGGGACCTTGAAGATCATCTAGTTCCAAGCCTGCAGGGACCTTGAAGATCATCCAGTTCCAAGCCTGTAGGGACCTTGAAGATCATCTAGTTCCAAGCCTGCAGGGACCTTGAAGATCATCCAGTTCCAAGCCTGTAGGGACCTTGAAGATCATCTAGTTCCAAGCCTGCAGGGACCTTGAAGATCATCCAGTTCCAAGCCTGTAGGGACCTTGAAGATCATCTAGTTCCAAGCCTGCAGGGACCTTGAAGATCATCCAGTTCCAAGCCTGTAGGGACCTTGAAGATCATCTAGTTCCAAGCCTGCAGGGACCTTGAAAATCATCCAGTTCCAAGCCTGTAGGGACCTTGAAGATCATCTAGTTCCAAGCCTGCAGGGACCTTGAAGATCATCCAGTTCCAAGCCTGTAGGGACCTTGAAGATCATCTAGTTCCAAGCCTGCAGGGACCTTGAAAATCATCCAGTTCCAAGCCTGTAGGGACCTTGAAGATCATCTAGTTCCAAGCCTGCAGGGACCTTGAAGATCATCCAGTTCCAAGCCTGTAGGGACCTTGAAGATCATCTAGTTCCAAGCCTGCAGGGACCTTGAAAATCATCCAGTTCCAAAGCCTGAAGGGACCTTGAAGATCATCTAGTTCCAAGCCTGCAGGGACCTTGAAGATCATCCAGTTCCAAGCCCTCTGCAGTCAGCAGGGACCTAGGTCTCAAACACATCCCTGGGCAGCCTGTTTCAGTATTTTACCATTCTCATCATGAAGAACTCCCTCCTTATGTCCAACCTAAATCACCCCTGCTCCAGTTTCAAACCATTGCCCTCATCCTGTCACTCCAAGCCTTTCAAAACAGCCCCTCCTCAGCCGTCCTGTAGGTCCCCTTCAGATATTGAAATGGAGCTATAAGGTCTCCCTGGAGCCTTCTCCAGGCTGAACAGCCCCAACTCAATCAGCCTGGCTTCACAGCACAGGTGCTCCAGCCCTCTTAAGAGGTGCTTCAGCCTGACAGCTTTCATTTGTTTTTTAAGATATCCCAAATCTCCATTGATGAAGATGTTGAGCCTAAGTGATTCTGAACCATGAGGGGTAGCAAAAACAGGATAGTTAATGACTAAGTTGCTTCTGATTCTTCTGGGTCAGGATGTTATTTCTTGGCAGTTATGGGAGCTAAAAGGGAGCAGGTGTTTAGTCCAATTTGATAAGAAAGTGTCAGCTTTAGTCAATGAATACAACAAGATCAATAAGCTGAACAAAGCTGTGAATGGCCCAGGAAGCAGAGGGTTGAACCCCACCGTTCCCTTTGTAAATTAATAGCTGCTCTCTACAACTGCCAAGGCCAGATTGTATCCTTGGCTTGCAATGAAGTGTGGGGAGGCTGGTAGCTGCTGGACCAGGCAGGGGCAAGACAGCTGGCAACAGACAGCTGTGCAGCTTGGGTAGGGAAGACCTTCGAAAGGGCAGATGTTACTTCAAGTTTAATCACAGAATCATAGAATGATAAGGTTGGAAAGGACCTCAAAGATCATCTAGTTCCAACCTCCTGCCATAGGTCACTAGTACAGGTCACTCAAGGCCTCATCCAACCTGGTCCTGAGCACCTCCACGGAGGTTGTGGAGCACAGAATCATCCAATGTGATCTTCAATCACATTCTGTGCTTCACAGCCTCCCTGTGCAACCTGTGCCAGTGTCTCACCACCCTCACTGCAAACAACTTCCTCCTAACATCCAGTCTAAATCTCCTCTCTGCCACTTTAAACCCATTGCCCCTTGTCCTGGCATTGCAAGACCTTGTCAATAGTCCCTCCCCAGCCTTCCTGTAGGCCCCCTTCAGATACTGGAAGGCTACTCTAAGGTCTCCTGGAAGCCTTCTCTTCTCCAGGCTGCAGAGCCCCAACTCTCTCAGCCTGTCCTCACAGCAGAGCTGCTGCAGCCCTCTCAGCATCTTGGTGGCCTCCTCTGGACCCGCTCCAACACTTCCATGTCCTTCCTGTGCTGGGGGCTCCAGAACTGCACACAGGACTCCAGGTGGGGTCTGAAATGAGGAGAGCAGAGCAAAGGGGCAGAATCCCCTCCCTTGCCCTGCTGCCCACACTGCTCTTGCTGCAGCCCAGCACTCAGTTGCTGTCTGGGCTGCACTCACACTGCAGGCTCATGTTGAGCTTTTCATCACCCCAGACCCCCAGGTGCTTTTCCTCAGGGCTACTTTCAGCCATTCCCCATCCAGCCTGGAGTTGTGCCTCTAATTCAAACTTCAAGCCATTAAGGATAGTATGAGAGAAGACCAAAAAGGTTTCACAGATTTGTTCTGCAGTGCTTTGTACCCCTCTAAAGCCAGGAAGTGTGCAGGCTTTTAAAGATATTTTCAAAGGATTTTGACCACACTCATTTAGAGCTTCCTAGACAATATCCAGGTACTTTTGGAGTGATGGGAAGTGATGCCTTTAGTCTCTCGAGTTGTTGCTGCCCTGGAGAGACTCATTTCCAGATTCTTTGAGTGTTGCAAAGAAGGTGAGGCTAGCTGCAAGCTCTGACAGCCAGCTGGGCCTCCCAAAGAGCACAAGTGCAGCTCTGAGAACCAGCAAAGGTCATTTGAAAAACACTCATCTCAATGCTGGGAGTTGAGCAGCTTGGTAGCCTTAGGTCCACTCTGTTTAGGTAATAGGAAGAGGAAGTGAACAGCATAGGTGTGATGGTTTGGGAGTTCCCCAGCACCTACACACTTTGTAAAATCCCCCAGACTAGACTCAGCCAGCTGGAAGTTAAGGACTGAAGCTCTCTTTACAGCTTAGCACAATGTACAAGCAGAGATAGACACAATAGACAGGAATAGTTACAGAAATATGCAAGTTGAAGGTAATACAGAAACACAACACCCCTCCTAGAAATCAGAGTCCCCAGGAGGGGCTCCCAACCACCCTTCCACCTTCTCCCCACCCCTATACCTTACCCCAGGGTTTGGTTCATGAGCAAGATGAGTTTGGAGGATCAGCCAGGGGGGTTAGAAGGGAAGTGGTTAGTGAGGTTACTCAGCAGAGAGGAGGAAGCCAGAAGCTAGACAGCCTCAGAGTGTCTGCAAGCCTGAGTGCCTTATCTTTGTTTTGTATTCTTTTCTTATACATCTCAGCAAGCCTATGAGTGAAGCAGACATCACCATTGTTTTCTTTTCACAGCCTATAATATAATTTTCTCCATTAAAATATTCCAATTAGCCTCAAACCAGCACAACAGGTCAGATTTGTTTTAAGGAAGCAGCAGCTCTTTGTGTTAGCCTCCTGAGTCTGTTCTGAGGAACAAGCAGAAGTTTCTGGCATTTCACATGAGCCAGTGGGTTCAGCTACTCATGTGGTAATAACATGGCTTCAAGGAAGAGAGGCTGTTCTGGGGTGGCTGTAGGTTCCTCCAGGTAGGTTCCCTCTAGTTAAAGGTTAAAATCAGTCACTTAAGATGATTATTGAGCTGCTGGGGAAGGCAGCAGCCGAGGTCTGGCTTGGATCCTGCAGTGACAACACAGAGTATGAGCTCAGCGAGGCTCTCTGCTGCAGATGTCTCTCTACAGCTACCTGGAAGGAGGTTGTAGCCAGGTTGGGGTTGGGCTCTTCTCCCAGGCCCCCAGGGACAGAACAAGAGGACACAGCCACAAACTGTGCCAGGGCAGGTTTAGGCTGGATGTTAGGAGGAAATTCTTTACAGCAAGAATGATTGGCATTGGAATGGGCTGCCCAGGGAAGTCACCATCCCTGGAGGTGTTTGAAGAAAGACTGGATGGGGCACTTAGTGCCATGATTTAGTTGATTAGATGGTGTTGGGTAATAGGTTAGACTTGGAGGTCTGTTGCAACCTGGTTAATTCTGTGATTCCGTGATGGATGCTGTGGGCAGCAGGAGTGCTTGTGACAGATATCTCCAGTCCTTGGGCAAACAGGACAAACATTTCTCAGGCCAGATGTTACTCTTGGCTTTTCTTGATCTGTTTGGCTTCTCTTCATGGCTGGTGCCCTTGTTTGTGCTGTGGTTTTGCCTGCCTTGCTTTGCCAGCTGCATTCAGGTACCAGTCCAGTCACTGGCTCAAAAAGGTGCTGAAGATGAGGGAGCGTTTAAGCACAGCGTGGTGCTTGGAGGAAGGGTGTTTGAGATCCTAGCACCTCTTCCACCCCTTGTACAGCTCTGAGCATTGCTGATTTCTTTCCTAGTGCAGCAAGCTAAGGGTGAAAAACCCTCTTGAAGGGTAAAAGAGACATTTTGATGCCAGGCTTGTTATATCATCTCAGTCAACCCTCTCTCTCTGCCCACAGTATGACTTTCTCTCATGAGTTCCCTTTAGCTTTCACATACCATGAGAATGTGGATACAGCTTCTTTGTCGTGTTTTGGTTTGCTTGGGTTTTTTTTTTTTCTCCCTTGTAGATTCTGGGTGGCATCCTGCAGCCACATTCCTGACCTTAACATTCCTGTGACTTCATGGATGCCAAAAGCATCATTACTCTGGTTCACACTTGTGCAACTGGGAACAGCATCTAGCCTTTTATATATAGCTGGGTTATGGTGCTCCTGCCAAAATGATCTATTTACTTTTTAATACATTGATGTTTGGGACTCTAGGATTTTATTTTAGGCAGCCCCAGAGACAGGGACAGTGCAAAGCTACTTTCACTGGTCTGTAGCTCACTTAAAGGGACTGGTTCAGCTGCCATTTCTCACAGGATGCATTCTCATGCCTACAGAGGGGTTGTGTTTACACAGCACACTCCTAGCAGGGGTGTGAAACATGGCTGAGTAGATTGGATGGTTCAGTGTTTGTGTGATCCCATGCCTGCTTTCCTTCCAGCTCCTTCCTTGCTGTGCATCACTCCAAAGACATTTCATAGAACCATCGAATAGAATCACAGAATGGTCTGGATTGGAAGGGACCTCCAAAGCTCATCCAGTCCAACCCCCACTACACTCAGCAGGGACATCCTCAACTAGAGCAGGTTGCCCACAGCCCTGTCCAGCTTCACCTTCAATATCTCCAGGGATGGGGCCTCAACCACCTCCCTGGGCAACCTGTTGCAGTGTTCCAGCACCCTCCTGGTGCAGAACTTGTTGCTCACATCCAATCTCAATCTGCTCTAGTCTGAAGCCACAGCCCTCGTCCTGTCCCTGCAGGCCTTTGCAAACAGTCTCTCTGCAACCTTCTTGTAGACTCCCTTTAGGCTGCTATTAGGTGTCCCTGGAGCCTTCTCTTCTCCAGACTTCACACCCCCAGCTCCCTCAGCCTTCAGATCCTGGACTTTTAAGGGGCAGCTAAGTGATGCTGGACTGTAAAGTCAGATTTCAAGTGGTCAAAGTGAACTATTTAGAAGCCATGCACTAATCTTTGCTTTTCCTCTAAGCTGTGCTGGCAGTCCCCATCACCTCAAGGACCACCACTCATAGTGAAGGGGGTTAAGTTTCCTGTTATTAGGTGTACCTGAAGCCTTCCCCTCTCCAGGCTGAGCATGCCCAGCTCCCTCAGCCTGTTCTCATAGCAGAGCTGCTCCAACCCTCTGATCATTTTCGTGGCCTCCTCTGGAACTGCTCCATCAGATCCATGTCCTTCCAGTCCCTGTTGCATCCAGTGCTGGGTGAGCTTTCCTTGCCTTTCCCTATTTCCTATTTGTTAGCCATTTTCCCTTTCAGCAAGACTGACTGAGGATGAGATACTGAGGTCTCTAAATAAGAGGAGGTATTACAGGTCCAAAATAATTTTGCAATCCAAATTAATATATTAGAACCTCTTTCTAGTTTAGTTCCACCTTATTCCTCCTCTTTGCCTTCCCACCCACCAGGCCTCTTTTTATAGTCCCCACTGTTCTCCTTATCCAGCAGAATGAATGTGATCTTGTCACAAAACCAGCTTCCTTTTTTTTCTTTTTTTTTTCTGAGGGGGGGCAGTAGAGTTATTAAGATTTCCCTCTGCATCTGCAGTAATAATGTAATTAAATAAAGTAGTAATAATACTATAATTCTGATGCTTTGCTGTGCTAATGTGATGGCCACTGCTAGTGTGATCAGCATGGAGATGTCTCTTGCTGCTGGTAAATATTTGCAATTACCACCAAGCTCTGAGGTTTTAGTGTTTGCTTTTTTTTTTTTTTTTTTTTTTATTCCACATTAATTCTTTTCATTATTATTTTATTATGGTTATAAGAAATACAGAGAGAACCACCTAGAAATCTTCCAGTCCATTTAATTCACAGTGCCCACCTTGCTCAACCCATGAAAATTGAATTTCAGCTAGAATTGGTTTTTTTTTTCTCTCTTTCATGCTTGCTGGCTGTTCACAGACCTCTGTGGCATGAGGTCTTGGGCACTGACAGGTTGAAATCTGTAATGAACAACCATTACTTATGGATGGCCTGGGTGCTTTTCTGTCACCAGCAGGCTTTTAATCAGTTGTGTTACAGTTCTGGAGCCCCCAGCACAGGAAGGACATGAAACTGTTGAAGCAGGTCCAGAGGAGGCCACAAAGATTCTCAGAGGGCTGCAGTAGCTCTGCTATGAGGACAGGCTACAAGAGTTGGGGCTCTGCAGCCTAGAGAAGAGAAGACTTCCAGGAGACCTTAGAGTAACCTTCCAGTATCTGAAGGAGGCTACAGGAAGGCTGTGGAGGGACTATAGACAAGGTCTTGTAATGACAGGACAAGGAGCAATGGGTTTGAACTGGCAGAGGGCAGACTGAAACTGGATGTTAGGAGGAAGTTGTTTGCAGTGAGGGTGGTGAGACACTGGCACAGGTTGCCCAGGGAGGTTGTGGAGCACAGAATCACCCAATGTGATCTTCGATCACATTCTGTGGAGTGGAGAGTCTTCGATCACATTCTGTGATTCTGTGCTCCACAACCTCCCTGGAGGTGTTCAAGGCCAGGTTGGAGGAGGCCTTGAGTGACCTGTACTAGTGGGAGGTGTCCCTGCCTATGGCAGGGGGTTGGAACTAGATGATCTTTGAGGTCCTTTCCAACCTTATCATTCTATGATTCTATGTTTCACATGCTTCTAGGGGCACAATGGGCTGGAGTGATCTCAGGCAGCATGCACTCTTTGCTACTGGAAGTGTAATCAAAAGCCAGCACTGGTAAACAGGTTCTCAGGGCTGGTTCTCAGTCATGCAGGAAAACAATCCACAGATCCATGTTGGATTCCTTCCTGGAAAGGTAAGGAGGGTGTGCACAGACTTGAGCTTAGGTTCAGTTTTTGTTGCTGAAAGCCCAGAGATGGTCAGCGAAGTCACCTCCTTGCTCTCTGCTGAGACAGAGGAAGAGGGAGTAGGACTTCAGGAGAGATCATGAGAGGCTGGAGCAGAGCCAGAGCAGAGAACTAGGGAGAGGGAGACTAGGGAAGGGACTGGAGGGGAAGGCTGCTGAGGAGAGGCTGAGGGAGCTGGGGGTGGTCAGCCTGGAGAAGGGGAGGCTCAGGGGGGGCCTTAGCACACTCTACCGCTGTCTGAAGGGAAACTGTATTCAGGTGGGGGTCAGGCTCTGCTCTCAGGCAACTTGTGCCAAGAGGAGAGGGCATGGCCTGAAGCTGTGCCAGGGGAGGGTTAGGTTGGATGTTAGGAAGCACTTCCTGCTGGAAAGGGGAATGAGAGACTGGAATGGAGTGCCCAGGGAGGTGGGGGAGTCACTGTCACTAGAGGTGTTTAAGGCAAGCTTAGATATGGCACTTAGTGCCATGGTCTGGTGGATGTGGTGGTGTTAGGTCATAGGCTGGAGGTGATGATCTCAGAGGTGATTCTATGATGCAAGACCCATGGACCTCTGCCTGGAGAGATGCAGAGCAGTGACTGCTCCTGCCCCAAAGTATTGCAGCTCCTCTTAGCTCTCATGGAAACAGCAGAAGCTGGACCTCACTGTATGCAGAGGCAGCACAGCTGTATGCCTGCTTGGGTCTGGTTCTCAAGGATGCTGAACATAAAGTCCCCAGCAACCTCCCTGGTGCTTTCATGGCCTTGCAGCCTTTCAGGAAAAGGCAACAGAGAAGTGAATACATTTGGGTTTTTCATGTCTCATTGTGCAGGTGAGCAGGACTGTGACATGAGAGGACAAGCCTATGTTTCAGTGGGGTGGAGAGCACGAGCGGCTGGAGCCCAAGCAGCTGTCTGGCATCCACCTTCCTCTTGCCCCCAGTCCTCCACCTGAGTGCCAGTGCTGTGAAAGTGGCAGTCTGGCCCTGTAATTAAATCTCAGCAACTGTGCAGTGTTCAAGAGCTCATCCTCCCAGCCCATCAAAAACCCATCACTCAAGAGAGATCCTATTAATTGCCCGTGGAGATAAGCAAGAGGCATATGCAGCAAGGCGTGCCGAGCTTGCTGCTCCCAGCCCACCAAAATCTCCTTCCAGAAGGCTGATGTGTGGGGCCAGCAAGGACTGAAAGCTGTAATTTGCACCTCCTAGCATGATTCCACAGTAATGGGTTGAAATGCTGTGGCAGGGAATTGACCTCTCGCTCCCACAGTTGCTCTGGCATTGGGAATAAGCAAATGTTAACGCGGGGGTGGCAATTCTCTCATAAACAGGCAGCGGGGATGCTCAGATGCTGTTTTGTGACAATGAATAGATCACACTGAAAGTAGCAGATGCTGGTTTCAATAAAATAATAGCATTTTTAGGCAAGGGTTTTTCTGCAACTTCAAAGAGCTTTGCAGGCCAGAATTAATAAGCAGGTGTTTCTGCGGGCTGTCGGCGCACGGCACAGCGACAGACCACTTCTGCTGCTGGCTTTCAGCTTAGGCCTTTCTTCACTTCAGCCAGCAGTAAACTGCTTTGCACAAAGGTAGCTTTAAACCCCCCAAGTTGTAAGTGGCTTTTATGAGCAGGCAGAACTCCAAGCGACAAGAGGTTTGAGGTGCATTAGCTTATCAGTTACTGGGCAATCTGGCTGCTGGACAGCCCAGTGTGGTACTGAGCATAATGTACTTATCAGGAATTAATGGAGAGATCTTTTTTCAAGCCCTTGCAGTTGGAGAATGCTGATTGTTCCAGCCTTCGGGTTCAATCTGCAATCTCAGCTGGGTGAATTTGTGTACTGAGGTTGCTCTCTGCTCTGATTCACTATTCCATGAGATCTCTGAATCTCAGATATTCCCTGAAGAGCAATGGAAAGTTGAAATGTAAAATTGGGCAGGACAGCAGAGTGGAGAATACAAAATGAGAAGATTGTAATTTTTTTTTTTTCCCCTGGTAGTGACATGGCAGCAGATACCTTTTCTTCCATTTCTCTTTTTCCATTAGGCTGGGAAAGGCAAAGCAAAGCCATTCATCTGGGGTTAGGCTCTAAACACACTGCAGGCTGAACAACTGCCTGGTAATTAAGTTGGTACAAAAACCTGGCGGAAGACAAACAGTTTAAAGCTGTGTATTACTGCAGGAAAAGGAAAGCAGCAGTGAATGTTTCCTTCCCCATGCAGCAGCTTACTCATCCCAGGGGTGTGGGAGCCCTCTGTCCTCAGTGCCAGGCATCTTCAAATGCGCACACTCAGTGCTCCGGCTTCTGGGAACTGCTTTCTCTTCCCAAACCTGTTCTGTAATGTAAATGTGGCATAGGTGTGGTGAGAGGACTCCACAAGATGTTTTGGGTCAGCAAACAAAACTTTTTGTTAACACCAGCTCTGTGTTTTGCAGCCATAGAGTCATAGAACAGTTTGCGTTGGAATAGCATCAGAGAATCATAGAATGGTAAGGTTGGAAGGGACCTCAAAGATCATCTAGTTCCAACCCCCTGCCACAGGTAGGGACATCTTCCACTAGTACAGGTCACTCGAGGCCTTTTCCAACCTGACCTTGAACACCTCCAGGGAGGGAGCAGCCACAGCCTCCCTGGGCATCCTCCCTTGGTATCCTCCCTTGGTATCCTCCCTGAGCATCCTCTCCATCCTTTCCCTCTCCATCGTCCCCGTTTCAGCACCACCTCTCCTTTCTCACCCCACACCACATTTCTTTTTTTTTTTCTTCCCACTTTTATCCCCCAAACCCAAAGCACCTGGGTGCTGTTGGAGTCTCCTCCCACCCCAGCTGTGAGCACTTTGCCCTCCCTGCCCACTCCCCTTTATAATCAGCTCCAGGAAAGGCAGCAGCCCCAAGCTTGCCCATCTGGGCAGAGGGATCCTCCTGCTATCACCACTGGTGAGTCCCCATGGTGTGCACTGGGTGAATGGTGGAGGTGATCTAAAGGCCGGGGGGCCTGGTGGCCCCCCGGTTAGTCAGGGTAGGCAATTGATGGCTAATTTGATGTCACCTGTGGGTGCTGACTGGGCCTCCTCACGTAGGCTGAGCTCCTCTGTGCTTAGCTACTGCTTTATAGAATCATAGAATGGTAAGGTTGGAAGGGGCTCTGCAGGCTGGAAAAGAGGAGTCTTCAAGAAGACCTCAGAGTAACCTTCCAGTATCTGAAGGGGGCCTACAGGAAGGCTGGAGTGGGACTATTGACAAGGTCTTGTAATGACAGGATGAGGAGGAATGAGTTTAAAGTGGCAGAGGGAAGATTGAAACTGGATGTTAGGAGGAAGTTCTTTGCAGTGATGGTGGTGAGACACTGGCACAGGTTGCCCAGGGGGGTTGTGGAGCACAGAAAGCATGATCTTTGATCACATTCTGTGCTTCTGTGCTCCACAACCTCCCTGAAGGTGTTCAGGACCAGGTTGGATAAAACCTTGAGTGACCTGTACTAGTGGGAGGTGTCCCTGCCTATGGCAGAGGGTTGAAACTGGATGATCTTTGAGGTCCCTTCCAACCTCACCATTCTATGATTCTATATTGCACCTTACAAGATGCTCTGAGATCCAAACGAACTCCTCACCCTTGCTTTAGCGCTTCAAAAGCTCTCATGCTCTTTGTGTGCTACGATCTCTCTTTTGCCTGTGGATCTTTTCCTGTCTGTCCTCCTTTCCCTCCCAGCTGTGCCCTGGTTGGTTTGCTGGGCAGCTCTCAGGCTATGCAAACATCCCAGCAAACAAACGTTTTCCCCGCTAGAGCAGCCGCACCGCAGCAAGAGCTTCCGCGGCTCGAGTGCCGTCGGAGCCCTGCAGATGGCACTGCCTCACTGGGCTATTCGAGTGCCCCTTGTGCGTCCCTCTGCTGGGCTCTCTCTCATCTCCAGTCAGAAGGGCTCTGCTTGCAGCCGGAGTAACTAATTCAAAGCCCTGGCTTGGGGGATGTTTGTAGTCAAGGGCGAAAAATAGCATGGAAATTGCTAGGAACCTTTCCTCTTACTCCTCTTCAGGTGGTTTTGTTTTTTCTGGACTTCTGCTCCGTTTATCTTCAAAGGGTTTTGAACAACTTCTCTCTGCAGATTCTTTCTTTTTCCTTCCCTCTCCTGAAGCTTCCTGTGCCAATTAAGCACCGAACTGGCTGCAGAGTTAATTGCCTCTTCCTAGGATGATCCTGCTAGCAGGGACCAGGGAAGGGGATTTTGCCATGGGTTTTGGGAATTTTGCTATGGATTTTTCCTGGAAGATTCCCTCCTCCTGGGGCAAAAATGCTGTCCTTGTAAAGAAATGGCAGCATCAAGAACAGTGTGATAGTGGAGAAGAGAAGGCTTCCAGGAGACCTTGGAGTAGCTTTCCAGTATCTGAAGGGAGCCTACAGGAAGGCTGGGGAGGGATTATTGACAAGGTCTTGTAGTGACAGGAGAAGGAGGAAGGGTTAAGTGTCAGAGGGGAGATTGACACTAGATGCTAGGAGGAAGTTGTTTGCAGTGAGGGTGGTGAGACACTGGCACAGGTTGCCCAGGGAGGCTGTGGAGCACAGAAGCACAGAATGTGATCTTTGATCACATTCTGTGCTTCTGTGCTCCACAACCTGCCTGGAGGTGCTCAGGACCAGGTTGGAGGAGGCCTTGAGTGACTTGTACTAGTGGGAGGTGTCCCTGCCTATAGCAGGGGGTTGGAACTGGATGATCTTTGAGGTCTTTTCCAACCTTATTCTATGATTTTATGAAGAGAGTCTCTCAACCTACTAACCACAGCCCCTCTAATCCATCCCAGGATAGCATTGGCCACAAGAGCACATCCCAGAGAAGATGAAGTCCTCAGAGCAGAAGCCAACAACTGCTGTGTGTGGATGCCTAAATTTGCCTTCCTGCCAGGCAGAGGATGAGATACAAACACAAGGATTTATAAAAGAACCTGCATGAAGATCTGCAATGCTCTTGCTCCTGTTGAGGTGGAACTTGCTGTGCTGCAGTTTCCATCCCTTGCCCCTTGTCCTATGCCAGGGCACAAGTGAGCAGAGGCTGTCCCTGTCCCTTCCTTCCCCCAGCCCTCAGCTATTGATAAACATTGTTCAGTTCCCCTCTCAGCCTTCTCCTCTGCAGACTAAGCAGCCCCAGGGCTCTCAGCCTCTCCTCATCAGGCAGTGCTGCAGTCCCTTCAGCATCCTTGTAGTCCTCCCTTGGACGCTCTCCAGTATATGCCTGTCGCTCTTGAACTGGGGTGCCCAGAACTGGATGCAATACTCCAGTTGAGGCCACACTGAGGCAGACTGGAGGAGCTGGAGAACCTCCCTGGATCTGCTGGACACACTTCTCAATGCCCCCCCTCCCCAGGGTACCAGTGGCCTTCTTAGCCAATGTGACTGATTAGCCCTGTGCAGTCTCAGGTCAGGATCAGATGTTTTCAGGGTGGCAGCCCTTGGTGGGGGGCTCTGAGTTATGGTTGCAGGCAGAGAACTGCACTGCACATGTGATGAGTGTTTCTGTGTTTAGCTGCCCAGCGTGGAACGAATACTTGAAATGCAGCCTCTCACTGCACTCTGCTAGCACTCATTTGGAGTATTTCAGAGGGAGGTTTTGTGTCTCTGCTTTCAGAAAACCTCACAGGTCTGGTTTGTACCTTGAGAAGTTGGATCAGTAGCACATATGCAGCATTTCTGGGTTTGATGCTTCAGTAGTTTTCTTGATTTCTAACCACATTTTTAGAGTGGTTTTGTACATTTGTATGTTCAAAGTCAGCTTTGAGATTTTTTTTTTTTATTTTTTTTTTGCTTCTGTGTGCTTCTCAGCTTGCAGAAACAATGAATGTTCAAAGCTCAGGTTGGGAACAAAAGAAGACTAGAGCTGTGGCCTGTGAAGAAAAACCTGGAAGCCAAGGAGCAATTCAAACTCCAGAAGGCAGTTAGGTGTAAACTCAGCAGTAGCACATTGGTCTGAAGGCAGCTTTCCTGACTATAGGGCAAGATGGGTTTCACATGTCTGTGTGTTACAACAGCTTGAGGACTGGTTGAAGGAACCTACACAGTCTGGGTTGCTGCTTTTGGTGCCCCAGAAGTACACAAGGAATCGTAGGGTTGTAATGGACAAGCAGCTGAAGGTGAACCAGCAGTGTGCCCAGGGGGCCAAGAAAGCCAATGGCATCCTGGTTGGGAGCAGAAATGCTGTGTCCAGCAGGAGCAGGGAGGGGATTATCCCCTTGGACTTGGCTATGGGGAGGCCATACCTGGAGTATTGAGTCCAGTTTTGGGCATCTCAATACAAGAGGGATGTGGAGGTGCTGGAGCCAGTGCAGAGAAGGGCAAGGAAGCTGGGAAGGGCCTGCAGAATAAATTTAATAAGGAGAGACTGAAGGGGAGCTGGGGATGGTTAGTTTGAAACAAAGGAAGCTGAGGGGAGACCTCCTGGCTCTCTACAACTCCCTGAAAGGCCCTTGTGGAGAGGTTGGTGCTGGTCTCTTCTCACAGGGCATTAGCCAGAGAACAAGAGGGAATGGCCTCAAGCTGCAGCAGGGCAGGTTTAGACTGGACATGAAGGAATTTTTTCCCAGCAAGAGTGGTCAGGCACTGGGATGTGCTGCCCAGGGAGGTGGTGGAGTTCTCAAGCCTGGGGGTGTTTAGAGGTGGTTTGGCTGTGGTGCTTGTGAGTATGGTTTAGGGTGAACCTTGCAGAGCAGGGTTCTGGGTTGGACTTGGTGATCCTGAAGGGCTTTGCCAGCCTGAGTGTTGCTGTGATTCTGTGAAGTACAAAATCCCTAGCAAAAAGTCCCCAGGAAGGTTGCAACTTGCTGATCTGTAAGGTCACTTCCACTGGCACAGGTTGCCCAGGGAGGTTGTGGCTGCTCCCTCCCTGGAGGTGTTCAAGGCCAGGTTGGAGGAGGCCTTGAGTGACCTGTACTAGTGGGAGGTGTCCCTGCCTATGGTAGGGGGTTGGAACTAGATGATCTTTGAGGTTCCTTCCAACCTTACCATTCTATGATTCCACCAAGGAATGATAGATTGAAAGGGCTGTTTCATGCTATGCTTATGTGGTATTTCTGATGCATACCTCCAAAGCTCTACATAACTGCTGCAGCTTTAAGGCTTGGGGGTGATCCACAGGGGCTCCACAGCAAGTGGAGCAGGAGGACTCTGTCCATTGCCCAACAAAAATCCCCAGTGGGCTTTGGGCTTTAAGGATTTAAGGATAGGGCTGCCTCAGAGTGGTCCATGCCACGTCTGCAGAGATGTGCACACCTTGGAGAATTTTCCTTTTAAAGCTTTCAGGTATCTGTGGTTTGGCAGAAATGTTGAATGTCAGCAAATGGTAAGAAGATGCTGACAACACTGGCACAGACACAGGTTTTGTCTCCTGGTTCAGAGCTACACCCAAGTAAAAATATTCCTTGAAGGGTAACTAAGGTCATGGTCCAGTTTTAGATCTGCTTGAAATCCTGACTTACAAATGGGTCCCTATTAGATGCTTCTCTAAAAATTGGGGTTTTTTTCCTGGTTTGTTTTTTTTTGTTTGTTTGGTTGGTTTTTTTGGGGTTTTTTTTTTTTGTTTGTTTGGTTGGTTTTTTTGGGGTTTTTTTTTTTTGTTTGTTTTTTTTTTAAACCCTACCTTTTGAAATTATTGACTTACCAGCCCTGGTACTAAAGAACTGAATCCAGCACCTCCCAATTGTTATCAACTCTCCCTGGTTAGCTACAGTGTATGATTGGTATCGATCTTGTGGGAATAAAACTAACAATGCTTTCGGATTGGGAGCTGGGGAGATATTTGTCTTTTCATCTGTAACTTTCCATTTTCTATAAAAGAACACATCCAGGTCTCTAAATTATCACTGCAGTTACACATTTTACTACTTGCAATAAATTTTTAGCATTTTTCTACCAGTGGTTTTCACTGGAAGTATTGGACAAGAGGCTGCAGGCGAGCACTCTGTGCTCATCTGGTGATGCTCCCGAGGGCTAGTGGATATCAATATGTAGGATTCTGGGAGATGAAGAGGGGTGGAATCATTTCACAGCTTAGGTCTTCATCATCTGTCAGAACTATATGATGATTTAGATTTTATTTCACATATATTTCATTTGTCTATTGTATTGGGGTCAGATGCACAGCTGTTTAATGAGTATCGATTAGCAGGTTTATGAACCTGTCAAAAAGGGAGGGGAGATATGGATGTAAGAAATAAGCATTAGTATTAGTCCATTCTATGCCATGATGTCTTCAGATGTGTATTCTGCCTTCTGAAAAAGAGAGAAGATCTCTCTTTGCCCCTTTGTCTTTTTGATGCTAAGGTAGGAAGCAGTGGAGCAGCTGCAGGAGGTGGGAGCCAGATCCCTCTCTCTGCCGAGCTCATTCCTGTTGTAGCTGGCAACAGGGTGCTTCAAGAATTTGGTAGAATGAGACAAAAGGAGGTATCCAAGCTGCTTGCTTTCACTGATTCTGTGTTTCCAGCCTGGGAGAGCTTGATGGCCTGAATGAGGCTACTGCTCATCCAGGATTCATCTCCCTTGAGGGCGGGGGTATGTCTCAATGATCACATCATAGAATGGCAGAATGGTCTGGGTTGGAATGGACCCCCAGAAGTCAGCCAGCCAGCCCAACCCCCAAAAGTCAGCCAGCCAGCCCGACCCTCTCTGCAATCAGCACCCTCAATTTAATCAGATTGCCCAGAGCCCTATTGAGCCTCAGCTTGAATTTGTCCAGGAATGGGGCCTCAACCACCTCCCTGGGCTTTGTCTGGGCTTAACTAAAGAGTACAGGCAGAGACACACAAATAAGCATGTGATGAATTTCAGATGGACAGGCCTTAGGAGGTGCCACAAGATGGATTCTGCCTTGTGTGGTGTGGTGGTTGCAAAGAGTTTGGTCATTCCTCCAAAGCACATTGCTGACCTGGGGGGCTTCTAGCTTAAAGAAATCAGAAAGTAATGAGGTGAAAGCAAGGAGAGCTTTGGTCTTATGCTCTGATGGACATTCTCGAGTTTAAAAAAAGGTTGTTCCCTTTGTGTTTGGATGTGGAAATGACCAGAGATGTGCAGAACTGAACACGGGGAGAGGATCCTGATATTTGTTTCCCTTCACTCCTGAGATTTTGTAGCCTTGGTTTGAGTCTCATTTAAAATTCTTCAAGAGGAGCTGAATCTCATGGAGGCAAACTGAACTTTCTGTGAAACGTGCCTCGATTTAACTGAGTTGGTTTATTTCACTTTCTTCTCATTTCCTTCACTTTCCTTCCATCAAGATGTGCAGTGCTTGATGTGGCTCTAATAGCTGTTTATGTATTAGTAAATAACCTTCTGTTTCAGAATTCATTCACTTTATTTCTAAATTCATGTGCAGGTAGTAATGACTTTTTTTTTTTTAACTTAGGCTGGCTGCAAGGGAACAAGAATTAAAACACTGCCTCTGCTTCTTGGTCTAAATGCTGTTTATAGAGAGGGAGTATATGGGCAGTGCTTTTCTGGTGGTTTGGGTTTTTTTACCATTCTTTAAATGGAAAAAAAAAAATCCTTGGAAAAAACTGGACCACAAATTTCTCTCTGGTTGGGGTCAGAAATGTTGTGCCCAGCAGCAGCAGGGTGGGGATTGTCCCCTTGGACTCTGCTCTGGTGAGGCCACAGCTGGAGTGCTGTATCCAGTTTTGGGCACCTCAGTACAAGAGAGGCATGGAGGTGCTGGAACCAGTGCAGAGGAGGGCAAGGAAGCTGGGAAGGGCCTGCAGAATAAATCTAATAAAGAGAGACTGAAGGGGAGCTGGGGATGGTTAGTTTGAAACAAAGGAAGCTGAGGGGAGACCTCCTGGCTCTGTACAGCTCCCTGAAAGGCCCTTGTGGAGAGGTTGGTGCTGGTCTCTTCTCACATGGCATTAGCCAGAGAACAAGAGGGAATGGCCTCAGGCTGCAGCAGGGCAGGTTTAGACTGGACATGAGGAAGGATTTTTTGCCAGTAAGAGTGGTNCACCCTCAAGGTGCAGAACTTGTTCCTTACATCCAATCTCAATCTGCTCTGCTCTAGTCTGAAACCATTGCCCTCATCCTGTCCCTGCAGACCTTTGCAAATAGTCTCTCTGCAGCCTTCTTGTAGCCCCTTTGGGTACTGGCAGGTTGCTGTTAGGTGTCCCTGGAGCCTTCTCTTGTCCAGGCTGCACACCCCCAGCTCCCTCAGCCTGTCCTCGCAGCAGAGCTGCTTCAACCCCCTGGTTATTTTCATGGCCCTCCTCTGGACCCTTTCCATCAGCTCCACGTCCTTGCTGTGCTGAGAGCTCCAGAGATGGACTCAGCAGTGCAGGTGAGGGTGCAGCAGTGCAGATGAGGTCTCAGCAGAGCAAAGAGGAATCCCCTCTGGATCTGCTGCCATGCTGCTTTATTGCAGCCTAGGCTGCCATTGGCCTTGGGATCTGGGGGTGGCACTCAGAACTCTCTTGATGTGTGCAAATATCTATCACTCTTTTTTTTTTAAAGTAGAACCCTTAGAAACACAGATATTGGGTGGTTGTCATTTGTTCACAGATTAAGTGCATAACAAAACCAGGCAGAAAAGGTAGATTTTAAACTAGAAGTTATGGCATTCAGTCTTAATAATTGAAATCAGTTTCTCAGTTTTTTGGACTTAATTGTGATCACAGACATAGCTCAGCTAACCTGACAGGCTGAGGGAACTGGGGGTGTTCAGCTAGAAGAGAAGGCTTCAGGCAGACCTAAGAGCAACCTTCCAGTATGTGAAGGGGGCTACAAGAAGGCTGCAGAGAGACTGTTTGCAAAGGCCTGCAGGGACAGGATGAGGGCAATGGCTTCAAACTAGAGCAGAGCAGATTGAGATTGAGTATGAGGAGCAACCAATACATGGTCGTTAGGCACAGAAATGAGATGTCTCTGCAAAATATTGTTTGATTTAGGTTTCTGCAACAAACAGAGGCCAAGGTGGGATCAATATCCTGCCTACTATGTTTGGGGCCAGAAGTGGGACCTTGTCCAGGTGCAGGATGAGGGTGTTTGAGGCACCTGCTTTGTCAGGGATCGCTAGATGTGGGGGGTTCACGATGCGAGGCCAGAGGACAACGATGCCAATATGATGCATCCAAGATCACCTGTTTATTGCAGAAAATCAGCATGTATTTATACAGAAATAGACTGCCTGGTCACATGTTATGCTTTTTCTGATTGGTTGGAGGCAGCTCTTCATCAGCTGTTCACACACATAAATACTTTCAACACAGTCATCCTCAGGCACCCTGCTTTGCTATGCTATATTGTTGTTTAACATAGCTACCTTCCTATTCTACATAGTTTTTTTCCTATCTTGAATGACTCATAGTAGGAGGAACAGCTGCCCTGGCAGCTCTTTCCCTCATTAGCAGTTCTTTCCCTTAGTCATGACTCTGATCCTTTGTCCTGCTTAGCTCTCAATTAATGTATATAGGTAGTAAGATGCAATACTGCTTAATCATAAAATCATGGAGTGGTAAGGTTGGAAGGGACCTCAAAGATCATCTAGTTCCAACCCCTTGCCATAGGCAGGGACACCTCCCACCAGTACAGCTCACTCAGGGTCTCTTCCAACCTGGCCTTGAACACCTCTAGGAAGGGAACAGCCATAACCTCCCTGGGCAACCTGTGCCAGTGGAAGTGACCTTAAAGATCAGCAAGTTGTAACCTTCCTGAGTGTTTTTTTTTTTGCTAGAGATTTTGTACTTCACAGAATCAC
>WBNM01031806.1:2129-12364 GCA_013399055.1 Ramphastos sulfuratus | reverse complement strand
GGGGGGGGGGGGGGGGGGGGGGGGGGGAATAAAGTTCATGTGGTGAAGACCCTGGGGGAAAAATAAAATTCATAGGCTGAAAGCCCTGGGGGAAGCTGCCTGTTGCCTGAGCTTGGGTAATGTTTGAGGTTTGATCTTTGAGGTCCCTCCCAACCTAAAGCATTTTGTGATGCTGATGTTGGGAGGACAAAAGCCAGAAGATGTGAAGCTGCTGTAGACTTCAGCTGCCCCTTCAGGAAAGAGGAGAAGGCTCTTTGTGGGTACAGCTTCTGCAGGGCAGGGGGCAGGGAGATGCTGCCCATAGAGCTTGGACTGAGCAGCAGGAGGTTAATCAGAGCTCCCTCCAGGGCAGTGGGACCTCCCCCAGGGCTTGGGGGGGGAAAAGTCTCTTAACCAAAGTGCTCCTGAGGGACCTTAACTCTGCTATTGCCCAAATGAGATGGAAAGGTTTGAGCTCCCCAGATAGAGAAGGACAGGGAAGGGCTGGAGAGAGTCCAGGGCAGGCTGGGGAGGTGCTGAGGGGCCTGGAGCAGCTCTGGCAGGAGCAAANCCCACCCCCTCCCGGCGGCTCCTCCCACCCCCTCCCTGCTTTTGGGATGGTTCCCTGGGGAGCAGGGAAGGAGCTGCTGGAAGTGCCACCCGTGGGCATGTGGCAGCTGCCAAGAGCTGTGGCAGTGATGTGCCCATCTCCCTGAGGGCTGGCTGGCATTTTGCCCTGGGGAGGCACCCAGTTCTCTGCCTGGCACTAATGGTTTCTTTGGAACCAGTGCAGGTGGTTGGGTAAACAGCTCTGGAGGGTGTTTGGTTTTTCTTTTGCTGTCTCTTACTCACTTGTAGCCCCTGGCAGCTCCTTCCCCCTGCAGGATCTTCTGCTGGGAAGAGCTGGAGGGTGGTGAAAGTCTCATATGTGGCAGAGTCTTGGGTTGGTACCAACAAAGAAATCCCCTCCTGATGTGCAGTCCATGTTCCATGAACTTCCCAACAGGGTTTGGAGTTGGTTTTTTTATCTCTGAGGAGTTTCTAAATGCCCAGGAGAAGAAGGGTGGGGAGAAAAAAAAGAGTTAAGTAGCAACATTAATATTACTTAATAATTATTGCTTCTTTATCTAATAGTCATTAATTAAATGGCAATCTGGAAGGTTTGGGTGAAAGGATGGGAAAAAAAAAACAGCTGAGGGAGTGGGAGGTTGACCCCTGAGCATCAGCTGTGGTCCAGCAGGGTCTCAGAGTTGTTTCCTTTGGAAGAGACCCTCAGGATCATCCAATCCAACCATTCTCTAGCCCAGTCTGGGGCTAGGCCATGTCATGGATTCATGGAATGGGTTGGCTTGGAAGGGACCTTCAAGATCATCAAGTTCCAACCCTGTACCATGGGCAGGGACACCTCCCACCAGCCCAGGCTGCTCAAGGTCTCTGCCTTCTTCCCTCCAGCCAGTCCCCAACCATCCAGGCCCCACTGGTCCCAGACCCTCCAGCTGAGCTCCATCCCACTGGCCACAGCTCTCTGCCTTCTTCCCTCCAGCCAGTCCCCAACCATCCAGGCCCCACTGGTCCCAGACCCTCCAGCTGAGCTCCATCCCACTGGCCACAGCTCTCTGCCTTCTTCCCTCCACCCAGTCCCCAACCATCCATACCCCACTGGCCCCAGCCCTCCATCTGGGCTCCATCCCACTGCCCACAGCTCTCTGGCTTCTTCCCTTCAACCATACCCCACTGGTCCCAGACCCTCCAGCTGGGCTCCATCCCACTGCTCACAGCTCTCGGCCTTCTTCCCGCCAGTCAGTTCCCCGCCATCCGTCGCCCTCCGGTCTCAGACCCTCCAGCTGAGCTCCATCCCACTGGCCACAGCTCTCTGCCTTCTTCCCTTGCACCAGTCCCCAATCACTGCTTGAGCATCCACACCAGGGACAGTGCCTGGAGGTACCATCCAGAAGGGACCATGTGGCAGCAAGCTGGGGGCAATGGGTGCCAGGCTTCCATGCCCCATTGGGTGCTCTGCCTTGCACCATCCAAGCCCCAAAGCTTTTGCAGTTTGATTTAAGCCCTTTGGTTAATCCAGGATCCAGGCTGTGTTTGTTCACCGCATCCGAGTCTGATCTTTGTTTCTCTTCAAATATTGTTTCTGCTCTGAGGAGTAATGAACATAAAGGCAAACCTCTCACCTTTTCCCCTCCTGAAACTTCATTACCCTGCCTGTTTACCTTGGATGCCAAGATGCAGCCCAGGGAGTGAAAGGATTTTTTTTTCCTGCCACACCTTTGCCTCCTGTCTTAGGCTGCCACAGCTACCCACAAAGGGAATGAAAACATTTTGTGTTTAAGGCTTTCCAGAAGGGACAAGAGAGCCTTTGGCAGAACAGGTTAAGTGGTTTCCACTGGTGTAGCCTGGCAGCAGGAGCTGGATGCCAGCCTAGCCCCAGAATGGGGTTGGTTGGAGATCATCCAGTCCAAATCCCCCCACCCCTGCTCCAGCAGGGCACCCACAGCAGCTTGCCCACAATAGCCAGGGGGGGTTGGAAGTTGTCCAGCTCCACAGCCCCTCTGGGCAGCCTGCTCTAAGCCTCCAGCACCTTCAAGTTTCTTCTCCTCTTCAGGTGGACCCTCCTGGCTTCCAGGTTGTGCCTACTGCCCCTTGGCCTGGCACTGGGCATCACTGTAAAGGATCCAGCCCCAGCCTCTTGCTGAGCACTGCTCAGATGCCCTCTGGGCCTGCTCTTCTGCAGGCTCTCAGCCCCAGGACTCTCAGCTTCTGCTGCTCCAGGCCCTTCAGCATCTTCCTAATCAATCGATGCCAATTTGGGGCCAGGAGCCCTCTGGCTCTGGAGTTCAGCACATCTCCTGCACACAGCACACATCCTCAGGGCAGCCTCTCCCCTTCCCTTCCCCCTCCTCTCCCCCTCCCTTCCCCCTCCTNCTTTTGGAGGTCCCTCCCAACCCAGACCTTTTGGAGGTCCCTCCCAGCCCAGCCCATTCTCTGAGTCGTTGATGTCCTCCCAACTCAATTTGTCATTGCCTGCAGGGAAGTGAATCCTCCACAGGCTGCTCTTAGATGTTGCTCAGCAAAGAGGCAGCACAGCCCAGACACAGCCACTGAGCAACTGAACCCTCAAGTGGCTTTAATCCCCTTCCTTTTCCATTTTCTGTTCTGTTGTTTGCTTCCGAGGTGGTTTTAGCAAGTGGCAGGAGGAGCCTGGGGTGATCTCTGCCCCCAGGGGCTGCTTTGCAGAGCAGCCGAAGCCTCCTGGAGGAAGAGAGTGTGGCAGGTAAATAAATAGTGCAGTCCTCCCTCCTTTCACCAGTGCAAATAGAGGATGAGGAGGGTTTGATGTGCTCTCAGCTACACCCAGCAGGGAAAAAAAAAGGCCTCTCAGGAGAAAGGGGTGGAAACGTTGGCTGGANGAATCCCCTCCCTTGCTCTGCTGTGGTGCTTTTGGAGATGGTTTAAGGTGACTCTTGTAGAGCAGGGTTCTAGGTTGGAGGCCTTGAGTGCCCTGTGCTAGTGGGAGGTGTCCCTGCCTATGGCACTGGCTGAGCTTTGAGCTCCCTTCCAACCTTCCCATTCTATGACTTGGTGCTCCTGGGGGGCTGTGCCAACCTGTATGTTGCTGTGATTCAGTGTGAGGAAACATCTGCGGATGCTCCAGGGCAACACCTGGAGTCTGCTGCAGCCTCTGGGTTCTTCCCTGCACACAGGCTGGGGAGGGAGCTTCACCCTGACCAAGTGGCACAGCCTTGGGGGTGATGTTTGCCAAGCACTGAGACATCCTTCTGCAGAGGAGGGTCCTGGTGGGTGGGAGGTGCCCATGAGCCAGCAATGTGCTCTGGTGCCCAGGAGGGGCAATGCCAGTCTGGGCTGGATTAGAAGGGTCATGGGTAATAGGTCAAGAGAGGTTCTCCTGCCCCTCTGCTCTGCCCTGCTCAGGCCACATCTAGAGTCCTGTGCCCAGCTCCGGGCCCCCCAGTTCCAGAGGGACACAGAAGTGCTGGAGAGAGTCCAGCACAGAGCCACAGAGATGCTGAAGGGAATGGAACAGCTCTGCTGTGAGGAGAGCCTGAGGGAGCTGGGGCTGAGCTGCTGGGAGCAGAGGAGCAGAGAGGTGACCTCAGCAATGCTTCTAAAGATGTGCAGGTGAGTGGCAGAAGTGCACAGAGTCACAGACACCCCCAGGCTGCCACAGCTCCTCAGGACCACCAAGCCCAACCCAGAACCCTACTCTTTGTAGGGTTTTTGTAGGTTCACCTTAAACCATTTGTAGGAGAACCTTTGTAGGTTCACCTTAAACCATTTGTAGGAGAACCTTTGTAGGTTCACCTTAAACCATCTCCCCAAGCACCACATCCAAACCACCCTTAAGCACCCCCAAGGCTGGGGGACTCCAGCACCTCCCTGGGCAGCTCATGCCAGTCCCTGACCACTCTCTCACTGAAAAACATTTTCCTAATGTCCAATCCAAACCTCCCCAGCCTCAGCTTGAGGCCATTCCCCTTTGTTCTGTCTCCAACCACCTGTGAGCAGAGCCCAGCAGCAGCCTCCCCACCATGTCCTCTCAGGCAGCTGCAGACAGCAATGAGCTCTGCCCTCAGCCTCCTCTTTTTCAGGCTGCTGGACCCCAGACTCACTCTGCCCTCTCTAAACCCTGCAGATCTCCACCCCCCATCCTTCACCCCCCAAAATCCTGGGCGCTGCCATCCCCCTGCTGTGAGAAAGGATCTCCAACAGAACAAAGTGCTCCTGCAGAGCTCTGCTGCTGCCTTTGCCCAGCTCAGCCAAGCATTTATTCTCAGGGGAGTGGTGAGGAGCTCTGGGTGCCCCCACCCAAGCTCTGTTTGCAGAGGGACTTGTGCTAATCCCTTCGCTTTCCGGCGCGGCGCGAGCAGGGCCCTGGGGTGCTGCCTGGGATGGCTCAGTCCCTGCCTGGGTGGAAAAGTACCACACAGGAGGCTTTGCCCATAGCTGGGATCCCTCATTTTACCTACCCCATAGCATCAGGCTCTAATTGGGAGCTGGGGATGGGTAGTGTGAGGAAGAGGAGCTTTGGAGGTCCCTGCCAGCCCCTGGCACTCTGTGATTCTGTGACTCTTCCACCCTGATACAGCCTCAGGTGATGCCAACTGTTGGACACAGAATGAAATTGTGCTGGGAATGGATATAAACTGGGAGCATCTCTCTGGGAGAGGCTCAGGCTTGGCACCCTGATACAGCCTCAGGCATGCCATGGCCTCACTCTGAGCTCATACCACCTTGAACAAACGTTGGAAGGCCTCAAGGGTTTTTAAGAGCTCCAAATCCTGGAGCTTCAGGGCTTAGCTTACCTCTCTCCTTGAGGAGCATCCACATATCCCAAGGAACAGGTTGTCCAGGGATGTGGCTGAGCCTGAGGCCCCATCCCTGAAGACATTCAAGATCAGGCTTGATGTGCTTTCCTGGGAGTCTCTTTGCCTCCAAAGCCTCAGGATGAGCAGCAGAGCTGGGGAGGATCAGACATGGTTGGTGTCTCCTGGAAACCCAAACCCTAATGCTGCAAAAAGCTCTAAGTGGGAACAGAACTGGCCCCAGCCAACAGCTCCAGCAGTGCACATCCTCCCCTGCTGACTCTGCAGGGATCTCCCCCTTGCTGCCTGCTGGGAATATCCCATCGTGGTCAGAGCCTCCCTGATGTCCTTGGTGTTCCTGGCAGCTCTGCAAGCTGAGGGCAAGGCCAAATCCCCCCCACGCAGGGCTGCAAGCTGTGCCCAGAGGCTGCAGCTCTCTTCTGTGCCTCTCACAAACTCCTTGCCCCCAGGCTGGGAGAGCTGGGCTGGGGGTGGGTGTCTGTGGTGAAGCTGTGGTGAGGTGCCCACGGGTGTCTTAGTGTCCCTCTGACCCCTCCACTTCCCAGTTTGGGGCAAGGAGCCTGAGCCCATCTGCTCAGACCCATGGTACTTGGCTCCAAAAGCCTTTTCCTTTGCCCCATTTCCTGCTTCTTCCAAGTCTGGAGCACTTCAGCACAAAGCCACCATGGCTGCTGCCCTCCACAGACTCTGCTCCTCCTCTTACCCCCAGGCTCTCCGTGCTGGGAGAGAGCCACCAGAAATCACTGCCAGCAGACAGCTTTGGGTGCAGGGTCAGAGCTCCTTGCTGTGGATTTCTCTTCTTGATAAATGGTGCCCAGACCGTGGCAGGAGAAAGAGGAGGAATGAGCCTTGGGGTTTTGGGAGAGGCAGTGCAGGAGTTTCCCATGGGAACAACAATCTCTGAAGCTCTGCTTCGCTACATCCTCAAAATACTGATTTCCTTCTCTCCCCCTCCCCCCCTCCCTCCTTCTTCTCCCTCCTTCTTCTCCCTCCTTCTTCTCCCTCCTTCTTCTCCCTCCTTCTTCTCCCTCCTTCTTCTCCCTCCTTCTTCTCCCTCCTTCGTTATTTATTTTATTTCCCCTTTTCTTTCCCAGTGATCTCCCCATTGTGGTGAAGCTCTGCCTCAATGCCTCTCCCACTGAGCTTCCCCCAGGCTTCCCTGACCTCCCTATGACTTACCCAACCCCATGCTGGGATGACTCCAGAGTGGAGGAGGCATCAGGGGCTGCAGCCCCTCAGGGTGGGCTGTGCAACTCTGCTGCAGGACAGCCTTGCCCCCAAGGCTCTGGCTGGGTTGGGAGGAGGAGAAGTGTCTCTGTGGAGGAGAAAAGCATCCACACTAGGAGTAACAAATGTTGGAAGGCCTCAAGGGTTTTTAAGAGCTCCAAATCCTGGAGCTTCAGGGCTTAGCTTACCTCTCTCCTTGAGGAGCATCCACACATCCCAAGGAACAGGTTGTCCAGGGATGTGGCTGAGCCTGAGGCCCCATCCCTGAAGACATTCAAGATCAGGCTTGATGTGGCCCTGGGCAGCCTGCTCTAGCTGGAGGTGTCCCTGCTAACTGCAGGGGGGTTGGACAAGATGAGCTTTGAAGGTCCTTTCCAACCCAGTGCACTCTGTGAATCCCAGAGCCACATCCCAGTGCTGCAAGCTTCCCTCCAAAGCATCTTTGTGCTAACTGAGTACCAGATCTGGGGGGGACACACACACAGGTCTGATGCAGGCTGGCACTTGGCCTTTCCCACCCCCTCTTCAGCTCTCTGTAGCCAGCTCCTTCCCACTGCTCTGCTTTGCCACTGTGCTGCAGGTCAAGTTGAAGATTTCTCCTGGCTCCAGCCCTGCAGGTCCTTGCCAAGTGTGGTTTATTGCATGCAAATGTTAGTCAGCAGTTCCATCCTCCACAGGCAGCCTTTCTCCTGCAGTTCCATCCTCCACAGGCAGCCTTTCTCCTGCTGCTGCTTTTCTTTAGGTTTCCCTCCCCTCCCTTTTCCTCCCTTTTCCTCCCTTTTCCTCCCTTTTCCTCCCTTTTCCTCCCTTTTCCTCCCTTTTCCTCCCTTTTCCTCCCTTTTCCTCCCTTTTCCTCCCTTTTCCTCCCTTTTCCTCCCTTTTCCTCCCTTTTCCTCCCTTTTCCTCCCTTTTCCTCCCTTTTCCTCCCTTTTCCTCCCTTTTCCTCCCTTTTCCTCCCTTTTCCTCCCTTTTCCTCCCTTTTCCTCCCTTTTCCTCCCTTTTCCTCCCTTTTCCTCCCTTTTCCTCCCTTTTCCTCCCTTTTCCTCCCTTTTCCTCCCTTTTCCTCCCTTTTCCTCCCTTTTCCTCCCTTTTCCTCCCTTTTCCTCCCTTTTCCTCCCTTTTCCTCCCTTTTCCTCCCTTTTCCTCCCTTTTCCTCCCTTTTCCTCCCTTTTCCTCCCTTTTCCTCCCTTTTCCTCCCTTTTCCTCCCTTTTCCTCCCTTTTCCTCCCTTTTCCTCCCTTTTCCTCCCTTTTCCTCCCTTTTCNGTCTCCCCTCAGCCTCCCTTCAGAGAGCAATGAGGTCTCCCCTCAGCCTCCTTTTCTCCAGTCCCCCCCAGCCCCTCCTGTCCTCCAGGCAGGGCAGCAGTGCAGGGGAGCTGCCTTTGCCCGAGCTGCAGCTGGCAGGGAGTGGGGCTGGGGGGGTTTGTTCCGCATCCCAGAGCAGGAGCTGGCAGGAAAATGTTATCTCAGATATGAAGAGTTACTTTCAGGCAGTTAGGAAGCAGCTCTGATAGGAAGAACAAGTGAAGTATTCACCACACAGGGGCTCAGCTCTGCCTTCTCCCCTCCCTTCCCCCTCACCCACATACCCCCCCCAGCAGCTTTGTCTCTCTGTGCCTGTGATCTGGAGCTGTTGGCAAAGCCAAAGAGCAGTTCCCAGGCAATTTTGTCACCTAGGGACAGATCTAAGCAGTTTTGGAAGCCTGCAGAGATCACAGAATCAGAGGTGTGGTGCTGAGGGCCATGGGGGAGCCTCAGGCTTGGGAGAGGTAGAGAATGGTTGGGCTCAAAGAGCCCAGCCCAAGCCATCCTGTGCTTGTCTCTGCCTCCCTGCTGCAGGAGGGACATCAGATCACTGGCATGGAATCATTTCACTTAGAAAAGACCTTTCAGATCATCAAGTCCAACTTTCAACCTTCTCATCCTCTTCCAGAGCAGCAGAGGAAGCACAGGAACGATTCTGGAGGATCACAGAGGTGAAAAAAAGCAAAACAAAACCCAAACCTCCTTGAAAGAAGAATCCCCAAACCCATCTGGGCATTGTGAGCCTGAGCAACCTGATCTAGGTGCTCCTGATTCAGCAGGGAGGTTGGATTGGATGATCTCCAGAGGTCCCTTCCAACCNAAGGGGCACAATCCCCTCCCTTGCCCTGCTGCCCACACTGCTCTTGCTGCAGCCCAGCACACAGTTGCTGTCTGGGCTGCACTCACACTGCAGCCTCATCTTGAGCTTTTCCTCACCCCAGACCCCCAGGGCCTGTTCCTCAGGGCTGCTCTCAGCCATTCCCCACCCAGCCTGGAGCTGTGCTTGCATCCCAAGTGTTTCCTCTCTTGGAAATCTCCTTTATTTCTAGGTTTTCTCCTGCTGTTTTATCACAGACTCCCAGAATGGGAGGGGTTAGAAGGGACCTGCAGAGATCATTGAGTCCAATCCCCCTGCCAGGGGCAGGATTCCCCCAGGGCAGGTTACCCAGGGATGCATCCAGGTAGGTCTGAAGTTTGGAGCCAGCAAAAGAAAAACAGAAACAACAACAACAACAACAACAACAACAAAAAGAGGAATCTTTGCCATCCTGCTGGTGGAAGTGAAAAATGACTTCTGGAGATCAGATGCCTGAGTGCTGGGCACAGGGCTGGCTCCAGTGGCAGTTTGGTGCTCAGGGAGGTGCTGGGGTGAGCTGAGTTCTTGCAGCTGTCATAAGGAGCTTAGGGATGGGAAGGTTCCAGCAGCCTCAGACCCGGATATGCAAAACTCATCTGTCAGTGGAGCTATTGTCCCTGTTCCCCAGGCTTCCTGCCTTGGCATCTGGGCTGTGGAAGGGCAGAGGGAGGGGTTTGGGTGGGGGCAAAGCTGGCACAGCTCCCTCCCAGCTGGGGAGGTCACCTTCCCCCACGTCCCAGCTCCTCCAAGCACTTCAGGTTGTTGGTGCTTGTGGCAAAAAAGGAGGTTCATTGCCTACCCCTCCCCCCCAACACACACACAGAGCCCTGAATGGAGGCTGTGGTGTAGCTTGGGAGCAGGCTGAGATCTTGAGGAGGCTCCAAAACCCCTCTGGGGCTGTTAGCAGTTGAGGCATCAATGGTCACAGAGCAAATTGCTTTGATTTTTTTGAATTTACTTATTTTAAACCTAATTTTGAGCTGATTCATCAGCTGCTGCCTGAGCTGGGGTCATACCAGTGCCAGCCCAGGCCCCCAGAGCTTTTGTCCTGCTACATCTCAGCAAGGGGAAAGGCTTTAGGGAGTCAATAGGTGATTTAAGAGGGGCAGAGAGAGGCAATTGCTGTCCTCAGGGCTGGATTCATCCCTTTCAGCCCCCTAAAAGGGTGATGAACTAAGGGGGAAAAGGTCTAAGGAAGGAGAAGTGGGAAAATGGCAATGCAAAGATGATGGATGGATACCACATCCCTGCCAGTGCTGCTTCATCCCTGCCAGTGCTGCTTCATCCCTGGAAGTGTCCAAGTTCAGCTTGGGCAGGGCTTGGAGCAACCTGACCCTAGGGAGGGTTGCCCCATGGCAGGGGGCTTGGAACTGGATGAGCTTTAAGGTCCTTCCCAACCTATCCCATCTGAACCCAACCCCAACCCATCCCATCTCCAACCCAACCCCAACCCATCCCATCTCAACCCAACCTCAACCCATCCCAACCCCAACCCAACCCAACCCCACCCCCCCCC
>WBNM01031805.1:21020-35430 GCA_013399055.1 Ramphastos sulfuratus | reverse complement strand
CAGTGCTCCAGTCCCCTAACCCTGAAACAGCAGAAGAGTCAGAGTACTTGCTGTGGCAGTTTGAAGAGACATGAGGTAGGGATATTTGTTTTGTTCATTGGCTATCAGAAATTATGCAACATATTAAAAAAAAACAAACCCAAAACAACAACCCAAAACAAAAAGGGCAAATGACAACTAAGAGCTAAGTCCATACATCACTCAGCTTCCTAATAACCTTGTGACTACCACATACATCACTTTCAGGTTGGGTTGTCAGACAAATGACTCCCTGGGGGATGTTCTGTGTTGCTTCTTTGGGAAAACAATCCTTTTGGCTCTGTCTCACTGTAGATTCTAATTTAGCAAGGCCCTGCTCCAAAATTACATTCTACAAGCAAGAATACAGAAGTCCACTTAAGAAAAGCTTAACCAGTTTTAAACAGCTGCAATACCTGGCAGAAAATAGTCCACTTGCTTATTCAGTCATTTGGTCATCAATATATCTACATAATAGTCAAGATCCAAAAGAAAAGCAGCCCCAAAGATCCACAATTGTCTGAGGGTTTGTTTTTTTTTCTCATCATCCTGGAATTTAGGTGTTTGGCATTCAGACTTCCTACATACACATGATGCCAGAGCACTGAAAGGCCAAGAAAGCCTCAGCTAATGCTTGTGAGCTAAAACTTTTGTCATGTTTGGGGTTTAAGTTCACCAAAATGAAAAAGAAATCTTCCTCATCCTCAAAGTAGCTACCTAATTAAATAGTAACCTTTATCATCTTCAGCACTGCAGTGTGTGTCTTCAGCTGTGTTACAGAAGAGCCAACTATTTCTCTTCCTCCTTTCCCTAAGAGGGGGACAATGAAAACTGAGTCTGCATGGAAAACAGCTGCTGCAGGGCTGCATGCCCTAAAGTTGCCATGAGAGTGCAGAGAAAGGTGAGTGAGCACTCAGGTGATGCATGGGAACCAATGCAGGGCTGCATGCCCTAGCAGTGCCATGAGAGTGCAGAGAAAGGTGAGTGAGCACTCAGGTGATGCATGGGAACCAATGCAGGGCTGCATGCCCTAGCAGTGCCATGAGAGTGCAGAGAAAGGTGAGTGAGCACTCAGGTGATGCATGGGAACCAATGCAGGGCTGCATGCCCTAGCAGTGCCATGAGAGTGCAGAGAAAGGTGAGTGAGCACTCAGGTGATGCATGGGAACCAATGCAGGGCTGCATGCCCTAGCAGTGCCATGAGAGTGCAGAGAAAGGTGAGTGAGCACTCAGGTGATGCATGGGAACCAATGCAGGGCTGCATGCCCTAGCAGTGCCATGAGAGTGCAGAGAAAGGTGAGTGAGCACTCAGGTGATGCATGGGAACCAATGCAGGGCTGCATGCCCTAGCAGTGCCATGAGAGTGCAGAGAAAGGTGAGTGAGCACTCAGGTGATGCATGGGAACCAATGCAGGGCTGCATGCCCTAGCAGTGCCATGAGAGTGCAGAGAAAGGTGAGTGAGCACTCAGGTGATGCATGGGAACCAATGCAGGGCTGCATGCCCTAGCAGTGCCATGAGAGTGCAGAGAAAGGTGAGTGAGCACTCAGGTGATGCATGGGAACCAATGCAGGGCTGCATGCCCTAGCAGTGCCATGAGAGTGCAGAGAAAAGTGAGTGAGCACTCAGGTGATGCATGGGAACCAATGCAGGGCTGCATGCCCTAGCAGTGCCATGAGAGTGCAGAGAAAGGTGAGTGAGCACTCAGGTGATGCATGGGAACCAGTGCAGGGCTGCATGCCCTAGCAGTGCCATGAGAGTGCAGAGAAAGGTGAGTGAGCACCCAGGTGATGCATGAGAAACAAATGGAAAGGTATCTAAGGTGAATATTCTGTAATAAATCTTCCTAGCAGGGAAGTCAACAGATTAGTTTCTGTAAACTTCTCAGAGTAATTTTGGGCTCCTCTAAACCCCTCCAATTTTGGGCTCCTCTAAACCTCTCCAATTTTGTGCTTCTCTAAACCTCTCCAATTTTGGGCTCCTCTAAACCTCTCCAGTTTTGTGCTTCTCTAAACCCCTCCAATTTTGGTGTCCTCTAAACCTCTCCAATTTTGGTCTCCCCTAAACCTCTCCAATTTTGTGCTTCTCTAAACCCCTCCAATTTTGGTGTCCTCTAAACCTCTCCAATTTTGGGCTCCTCTAAACCCCTCCAATTTTGGGCTCCTCTAAACCTCTCCAGTTTTGTGCTCCTCTAAACCTCTCCAGTTTTGTGCTTCTCTAAACCTCTCCAATTTTGCGCTTCTCTAAACTTCTCAGATCAGTTTTGTCCCTTCACACCTGAGGTGGGGTGGCTTTTAAAATGCAAGTGTGCTCCCAACAGCTCCCTTTCTCGTGTGTGTGGGGGACAGAGCCCAATGGGCTACCAACTACCATCTCCAACCACCTCACAACCTTGTTGATCTGCGCCAACAGAAAGAGGAGGAGGGAAGCGCCTGGAATTGATGGCAGAGCAGCTGGTGAATGCCACCTTCTTTTACTTTTTAAGATAGGATGGGTTCATTTCCCAGTTCTACCCAATTTATCTGTGCTGAGCTGGAAGAGTGTTGAGTGGGAAAGGGTTTCATTGTCCACTAGGGCCTTCTGGCTCTTCAACACCCACTGCTTCTGCCTCATGTCAAAGCGAAGCAAATAGGTTTATTAAATAGCTGTCAGGGCGAATGAGGCTGTACAGAGAACAAACAGAAGGGAAATTGGATTAGAGGCACAGTACATGCCACACTAAACCAGGGTACAGATTTACAGCTTCTCTGCAACTCTGGACAAAGGACTTTGAAGATGAGCTTTGGGCAGGGGGAAGCAGGAACAGGTGAGCCACACAAGCCCTGGCAGTCGTCCTCCTCCCCAGAGATGAAGTTTCCCCTTCTCAGCAAAGCTCTTGGTTTTATTTCTCCAGCACAGCCTTTCAGCATGTGAATAGAAAGTGTGCCCAGGCTGTCCCCTGCCCACCTCCCTCAGGGAAGATGCCTTCATCCCAAACTTCCCAGGTGTCAGTCTTAAATCACACCACCTAGCCCAGCTCAGGCAGCCAGAGGGGAAAAGGAGTCACGGCAGAGCTGCAGAGAATTCAGCTTGCCCTGATAAAAGCTTTGGCTCACAGACAGGCTCAGGAGAGTTTGGGCTCTTTTGCAAGTGGCTGATAGTCATTCCCACAGAGACCCTGGCCAAATTCTCCCTGTGAAGGAGAAAGTGCCAAAATATTTTCAAGTTGTTTATAGCTGGAAGAAAAGGGATGGAAAACCTCCCCCAAGGGACTGGTAAAGTCAGAAGGATCACAGTGCACTGAGCTACCTAAGGAGCTTTGTGTTTGGGGGCTGGAAAGCTGCAGACCTCAGCTAGTCATAGAATCATAGATCAGTCAGGGTTGGAAGGGACCACAAGGATCAGCCAGTTCCAACCCCTTGCCATGGGCAGGGACACCTCACATTAGATCAGGCTGGCCACAGCCTCATCCAGCCTGGCCTTAAACACCTCCAGGGATGAGGCTTCCACCACCTTCCTGGGCAACCCCTTCCAGGCTCTCCCCACCCTCATGCTGAACAACTTCTTCCTAACATCCAGTCTCAATCTCCCCATTTCTAGCTTGGTTCCATTCCCTCCAGTCCTTTCACTGCCTGACAGCCTAAAGTCCCTCCCCAGCCATTCTCTTAAAACCTCCTTCTGCCTTTAGACCCTTTCATGCATCCTTTATTCCTAGAGCATCTTCCTCCTTCTAGACCATCACACTCCTCTACTACCCCATAGGGGCTGGCAGCATCCTGCTAGAGGTGGCCTGGGAGATCTAGAAGAGGGCATAAAGGGAGAGAGCAGAGGTTAGAACAAGAGAGTTTGAAGGAATCACAGGCTCACAGCTTTGTTCCATTCCCCTCAGTCCTATCACTACCTGATATCCTAAAAAGTCCCTCCCCAGCTTTCCTGTAGGCCCCCTTAAGATACTGAAAGGCCACAATAATGTCACCTGGAGCCTTCTCCTCCCCAGCCTAAACAGCCTCAACTCCCTCAGTCTCTTCCCACAGCAGAGCAGCTCCAGCCCTCCAGTGTGTGCAGTAGCTGGAACGTCTCTTCCCACCCTGTGTTGTACCTGTGCTGTTACAACAGCAGCCTCAGCTTTTACTGAGCAAGGAAAGTCACCCACATCATCCAGAGCATAGTAGCTGACTCCAGCACCAGAACCAGCTGGCTGTGAACTGTCACCCTTGCACCCACTTTTAAAACCTGTGTTTTTGTCTCTTACAGCCAAGTTGGAAAGCAAAGACCTAGATCCCAGGTGCCACCTGACACTTCAGCCCCACTCTCTGGGCCACTGCCTCAGCAACCCACATCCCATCCCTACGAGGTAGGTTGGCTTTTCTTTACACCTCTGGTCCAGCACAGCAACAACACCATCCTGAGAGCAGAGGACTTCAGAACTCCTCCCTCTGTCTTCAGATCAGTATCTTCTTGCTGATTTAAACTGCAGGAATTGTACTCTGCAGGGCAGTTGTGAAGACTGACACCAGGCATTAACTGTATCATTTGGACACAATGCTGCAAAAAAGAAGAGTCTTCACCTCAAGCATGATCCNAACTGGACACAGCACTCAAGGTGTGGCCTGAGCAGTGCTGAGCACAGGGGCAGAATAACCTCCCTGCTCCTGCTGGCCACACTGCTCCTGATCCAGGCCAGGATGCCATTGGCTCTCCTGCCCACCTGGGCACACTATAAGCTTGGTTAGGTCCTTACACAACTGCTAAGGTCAGCATGAAGAAAGCAGGTCTCTTGAGGGATCCTGCCAGTAATAGCAACAGCTTGGGTCCGAGTGGCACTTCCCAAAGCAGCTGGCAATATTTTCCCTTTTGAGGGAAATGCCCCAGTCATTTGATCCTGCTGCTCGGGCTTGGCAGCCTCCCTGTGTGGCTGTGGTGATGGGGGTGAGACATACCACACACCCAGTCCCCAGAGCACCCCTCACTCAGAGGGGGCACATGGAGCTGCCACCCCCAGGCAGTTATCTGCTCGCAGAGTGACAGGAGTCTGTCGTCAGCAGCCAGGCAGATCGGTTTCAAGCGCTGACCCTCCTGGTGCAGGGGTGGCTTGTCCAAGGCACCAAAGGGCTTTGGGTCAATGCAGAGGCCAAGATTTAGCTGCTCACACTTCAGGCAGCAGTTAGTACCTCTCTGAGCTTTGCAGGTGCTGTCAGACCCATAAGTGTTCTGGAAAAGACCTCTGAGCTCATCAAGTCCAGCCTATGACCTAACACCACGACATCAGCTAAACCATGCCATCAAATGCCACATCCAAGCTTTTCTTAAAGCCCTCCAGGGATGGTGACTCCACCACCTCCTTGGGCAGCCTATCCCAATGCCTAATCACCCTTCCTGTAAGGAAGTGCTTCCTAATATCCAGCCTATTTGGGGGCAAAGTGCTTTGCAGAGCAGTCGAGGGGGCAGCATGTGGCACAGAGACTGCGCTGCGACGGCAAGGCAGCTCAGACAGTGTCTGTCCCAGGCCAGCTCAGGAATCAAGAGCTGATTTTGCTGACAAGAACTCACTTTTGCATTGTCTTGAGGTTGTGAGAACACAAAGGCTTCCTCTCCTCCTCCCTACCAGTTTGTTAGGAGCCAGTGTTATTATTACCAGAGAGTGCCTGAAAGTTTTCCTGATGCATCACAGGAATGGGAAGTGAAAAGCTGGTTCCAAATGGAGTTTTTGCAGTGATTCAGTGGCTATGCCTAATCACCCTTCCTGTAAGGAAGATTTTATGGTCATATTACATGCTGATAGATCTTACTCTTTTTTCCCCCCCTTTCACTAACAGAAAGCACCAGTATCTTTTTTCATGAGCTGTCTAAACAGTTTCAGCTCTCCCCATGACAAAACCTAAATCAGAGCACAAGCTGATTAGCAGCATGCTTGTAAAATGCTGCACTGGCAAAAAAAAAAGAGCATTCAAGCCAAATGCTGTGGGCTTCAGCTTGTTTGCTTGAAATAAAACATCTAGAACACCACAGCTCAAGTGTTAATTGCTTGTACCACAGCAGTGCATGCAGGGAGTTGCTTGCACCACAGCAGTGCACGCAGGGAGTTGCTTGCACCACAGCAGTGCACGCAGGGAGTTGCTTGCACCACAGCAGTGCATGCAGGCATTAGCTACAGAGAACCAGAAGGCTGGCTGTGCTTTATTTAGGGCTGAGAAGTGCATGAATTTATACCTAGCAAGAGTCTGAGGAAGCATTGGTGATAAGGAAGCAATTTATACCTAACAGGAGTCTGAGGAAGCAATGGTGATGAGGAAGCAATTTATACCTAGCAGGAGTCTGAGGAAGCAATGGTGATGAGGAAGCAATTTATACCTAGCAAGAGTCTGAGGAAGCAATGGTGATGAGGAAGCAATTTATACCTAACAGGAGTCTGAGGAAGCAATGGTGTTGAGGAAGCAATTTATACCTAGCAGGAGTCTGAGGAAGCAAAGGTAAGACTTGCCTCATAGAATCACCCAAGTTAGAAGTGACCTCTAAAAATCATCAAGTACCATCCCCCTGCAGTAGGCAGGTTGCCCAGAGCTCTGTTGAGCTTCACCTTGAATATCTCCAGGGATGGGGCTTCAATCACCTCTGTCTGGGCAACCTGTGCTCTCCAGTGCTCAACCACCCTCATAGTAAAGAAGTAGTTCCTGACATCCTATCTAAATCTCCTCTTCTCTGATTTCAAACCATTCCCCTCATCCTTTGTTAAGTCTCTCTCCATCCTTCTTGCAGGCCCCCTTCAGGTACTGGATGGTGGCAATTAGGTCTGCCCAGAGCCTTCTCTTCTCCAGGCTGAACAAGCAGCAGCAGCAAGACTCATCCACTCAATTAAGAGCAGATTTAAGCCTCAACAGAATAAGGGGTAGGTTAATAGGGGTCCCTACTGAAAATCACACCCATTATGCATACACCAATACAGAGCAACGTGGTGAAGTCACAATAAACCAGAGGAGGATGCAAACACAGCAATAAATCTGACATTACCCATCATTATGAGTTCTGAGTCTGGCATTGAGCAGAGAATGTATTTAGCGGAGATCACAGTGAAGCTTTCCTCAGAAGCCACAAGACTGACAGTGTTAGTGTTACAAGGGGCCAAGCTGTGCATAAAAGAGCCACCAGGCTTTGGGGGTTGCTTTTTTCCTATATGAAGTAAAAAAACCATCAGCAGCTAAATGTGCCATTTGTGCTCTGAGGCTTTGCCAGGCCAGAGGTTCTGCCCTGAGCAAGCTTCCTGTGCAGTTGGGCACACGGGAGGCCTGCAGACAAAAATATTGTGATAGCCAGAGAGAGCAGATTTGGCTGATCAACCTGCACTGTGATATGGAAGCAGCTAGGAAAGTGTTTGGAATGTGGGAGAAGCAGCACATTGCTAAGCTTCCAAAGCAAACCAGAGATGATGTCCAGTTTCTGGTGAAAATATGGCAAGGAAGAAAACAGCCAAACCTCAGAAAAACCACTGAAAGCCTGAAGTGACCAACCAAAAACAACCACTGGGTTGAGATAGTTGAGATTCAATGGTCCGTGAAATTACTGGAGCAACAAAAAGGAAGCATTGTGGCACCTCTGAACTACTACACAAGGAAATCATCCAGGCCCAGCAGCAGTAAATATCTGTGATCACCTCTTGGTAAGTAAAATGCTTCCACTCTCCACCAGCAGTTCACCTCCTGCCTTTTTCCTAAGGAAGATTCCTTTTCAGTAATGAGCAGCTAGCAAGGTGCACTGGCACAAATTCAGCCTTGCAACCCACAGGCTCAGCTCGTGGGTTTGGAGACAGCCACACACAGCCTGTTGGTTGTTCCATGCCAGCCTTCATGTTTTGGGTAGATGTTCTCAGCAAAGGCAGCTGATCACATCATTATTTCTAAGCAGCCAGACTGTGGCCACACCAACAATCTTAGAATCAATCATTTAGGTTGGAAAAGACTTGCAAGACCACCAAGCCCAACCTTAAACCTATCACTACTGCATCCACCACTCAACCATGTTCCTCCGTACCACATTTATGTCTTTTAAATACCTCCAGGGCTGCTGACTCCACCACTTCCCTGGGCAGTCTGTTCCAGGGCCTGACAATCTTTTTGGTGAAAAACTTTTCCTAATGTCCAAACCTAAACCTTCCCTGGCACAGCCTGAGGGCTTGTTACTTGGGAGAAGAGACCCACACCTCCCTGCAGTCTCTTTTCAGGCAATTGTAGAGAGCAAAGCAGTCTCTCCTTGGGCTCAACAATCCTTGTTCCCTCATCAGACTTGTGTTCTACAGCCTTGACCACCTTCATTGCCCTTCTTGGACACACTCCAGAACCTCAGTGTCCTTCTTGTAGTGGGGGACCCAAAACTGAACCCAGTATTTGAGGTGCAGGCTCACCAGTGCCAAGTCCAGGTGCATGATACCTTGCCTAGTCCTGCTGGCCACACTGGTTTTGTTACAAGCCAGGATTCTGTTGGCCTTCTTAGCCAGATCCCTATGCAGCACAGGAAGGACATGGAACTGTTGGAGTGGGTTTAGAGGAGGCTACAAAGATGCTCAGAGGGCTGCAGCAGCTCTGCTATGAGGACAGGCTGAGAGAGTTGGGGCTCTGCAGCCTGCAGAAGAGAAGGCTTCCAGGAGACCTTGGAGTGGCCTCTTCCAGTATCTGAAGGGGCCTACAGAAAGGCTGGGGAGGGACTATTGACAAGGTCTTGTAATGACAGGACAAGGGGCAATGAGTTTGAACTGGCAGAGGGGAGATTGAAACTGGATGTTAGGAGGAAGCTGTTTGCAGTGAGGGTGGTGAGACACTGGCACAGGTTGCCCAGGGAGGTTGTGGCTGCTCCCTCCCTGGAGGTGTTCAAGGCCAGGTTGGAGGAGGCCTTGAGTGACCTGTGCTAGTGGGAGGTGTCCCTGCCTATGGCAGGGGGTTGGAACTAGATGATCCTTGAGGTCCCTTCCAACCTTCCCATTCTATAATTCTATGAAAATGAGACCATGCAAGCCACACTTAGCTTTCCTACAAGTGTTGGAGCAATTTGCTTACCCTGCAGCATTGAGAAGCTGCAATACTTAACCAAGCTGTCTGCAAATGTGTGAGTCATGCAGACAGACATCATTTGTCTGCCATCCTTGCTGGGGGGGGTAATAGGAGTCATGGAGAATGGACAGGTCCTGCTACTGGACTGCTCCGAAACCTCTCTTGTGACAACAATGGAGGGAAGCTGGTTAATGCCAAAGGAAGACTTTGGGTTTGGGGGTTTTTTTGCACTTAAATATTTATATGTAAAAACAAAAAAAAAAAAACAAAAAAAAACCCCAAAAAAACCCAAACAAACAAAACAAAACAAAACCACTCTAAAATAATCATCATCAGCAAACTGGTCAAGAACAAAGTGAATCTCTCCAGTCGATGTAACTGAATTCTATTTGATTTGAAGTTATCTAGGGTTTGATAAATCATGGCCTGTCATGCCTTAGGGGTGGTTACAAAAGAGAGAGGTCCTGAGTGAAGACAGTGCCCCCTTGTCCTTTAGGCCTCTTACCTTCCAGCTTCTCTGGACCTTGAATTTTGATTTGATTGCTTTTCCATCTGGGATCAAAAAGGCAAAAGGCTCTTTCTCAGACTTGATAGGCAAAGTCCCAGAGAAGCAGTGCATTAAACCCTAACCTGTAGCTGCAGAAGAAAACATGACTGGTAGTTGTTTGCAAAAGCCTGAATTAGAGACTAGTGACTTGAGATAAGATAGGCAATCAGCTCTGACTCTGCCACTGCAGACTTCTGGTCTACTTGCAAGAGAAGACATGTCATCATTCCTCTTGACAGTCCCCAGGATTTCAGGGAGGCTGCCTGGCAGTCACAGGAGAAAGGGAGAAACAAAGCCAGAAGCCTTAAGGAAGAATGAAGGACTTCAGGAGAGAAGGTCTTGGCTTTATTTTTAACAGAGTCTCTACACCAGCTCCGAGTAAGGTTAGATCTGGTCACACATGTCAGATCTCCAGATGCTTGGGCAGCTGAACTGTGACACACTGATGTTACACAGATTGTGCTCTTACAGCAGTCCCTTAGGTAGGGGCCACAGTGTCAGGAGAAGCCTGAACAGAAAGGAAGGTCAGTTTGTTATTATGTTTGGGGTTTGGTTTTTTACTCTTAGTTATTTGAATAACACCATTTTTTTCATTAGAACTTCTGCTTATGCCTCCTGTGCAATTCCATTGGTCCTCTCAGCACTGGAAACCTCTTGCTACACACTTTAGCTAGAGAAGGGATCACCTACTACATGGAATCCCTCAGCTTCTGGCAGAAGGAAATGGATCACAAAGCAAAGCTGTCAACTATACGTTCAATTTAAGATTCAAATACTGAAGCAGTAGGGCTGAGATGGGCAGGGCTGCTTTGCCAGGCATGCTCTGGAGGCTCTTGGGCAGGGCTGCTTTGCCAGGCATGCTCTGGAGGCTCTTGGGCAGGGCTGCTTTGCCAGGCATGCTCTGGAGGCTCTTGGGCAGGGCTGCTTTGCCAGGCATGCTCTGGAGGCTCTTGGGCAGGGCTGCTTTGCCAGGCATGCTCTGGAGGCTCTTGGGCAGGGCTGCTTTGCCAGGCATGCTCTGGAGGCTCTTGGGCAGGGCTGCTTTGCCAGGCATGCTCTGGAGGCTCTTGGGCAGGGCTGCTTTGCCAGGCATGCTCTGGAGGCTCTTGGGCAGGGCTGCTTTGCCAGGCATGCTCTGGAGGCTCTTGGGCAGGGCTGCTTTGCCAGGCATGCTCTGGAGGCTCAGGTTAACCTCTCCAACAGAATCCTGGAAAGCAAGTTCCAAACCCAAGGAGCTATCTCTGCAGCTCTTTTAGCTGTCGGCTGTGGCAAGATCTATCACTGATGGCTAGGGGCAGAGGTGCCAGGCCACGAATGGTTGTAAGAACTCACTGGATATTACTTCTTTTCTGCTCTACTGATTCATAAACAAGAAAAATATCATTACAGAAATTATGGTTCCACTGCAGGAGGCTACAAAAGCAGTTTGTGCCCACATCTCTTTACTAGAGGTAGTTTGTTACTCTGTAGTAGAGGGAAAGATTTTTCATTCAGGACCTTCTAGCACAGGTTGAACTTGCCCTGTTGGTCTTCTTTGCTTAAGATTGCTTGAAGATGTTCTCAAAAACATCCATCTCTGGTCAGGGGTACCCAGGAAAACACAATATTGCTCCTCCATAGCCAGACCATTCCCTGGGTTGGTACCAAAACAAGCAGAAGAAAGTGGTTATGAATAACAAAAGGGTTTGGTGGAGATGGGAAGATGCAGAAGGCTGCTGGAGGGACTTCACCACAATGATGCACAGAGCACACCTCCAGCTGGCTGTGTGGGCCCCCATTGCCCAGGCTGATGCTTGGAAGCTGGAAGCAACTGCAGCAGCACAAAGTGCCCCACTGCTTGCTTCCCTCAGCAGTCACACTCCCAGGTACACACTTGGATTGCAAACCTTGCAGCCCAAGGCTAGGCTGCTCCTATCACCTCTACTTTAGGCAAGGGCTCCAGCTGGGCCACTCATCAGCAAATTCACCACACCTGTCCCCGGGCTTCTTAGTAAAGAAATGATTCACAGGAGGCTTCTCCCTTCCTTCTATTTCTTCCTCTAGAAGAAGACTTCATCCTGCTCAGTGCTCTCTTTAATCCTGACGACATTCAGAATAGAAGCATAGGAGGAGGGTTATGGCATCAGGGCCTCTTGCTCCTTTCCAGAATCACAATCATCAGGTCTGAAGTCTCTTGCTTTTGGTCACTTTAACAGGAGGCACTTTTCTTTTATACAGCCTTCTTCTTTCCCTCAAAACAGTCCTGTAAAGACCACATACTATGCAGCATGTGGAACTTTTATTTTTCTCTTTTCCCTCTGGAGCTTATTCTAAAGTGCTTCCACAGGTTTTTGGGTTTTGTTTTGTTTTTTTTTTTTTTTGGCTTTATGTTGGATTTCCTTGGCAACCAAACTTCCCTGGCTGGTATAAGTACAGCCATAGATATTTTCCAATCACAAAAGCAAACCATCCTGCTCCCTCCCTCCTCCTTTCTCCTCCCCAAACCCCATATCATGCAAGCATCTCTTTCCTCCTTCTGATGGAAGTAATTTCATTATTTTAAAAGCACTTATGGAACCAAGAGAGGTGACACCATGTGCGTGGGCAGGCATCAGCCTCCTCAGGAGTCAAGACAGTTGTGCCCTCTCCTGACTTTCTCCCCATCCTTTCTTGGTGCCAATAATCACCCTTTACATTTTAACCAGGTACAAGTCTCTCTTGGACATAAGTACAGTATTCAGCCCGAGCAGTTTGCTACCTTTGCCCAGAGAATGCCCTTTTGATGACTGACACAAGTCTGGCTTCATCACAGAAGTCACTTGCTGGGGTTATTCAGTCTGGAGAAAAGGAGGTTCAGAGGAGACCTACCCCTACCTGAAAGGAAGTGGTATCAAGTTGGGCAGTAACATAAGAGGAAACAACCTCAGACTGGCCCAGGGAAGGTTTAGGTTGGGCATCAGGAAAATTTGTTCACCAAAAGGGTTGTCAAGCCCTGGAACTGGCTGCCCAGGGAAGTTGGTGGAGTCTCCACTCTTTGGGGACAATCTTTTAAGCAGGGTCTGTTGCAACAGGACAAGAGGTGATGGATTCAAAATACAAGATGAAGACTGGGTATAAGGAAAACATCTTTGAAAGTGAGGGTGGTGAAGCACTGGCTCAGGTTGCCCAGAGCAGTAGTAAATGACCAACCTCTGGAAACATTTCAGATCAGGTTGGACAGGTCTCTGAGCAACCCAATCTAGTTGAAGATGTCCCTGCTCACTGCAAGGGAGTTGGATTTGGTGACTGTCAAAGGTCCCTTTCAGCCCAAATCATTCTGTTACCCTGGAGGGCAAAAGGAGACTTTCAGCTGTTTAAAAATCTTGCCAAGCAGTCTAAGTTTTATTGCTCAGCACCATTTCAAACACAAACTCTAGGATTTTTTTGGTAAGAGAGAGACAGAAGAAAGCCTCTGTACACCTCTCCCTGTTCTCAGGGAAAGAAGGAAAGGTGGTGAGCACCTCTGCCCCTGGCAAAGAAGAAAGGAAAGATAGCTCAGATCAATGATGTCAATGCAGCCTTTGAGTATAATTTGCTCAGTTTCTCCAGCTTATATTTCCCTGACCCAAACAATGCTTTCCATTGTGGGGGGAGTCAGGTCAGTAGTTGATACTCTCAAATATTTGATAGTTGAGTGTTGTGTTCAGTTCTGGGCCCCTCACTACAGGAAGGACAATGAGGGACTGGAGAGTGTCCAGAGAAGGGCAAGGAGGCTGCAGAAGGGTCTGAAAGAGCTGAGGGTGTTCAGTCTGGAGAAGAGGAGGCTGAGGCAGAGCTCATTGCTCTCTGCAGCTCCCTGAAGGGAGGTTGGAGTGAGGAGGGAGCAGCCTCTGCTCCTTGGTAGCAAGGGACAGGAGCAGAGCAAGTGGTTCCAAGCTGCACCAGGGGAGGTTCAGGCTGGATGCTAGGAAATATTTCTTCACTGAAAGGGTTCTCAAACACTGGAATGGTCTGCCCAGGGCAGTGGTGGAGTCACCATCCCTGGGGGTGTTCAAGCAGCCTGTGGAGCTGACACTTAGGTACATGGTTTAGTGCTGACTCTTCAGTGCTGGGTGGAAGGTTGGACTGGATGAGCTTGGAGATCTTTTCTGTGGTTCAGGTTGTCTTACAAACATGACAGAAACCACCTACAGATTCTAGAGCAGACCATACCTTTCTTAACCTTCACCATCTCAAACAGTATTTCTTTGCTTCTACATTTGATCAGGTGTAGAAGCAACACTGACAAAGAAGGGATAGATGAGCATCTGCTCAGGGAAGCAACTGTCAGCATGAGTCAAACTTTATTTGGAGAATCATCAACAGAAGATCTAAGATGGACCTGCAGAGGAAGAAACTTGTAGCAGCCATCCAGAAGCACACCCACAAAAGCAACATGGAATCATAGAATCACCCAGGTTGGAAGAGACCTCCAAGCTCATCCAGCCCAACCTATCCCCCAGCCCTAGCCAATCAACCAGACCATGGTACTAAGTGCCCCATCCAGGCTTTGCTTCAACACCTTCAAGGATGGGGACTCCACCACCTCCCTGGGCAGCCCATTCCAATGCCAATCACTCTCATTTATTTCATTTTATTTCATTTTATTTCATTTAATAAAATGAAGAAGTGCCCAACCCCACCTGGTTCCAACCTCCCTTCAGGTAGCTGTAGACAGCAATGAGGTCTGCCCTGAGCCTCCTCTTCTGCAGGCTGCACACCCCCAGCTCCCTCAGCCTCTCCTCACAGGGCTGTGCTCCAGGCCCCTCCCCAGCCTTGCTGCCCTTCTCTGGACACCTTCCAGCACCTCAACATCTCTCTTGAATTGAGGG
>WBNM01031805.1:1405-20226 GCA_013399055.1 Ramphastos sulfuratus | reverse complement strand
ACAGGTTGCCCAGGGAGGTTGTGGCTGCTCCCTGCCTGGAGGTGTTCAAGGCCAGGTTGGAGGAGGCCTTGAGTGACCTGTACTAGTGGGAGGTGTCCCTGCCTATGGCAGGGGGTTGGAACTAGATGATCCTTGAGGTCCCTTCCAACCTTACCATTCTATGATTCTATGGTGAAAAGTGCAGGCAGAAGATGCAGGCTTAAAGAGGGACTAGAAAACAAGGACCATGCTTGGAGAAGTGACTTTTGGTTTCCTCTTGAGGGTAGGTTTTATTGAAGAGGTAGTTTCATGGTAAGAGGTGATGGCAAGAGGGGAGACTCAGAGTAGATAAGAAGACACTCTTCACTTGGCACAGGTTTCCCAGAGAGGTGGTAGAAACTCCATCACTGTAACACCCTAGGTCAGGTTGGATGGGGCTCTGAACAACCTGATCTAGCTGAGAATGTCCCTGCTCACTGGAGAGCTGGTAGGCTTCATGGCCTTGAAAGATCCTTCCTACCCAAACCATTCTATGATTCTATTTTATGACAGATCAGCTTCCTGACAACTCTCTTTTGGGAACATATCCTAGAAAGGTGGCAACAAACAGCTCCACAAGCAGCCAGAGGTACCAATAATAATAAAAAAATAATCACCAAGCCCTCTGAATTCACCTCACCTGAGTTAGAGATCTCANCCTTGTTCAATCTCATCCCACTGGATGAGGTTTACATGCAGCCCTGTAAAAGGAAGCTGAACACTGGACTGTTTCTTGGGGCAAAACCCTCACAGGAAAATGAGCAATCCTCTGCTATTAGCTCATTTTCCAACAGCAGGCTTGGCAAGGGGAGACCAGCTCTGGAATACACATCAAGAAGGCTAAGAGCTGGGGAAGCAATGGCAAAACAAACCTGAGGAACTGCCTCCAGATGTTTGGGCAGATCTTTTCCTTGGATCGGAGTAGTGGAGCAAGACTGCAGCTGCTCTTGTGTCTACTCGAGATTTATATTACAAGTGAAAGCCTCAGCATTTGCCTGTCCTCCTTCGGGGTGTGCTAGAGCCACCCAGGCTCCAGCAGAACATAATCTGCACATGAAGGTTAACATGGTTGAATCAATCTGATCATGGATGAAAATTCAGCTGCTATCGATTCCTCCTATTAGGCTGATTGCCCTCCTTAGGTCAGGCCGGAGCCCCCTCCCATTGTTCAGTGAACACAATGTTCTGTTCACTACATCAATTACCCTGACCCCAGGGGGTCCGAAAGCCTCCCTGCTCGCCCATTTACAGTGACAGCCGTCATGCTAATGAATCTGCATTGACATTATAATTAAACCATTACACAAAGTGAGGCCTCCCTCTCAGCTGTGCAGCAAACACTCCCAAGGCCACTTTGGAGAGGCTGCCCATTGGAAATGCAGGATGATAAAAGGAGGTAGCCTTAAGNAGGAAAAAAAAAAAACAACCCAAGGAGAGGCCAGCTGAAGAATATGCCGGCTGGCCAAGAGGAACTAGGAACAGCAGGGACCACATTTGCATTCTGCTTAGGGGATGTCCTTCAGCTCCACAGGGACACTGCATCTGCACAGAATCACAGCAAGACCCAGGCTGGCAAAGCCCCTCAGGAGCACCTAGTCCAACCTAGAACCCCACTCTACAACATTCACCTTAAACCATAGCCCCAAGCATCACATCCAAACCACCTTTAAACACATCCAGGCTGGGTGACTCCACCACCTCCCTGGGCAGCTCATTCCAGTCTCTGACCACTCTCTCCATGAAAAACTTTTTCCTAATGTCCAATCTAAACCTCCCCAGCCTCAGCTTGAGGCCATTCCCCCTTGTTCTGTCTCCAATTCCCTGTGAGCAGAGCCCAGCAGCAGCCTCTCCACAATGTCCCTTCAGGTAGTTGTAGACTCAAGCCATACTTCTCCCAGAGTTCTTCCACCTCCATGTACCCCCTTTCAGTTTTGGCCATTATTGACCAACAGTTTTACTTTAGAAAGTCTATGTTTGGGTTGGGTTTTGGATCCTTTTTTTTTTTTAATTTGATTTGGGTTTTTTTGGTGGTAGTGATGGATTGAATGGGTAGAGAGAGCTTCATATCATTCAAAGGGTTGTTGCTCCTTAGAGAGCTAAACCTAGGAGGCATGTAAAGAACCTGTTCCTAATATCCAATCTCAATCTACTCTTCTCTAGTCTGAAGTCATTTCCTCTTGTCCTATCCTTACAGGCCTCTCTCCCATCCTTCTTGTAGCCCCCTTTCAGGTAGTGGATGCCTGTTATTAGGTCTCCCCGGAGCCTTCTCTTCTCCACACAGAACAACCCCAGCTCCCTCAGCCTGTCTTAGTAGCAGAGGTGCTCCAGCCCCCTGACCATTTTTGTGACCCTCCTCTGGATGCAGCAAGCATCAGAAGAACATCACTGAACTCCTACAGAGAGAGCTGAGGAAGTGCACAGCAGGAATACTGTGTGGCATCGAGCAGTCTTTCACACATATAACGAGAAGAACTGAAAGTATTAGAGCCCTCCATGGCCATATTAAGGCAATCCAAAGCAAACATTTAGCCCTGGAAAGAGGATAAAACCTGGGAAAGTTATGGGCAACTGAGAGTTGGACCCTGGTCAACAATTTCAGCAATGGGTTGCATTTCTGATCCCACTTACAACACTGCTGCCCCACGACCAGAACAGGAGCTTAGGATTTTACTTTTTTTCCCCCCCTTAAATCAGCATAGTTTCTTGGCCTTCTTTAGGGCTGTGCAAGTCTACAGAAGCTGAAGACTGTCTATAATGTATGTTGTGTTATTCTGCTTCCCCAAACTGTACTTTGAATGATGAATGAGAGGCTGAAGCAGCTGATAACAATGCTAAATGGTGAGAGACCAAATACGCACCAGCAGCTCAGCTGAAATTGCAGGGCTGGCATAGAGCTAAGCTTGGGCTAAGAAATAGATGAAGTGTCTTGAGAGCATGTCGACCCTGCAGCCCTCCAAACAGTTTTCTTCTGCAAAACAGCTTCCTCTTGGGGGATGGGGTGGGAAGGCAAGAGGAGGGCTTTGGAAGGCTGTGAATGTTGTGACTTTTAACTGAGGATGAAGCAATATCTAACTGAATGCTATCAAACGGAGCAAAGATACCTGCAAGCAGACAAGCCTGCTCCTCTGGGGAAGGGGGAGCCACACAGGTACTGAAGGCATCTGCTTCCACACTTTGCAACCAGGGCAGGTCCATCTGCCCATTTCAACAGGAATTTCACAAAATCACAGCATTAACCAGGTTGGAAAAGACCTCTAGGATCATCAAGTCCAATCTATCACCTAACACCTTCTACTTAGCTAACCCATGGCACTAAGTGCCTCATCCAGCCTCCTCTTAAACCCCTCCAGGGGTGGGGACTCCACCACCTCCCCAGGCAGCCCATTCCAATGCCAATCACTCTTGCTGTGAAGAACTTCTTCCTAATAGCCAGCCTGAACCTGCCCTGGCACAGCTTGAGGCTGTGTCCTCTTGTTCTGTCCCTGGGTGCCTGGCAGAAGAGCCCAACCCCACCTGGCTACACCCTCCCTTTAGGTAGCTGTAGAGAGCAATTTAGGTCTTCATAGAAAGCCCTGGCATTTTCACCATGACAATCTTCTCTTTCAGGGTCTGTATCCTACACCTAGATGGAAAAAAAAAAGCTTAGGAGCCCAATTAGGTCCAGCTTTACTCTTCTGAACTCAGTCTTGCTTTCTCAGGGCTTAAATTAGGTGTCCCAGAGGCTTCTTTATAAAGGCCTGTCTGCTGCAAGCACTGCAGCTCAGTGCAGCAGGAATATTTCTTGGTGCCAACTCATCATTTCAGTGTATGTATTTCACCAGCACATCTACAGGAGCTATTGTGTCTTATCCTCTGGTGGGACAATTAGCAAAAGATACCCCAAATGCACAAGTGTTGTCAGACCAGGACATTGCATATTTCCATCATCAGAAGCTTCCTGCATGTGGATAAAGCCCCAAACATTCTTACCAAAGCATACACAAGTGTCAGAATGCTGACTAAAAAGAGTTTCCCTTGGTAAATTGTGGTGGTAGGAGAGACATCAGTGACCAAGACAACACAGTGCTTTGCTGGTCAAAGAGGTGGTGGAAGCCTCACAGAATCACATAGAATCACAGCAACACCCAGGTTGGCAAATCCCCTCAGGATCACCAAGCCCAACCTAGAAACCTACTCTACAAGATTCACATTAAACCATAGACCCAAGCACCACATCCAAACCACCCTTAAACACATCCAGGCTGGGTGACTCCACCACCTCCCTGGGTAGCTCATTCCAGTCCCTGACCACTCTCTCTGTGAAAAACTTTTTCCTAATATCCGATCTAAACCTCTCCAGCCTCAGCTTGAGGCCATTCCCCCTTGTTCTGTCTCCAATTACCTGTGGGAAGAGCCCAGCACCTGGAAGTTTAAGGCCAGGCTGGATGTGGCTCTGAGCAACCTGATCCAGTGGGAAGTGTCCCTGCCCATGGCTGGGTGTTTGGAACTAGATGGTCCTTGAGGTCCCTTCCAACCCTGACAATTCTGTGACTCAAATTGAAAGGCGAAGTTATGTGGAAGGAAGAGTTAACAGGAGCACGAGAGCCTTTCAGTATCTGAAGGGGCCCTACAGAAAGGCTGGGGAGGGACTATTGACAAGGTCTTGTAATGACAGGACAAGGGACAATGGGTTTGAACTGGCAGAGGGAAGACTTAGGCTAGATGTTAGGAGGAAGCTCTTTACAGTGAGGGTGGTGAGGCACTGGAACAGGTTGCCCAGGGAGGTTGTGGCTGCTCCCTCCCTGGAGGTGTTCAAGGCCAGGTTGGAGGAGGCCTTGAGTGACCTGCACTAGTGGGAGGGGTCCCTGCCTATGGCAGGGGGGTGGGACTAGATGATCCTTGAGGTCCCTTCCAACCCTGACTGATTCTATGATTCTATAAAACACTCCTGCAAATAAATCCAGACATGAATCTGAAGGCTCTCTTTTCAGTTCTTAAAACCATGAAGTGCTAGCATTACTCAAGCACTGCATTTCCTAATTCAGCACATTTACACAATGCCTGGGGACCTACGACCAAGCAATCTTTGGACTTAGGCATTCAATCAAGATAGAGGTGGAGAAGGGAGCAAAGAAGTCAGCCTCTCAGTATTTTCCCTTCTATCCATCTGTGCCAGAGGGAGCTGCTTTTCAGTACCCTATCCCTGTTTATAGATAGGTCCCAAAGATCCTCCCCACCCCTCCCCAACAGTGTAATCCCCAATGCCTGAAATTTGACAAGATCCCCACAGCTCTTCAATTACCTTCGCTGGCCTGTCAAGACTCCAGCATCTCAAATTCAGTTAGCTGGTGTTTGGACCTCTGCCAAGGGCCAGCCTTTGCTCCTAACGACAGCCAGCTGAGGGGACACTGAGAGGGGTTGAATTCAATTTGCAGGCCCTCTAACCTGATTAGGGGAGCAAGGTTTTTATTTTCTCCAAAGTTTGCAGTAGCCAGGATGAATGATGGCCAAAGGATGAGCTGTCAACATCGACAAAGGCTTGGAGACAAAAGGGAAAAAATGAGGGGGGATAAAAAAATTTTGTTCTGAAGGAGGAGGAGAAGGAGAAGAGAAATGAGTCTGCCCTGATTGACAGCAGAGTGAGCTGTTGAGTGAATTGTTCAGGTGACAATGCTGTGTTTGCAGAGTGTCACTCTGTGTGGGCTCTTAAAGCAGGAATGGATCCAGCTACCAGGCAGATGTCAACCAAAGTCCAAGGAGAGCTTCCTTGGATTTTTTTTCCCTGAATAGATCCTTTAATAAATATTGCACTCTTCTCCCATCCTGGTCTAGCCTATGATATTCTATTACAGCTGCTTAGCTGCACCAAAAATATGTTATATAGATACAAACACTCTCAATTTTTCATTCTTGCACAGCAGAGGGGTCACTATGGTTTGCTTAATGTTGGCACACCTCACTTTTCATAGTTACCCCAGCAGTTAGTCTTTATTATTATTTTTTTGGCAGCACCNGCAGCCCAGGACTCAGTTGCTGTCTGAGCTGCATGCACACACTGAGCCTGCAGAAAGCCAGCCCAGATGTGGCATTTTGCAGACTGCTCCTTCTTCTGTGACACCCAGCATGGCACATTCAACACAGCCATGGGTTCCCCTACTAACCCTGCACGTGTTTATTTCTACTCAGTTAGGGCAGATTCTTGGGGATAATCATTTAAATAAAAGGTCTTTTCTGGAAAGCAAGCATAGAGCAGGCCCAGACCTCAATCCAGTACAAAAAGGCTCCATAGCACAGCCCAAAAGGTACTCACACACTTAGCATTCCCATTCAGAAAGTTTCTATAGTCTGGAACCCATCCCATAAGCCACAAGCAAAGTGAGCAGATGTGGAGACAGAAGGAGAACCCTGGTTTCAAATCTGCATCTTCAGTGTCACAGCTTCCTTGACTTGAGTAGAATGGCTCAGGTTGGAAGGGATCTCAGAGCTCATCTCCTCCAACCTCCCCACCATGGGCAGGGACACCTCTCAACTAGACTCTCAAGGTCTCATCCAGCCTGGCCTTCTACACCCCCAGGGAGGAGGCATCCACAACCTCCCTGGACAGCCTACTTCAGAGACTCACCACCCTCCAGTTACTGAAGAACTTCTTCCTCAGCTCCACTCTAATGCTGCTCTCCCTCAGCTTCAAACCATTCCTCCTGGTTCTGTTGCTAGAAACCCTTAGGAAAAGTCCATCTGCAGCCTCTCTGTAGGATCCCTTTAGCTATTGGAGGGCAGCTCTTAGGGCCACTTGAAGTCTTCTCCAGGCTGAACACTCCCAGCTCCCTCAGCCTCAGCAAAGCTGCTCCAGCCCTTGAATCATCTTTGTGGCCTCCTCTGGACTTGCTCCAACAGCTCCTTGTCCTGCTGGACATATTTGACTGGCACTACCCTACCATGACTCACAACCCCACAAAGATCATAACTAAAATCATTCATGGGAACCCCTGAGAATGCCACATTTCAGAAAGGAAAAGCAAGAATCTTCCATCCTCTCAGAGTATCTCCAAGGCAATACATGAGCAGATGGCAGGCAACAGCAGCATTTTTCTTTCTCTTGCAACAGTCACCACCAAAAGTCATCTCTCACCTCATTAGCACATCAACTTACAAAGCAGCATGAACAGACAATTTTGTATATCAGACTTGAACAGAGGACCTGAGAAGAGCATGAAAGAGCAGGAAGGTAGGAACTCAAGACACCACCATCACTGCTGCCTCACCTGAGAGCAGGAAGACAGGCAAGGACTCAGATAACCAAGCAGGTGCTGGTCATGTGCCAAGAGCTACACACCAGCCACAGGAGAAAGAAAGCCAAATGTCCTCACAGGTGAGGGGCACAGAGCATCACTGCCTCAAGGGGCACAGAGCATCACTGTTTTGGTGTCTGGAGGCCTGAAACTGGGGGACTGGCATTAAGATATCCTAGAAACAGGCTTCAAAAGGAGGAACAAGTGTAAGTGTGTATGATGGAGAAGGGAGTGCTGCCAAAACCACATAGAAGCAGAGAAGATTAAAATGGTGATGGTTCTCCTGCTGTCCTGTAGGCAATCAGAAGGTGTGCAGGGATTGCCTTTCTAGCAGGAGGCTCACTTTGCTAGCACCTTTGGCTGACTTGCCATTTTGAAGCATTTCTGGGCACTCACCTCAGGTTAAGCTTTCCCTGAACTTCGTAGCTGGGTGATGGAGAGCTGGTGAGGGGATCTCTCAGCCACACACAGAGCTCTGAGGACTTCTGTGCTTGGGAGTGGAGGCTTGGCATTTGGGAAGCAGCTTGTTGTCTTGTCAGGGATGTGCTTTATGCCTCAGCCCATAGTCAAAGCCTAAAAAAAAAAAAAAAAAAAAAAAAAAAAGTTAGTGTTCACAAATGCTCAGCTGGAACCTATTAGCTTGTCTGCAAAGATCCCTGATGGTCCCTTGCTCTAACCTCCCTCAGCTCTTGCCTTCAACCAGATTAGGCTGTCTCCACAGAACATCCCAAGGCTAAAGGGCCAAGCAAAATGTTTCTTGTAATCATTCTTCCTGCAGTCTTTCCTCCTGTCTATCTGGGGCCTCCATGGAGCCAGACAGGAGAGCTGACAGTAGGGAAGATGCCTGTGCTGTGCCCTCCACCTCCCTTGTTAATGCACTGGCAGAGAAGAATGAGAGCAGCCTGACAGAGGTGCAGAGGGGTAATCAGGGAGGGAGGAGGGAGAGAGGAAGATAAAGCTCAGATGAATGAGGAAGGCACAAAGGAAAGGAGATACAAGGGAGATAGGAGCAGATGTGGACACACAGGCAGGAAGGGCAGCAGGTGGGAGAAACCATTTGAGAATGGGGTGGGTAAAGAGAAGCCACAATGGCCTGGCTAGAGCCTGGAGTCCTCATTTGCCTTTCCTGCCTTGTCAGAGGATGCCTGTGAACATCTTGCTGCCCTTAGCTATCTAACAGCAATAACAGGGACCTGGCCACTTCTAAGTTACACCTGAGCTCAGCTAGTGCAAGAACCATTGCACAGCCCTACAGATCCCGCTCCTGTTGTGGGAGCTGGCAGGGAAATCAGCACCAGGGCACAGGGTCATGGTTTGCTGTTCTCATTATGCTCTGCTATACAGGTAGGAAACTACAACCCAAACATCATGTGGGTGGGAAAGAAAGGCTGCAAAGCCAAGCAGTAGCATAAGAAGATGTCAGAATTGGTCACTCATGTTCAGGATAAATGAGTCTTTCCCTCTCTGAGAAAGTCATCATGTTTGCAGGAATGCAATATCATAGAATCATAGAATGGTAAGGTTGGAAAGGACCTCAAGGATCATCTAGTTCCAACCCCCTGCCACAGGCAGGGACACCTCCCACTAGCACAGGTCACTCAAGGCCTCCTCCAACCTGGCCTTGAACACCTCCAGGGAGGGAGCAGCCACAATCTCCCTGGGCAACCTGTGCCAGTGTCTCACCACCCTCACTGCAAACAACTTCCTCCTAACATCCAGTTTCAATCTCCCCTCTGCCAGTTTAAACCCATTGTTCCTTGAGAGGAGCATTACAAAATAGAATCATAGAATGATCCAGGTTGGAAGAGACCTCCAAAGGTCATCCAGTCCAACCTCCCTCTGCAGTCATCAGGGACATCCTCCACTAGAGCAGGTCTCCCAGAGCCTTGTTGAGCCTCACCTTGAGTATCTCCAGGCCTCAACAATACCCCTGAGCAACCTCTTCCACAGTTCCAATACCCACACAGTAAAGAACTTGTTCCTAACACCCAATCCTTCTCTAATTTGAAGCCATTGCTCCTTGTCCTATCACTGCAGCACTTTGTAAAGTCTTTCTCCATCCTTCTTGTAGCCCCCTTCAGGTACCAGTCATTACTAGGTGTTCCTAGAGCCTTCTCTTCTCCAGGCTGAACAAGCCCAGCTCCCTCAGCCTGTCCTTCTAGCAGAAGTGTTCCAACCCCCTGGCTTGCTGAGGTCTCTTAATCTAAGGCTCATGAACAGCCATGCAACAAAACTGTTGCCTGTGCTTGCTCATTGCTTTACATCTGTGTAGAGGATAAAGTGAGCAGTACTGGAGGTGCCCTGTCTTTGTCCTGGTATCCAGCCATTCAAACCCACTGATCAATTACACAGCAGTGCCAGCCCATCAGTAATGCTGCAAGTTAGAGAAGTTAGATGCCATATTCTAAAGCTACCTTGGGACTCCAAATGAAAAAAAACAAACATAAAACTAAGCCAGCTCCACCAGCTAACAAATGCAAATGAAAAAAAAAAAAAGGCAAAAAGCAGTGAGCATCCTAAAAAGCCTATGATGATAAAACTTGCAAAGATGCTGTATATATTTACATCTTCTTTGAGGCCATTATTGCAGTTACCCCACAGGGACATTTGGCCCATTTTTCCTAATATCCACAAGATGAAGAAGAGTAACACACTTAATTGAAACCCTTGTCAAAGGGGAAAATTCATTATCCTCCAAAGGCTCTCTGTCAAACTGTCTCTTCCCATTTGCTACACAGGGCCAAGAGCAGCCAAATAGCTCTGCAAGACCTTGCTACCAGCAGCTCTATTGCATTACAGACAAATAACAAATGCAGAAGGAGCCAAGTCAGGAATTCTGCAACGAGAAACACTTCCGTCAGAAAATGCTCCCTCCAAACCCAAACCTGTTTTAGGAGGGCATGGGACAGCATAACTTGGAGCATGCAATCTCTACTCAAGAGGCAGGAAGTGTCATCACACAACTACAAGATGATCCCAAACCCTGGGCTTTCTCCCAGACAGGGAAAGTTCAGGCTCTGCTTTGAGTAAAAGCAACAAAAATCCATGCTGAAAGGAAGGACCACGAGGTCATCAGCTGCTTTGGAATCCTGCTGCCTCTGCAGACAGCCCAGGGATCCTCCAGGGGAACAGAAACCCTGAGGAAAAGGACCTAGGGGTCTGGGTTGCTGAAAAGCTCAACATGAGCCTGCAGGGTGAGTGCAGCCCAGACAGCAACTGTGTGCTGGGCTGCAGCAAGAGCAGTGTGGGCAGCAGGGCAAGGGAGGGGATTCTGCCCCTTTGCTCTACTCTCCTCAGACCCCACCTGCAGTCCNGGAGGTTGTGGCTGCTCCCTCCCTGGAGGTATTCAAGGCCAGGTTGGAGGAGGCCTTGAGTGACCTGTGCTAGTGGGAGATGTCCCTGCCTATGGCAGGGGGTTGGAACTGGATGATCCTTGAGGTCCCTTCCAACCTTACCATTCTATGATTCTATGACTCTATGAGATGGACTTCCAGCTCTCAGGAACTACTGAAGGATGAAGGAATCATTCCGTGTTCATCCTTCTCCTTAACCAGGAAAGCAATGGCAAGTCAGGCAGGGCTTGCACCCCTCCAGCTCAATCAGCCCCTTCCCACAAGGGTGGAAAAAGAAAACCAAACAATGCACTTTGCTAGCAGGTAGAGTGAACAGAATGTCAGAAGCTGGAAGGGACCTCCAAAGCTCATCCAGTCCAATCCCCCTGCCAGAGTAGGATCACCTTAGAGCAGATCACACAGGAACGCATCCAGGCAGGTCTTGAATATCTTCAGGCACTGGAATGAGCTGCCCAGGGAAGTAGAGGAGTCACCCACCCTGGATGTGTTTAAGGGTTGTTTGGATGCAGTGCCTGGGGCTATGGTTTCAGTTGAATCCCGTAGAGTAGGGTTGTAGGTTGGACTTGGTGATCCTGAGGGGCTTTGCCAACCTGGATTTTTCTGCGATTCTATGGTTCCAGAGAGGGAGACTCCACAACCCCTCTGGGCAGCCTGTTCCAGGCTTCTGTCACCCTCACAGGGAAAAAATTCCTCCTCATGTTTCCATGGAACTTCCTATGCCTCAGCTTGCACCCATTGCCCCTTGCCCTGTCACTGGGCATTGCCCAGCAGAGCCTGGCTCCATTCCCTTGGTGCTCAACCCTTTACATATTTATAAACATGAATGAGATGACTCAAGGCAGTGGCCCAGACCCAACCCAAAATACCAATCTGCTTTCCAAATCTTCCTCCAGTTTCCAGCTGCCCAGGTATTTTCCTTTCTCCCCTGCCAAACGCCAGCTGTGAGACAGAGGGAGGAGGTGGATAGAGCAAAGTCCCAAGTGGCTGTTAAACACCCCAGCCCACCAACCCTAGAGCACAGCTAGGAGTGGAGCAGAGGCCCCCTGGCTTTTTTCACTTGCGCCACATTATCACAGAAAGGTGGATTAGAAGTTATCTCAGCTCTGCTTTCTTTCAGAGCTCCTTGGCAACACAACCACCAAGATATAAATATGCACACAGACACACACACAGGAAAAACACCAACCCCGCGCAGCGCACGCCCCAGCCAGCAGCCATTTCAAGGCATGGGGCAGATGTAGGGAGGAAGGCCAAGGATTTCTGGAAAGTTTGGGAAGAGGAGAGAAAGAAGGGAGAACTGTTTATTCCTCCTCTTGAAATTTGGCTTTTTTTCCCTCCTTTTGGAAGGGTAAAAAATGCCACCCTGAGAACTAAATAAGTCCCCAGCTGTCGCACCTACCACCACCGAGCTTCACAAGCACTGCGAGGGGCAGGCTCCAGCTTGAGGTCTGCCTCGTGTAAAAGAGAATTTAACTGAGGAAGATCTAGTTCTGACTGAAGGAAGGCTGGCAAAGGACCGATTTTACCCAAGTATTCAGCAGCACACTGAGGAAAGGGCTGTAGGACAGGGAGCAACCCACGCCTGAAGGGATGGGAGTGGCGTTTGTTAGACCATTCATTACTTTTCTACACCTTCAGTGGCCATTAGCACTTGCACCTGAGTCAGGGGCAAGAAGGGTAGCACCATTTGTGCCCAGCTGTGATAAGAGCACAGCAGAGCACTGCACAGCAGGCACACAGGCAGAGACCTTCGAGGCCCTGTGCAAGAAGGAAACCAATACACTGCTGTCTCTCCTTATGCCTGCACCCAGAAGTGCCAAACAAACCAACCACACCGAGTCCCTCTGCGCAGTAGGTGACAGCTCTCACCTCAGCACCTAGTTCCACACAGTCCAAAAAGCTTTCCTTGACAAAACTCAAGATGAAGGCTGGTCACAATGAGCTTCTTACAGCCTTGCTCCTTTCCTGGCCAGCTCTAGGGAGGGAGGGTCCTCATCTCCTCTTGAGGGTGTGTGTGGGAGTTTTCCTCCAGGTGATGCCTACTGATGCAAACAGACACCTGAAGAGGATTCTCTTTCTTCTAGGTCAGGTGAGATAGGGATTTAGTGTGACTCTGGGATCTTCTGGCTCCTGCTCCTTGTCCCCAGACACTGAGGAATATCTATCCACTTCCTAATGAGCAGCACCAAGCTGGGAGAAGGAATCACATCGAGAAAGTAGCTCTGGGAAAATCTTTGAGCTTGTGCAAGCTCTTTCTCACAGCAAGTAGGAAGGGGCTGGGAGAAGGAATGACTGCAAGAAAGCAGTGCTGGGAAAATCCTTGAGCTTGTGCAAGCTCTTTCCTCACAGCAACTAGGAAGGGTTTGGGAGAAGGAATGACTGCAAGAAAGCAGTGCTGGGAAAATCCTTGAGCTCGTGCAAGCTCTTTCCTCACAGCAAGTTAGGAAGGGACTAGGAGAAGGAATCACAGCAAGCAAGCAGTGCTGGGAAAATCCTTGAGCTTGTGCAAGCTCTTTCCTCACAGCAACTAGGAAGGGTTTGGGAGAAGGAATGACTGCAAGAAAGCAGTGCTGGGAAAATCCTTGAGCTCGTGCAAGCTCTTTCCTCACAGCAAGTTAGGAAGGAACTGTTTATCAGCTGCTCCTATATCTCTCTCCTCTTGTGTGTGCAAACTGTTTACATATTGACTGATGTGCAATAAGATGAAGTATTTATCCTGCGATTCTGTATATTAACCAATCTTAAATTAAGAGCATAGCTAATTATGAGCCAGATCCTGGAAATGCTTCTGTGGCTCAGCTTCGTCGTTGCAAGCAGCATTTCCGAAGTCCATGTAGCTCCTGTGGCATGCAAAGAAAGTACAAGTTTGCAGTGGAACATGAAGACTCCTGCAGGAGGAATATGTTCCTCAGGAAACACAGGCTCCAGCAGGGCAGGGAGGAGGGAAATCCCACTGATTCTGGTTTACTAACAGGGGTTTGTAGAGAGGAATTATTAAATAGCATGAAATCTATGGAGAAGCAAACAGAGTCTTGGTCCATCACTTGTAAAAATGCACCAATCCCCCAATTTCTCTTGTCTTTTTTTCTCCTCTCTTGCTTACTTTTTCTTTCTTGCTACAGTTTTAGAGATCTTCAGCACTTGCATTCATTCCAAGTTTTGATCCTACTATTTGAATCCAAGTATCAATACTGATTGTGAATATGAGAGGACAGGGGACACTTCTTGGGGGGAAAAACCCAAAATCATTCCAGTTTTCTCAGCTCCCTTCCTTCTCTTGCCCAAGCAGCTGTGCCAAAGTGGATTCCACTTAGCCTTTCAAACCATCACCCATCTCTTCTGAGATACCTCCTGAACTGCCATTTCCAAGTGCTATTTGTGCCCTCTAATGTGTCTCTTTCTGGTCCTGCCTGGTCCCTGGTGTTTCAGCCAACATCTGGCTGGGTGAGATGCTCTGCAGTCCTCTCAGTTTGTTCTGTAGCAGTTGACACCTCACAGAGTTGGTGCCCCCCTACGAAAGAAGATCAAACTATTCCCCTAACCTGAGTCTTCATCAGTGAATTTCTGTATCACAGTTCTTTTACCTTTAATCTCCCCAATTAGCTCAAATAATAATTCACTGCTAGCAAGTTTCACAGAGGCAGATCATTTTAAATAACTGTTCTCTAAGTAAGTAGTCACTCAGTGCACTCAAAACCCACATGGAATCATAGAATCAGTCAGGGTTGGAAGGGACCACATGGATCAGCCAGTTCCAATCCCCCTGCCATGGGCAGGGACACCCTACCCTAGATCAGGCTATCTGGAGCCTCATCCAGCCTGCCCTTAAACACCTCCAGGGATGGGGCCTCAACCACTTCCCTGGGCAACCCATTCCAGGCTCTCACCACTCACATGCTGAAGAACTTCCTCCTCACATCCAGTCTGAATCTCCCCACCTCCAGTTTTGCTCCATTCCCCCCAGTCCTGTCACTACCTGATAGCCTAACAAGTCCCTCCCCAGCTTTTTTGTAGCCCCCACAAGAAGGTCACCTGGGAGCCTCCTCTTCTCCAGACTGACCAGCCCCAACTCTTTCAGTCTCTCCTCACAGCAGAGCAGCTCCAGCCCTCTGAGCATCCTTGTGGCCCTTCTCTGGACACACTCCAGCATCTCCACATCCCTCTTGTCCCAGGGGCTCCAGCACTGGATGCAGTACTCCAGGTGGGGTCTCACCAGAGTGGAGCAGAGGGGGAGAATCACCTCCCTGGCCCTGCTGCCCACACTTCTCCTGCTGCAGCCCAGGCTCTGGTTGGCTTTCTGGGCTGCAAGTGCACACTGCTGGCTCATGTTGAGCTTCTCATCCCCCAGCACCCCCAAGTCCCTCTCCTCAGGGCTGCTCTCCAGCCAGGCACACCCAGTCTGTCTTTGTGCTTGGGATTGCCTCGACCCAGCTGCTGGCTCACCCCAGCACAAAGAGCTAAGCAAGGCTGCAGCTTCTGCCACCATTTCTGTGCTAGATAAGGGAAAGGAGATCTTTCAGAATTGAGGAGCTGCAGGTTAGATATCCCTCATGTACATCACCTGCCAATTTACATCTCCAAACTCCCACAGAAGGGAGACTACATTTAGATGATCATCTACAAAGGCAGAATGACTTAGATGAACCAGGACCTACCCTTTTGGCCTTAAATGAGCCATCCCTGGCAAAAGGATGTGTTTTATTGCTGGGTGTTGTGCACAGGGTTGGGAGGTGAGCCCTTTCCTGTGCCCCTGCCTGTGGTGGGGGGTTAGAACTGCATGATCTTTGATGTCCCTTCCAACCTTACCACTCTGATTCTATGATTCTATGACCTGCTTTCCTCACAAACCTGACTTAAGTGACAATGAACTCTTTCAGGAGATAGTCTTTGTTCAGTTCAACAGCTCTTCTCCCAAAAGCTCTGAAATGACTCTTGGCAAATGCTCATCCCACAGTACTGGTGGCATGCTCACCTTCCTTCTGCAGGTGTTTTTTTAACTCTGGTTGTTTTCTTTTTATCTAGAAAAGCAGGTAATTGCAGACTTCTTTTTGTTTTGTTTTGTTTTGTTTTGTTTTTAATGCAAGCTTTTAACAAAGAGGCTTTGGGCTCAAACACCTTCTTTGAACACTTAAAATATTCTGTCTTCAAAGAGCCAGCATTAATACCTTGAGATGTCTCTTTCAAGCAAGAAAAGAAGAAAAGAATAGGGGAAAGGAAATATTTTGGGTACTTCTATACTCTTGTCTGCTAGGCTAATGCTGGAAAACCACAAGAAAGTAAAGAAAAGAAGAACTTTCCACAGCCTGAATTGTCTTGATTTTCCTGGGGGGTCAAAGAGAAAAACAATCACTTGTCAAATGCTCTAAATGAGGATTTTTCTAATGAAAGCTCCCTTTTTGCCAGGGTCTAGTTCAGGATGGAGTCCCTATAACTTAATGTTATGCTTTGGAATAATATTGAGTGCCTTCACTAGCATGCTAGTGGGTAAGTGGCTAGAATTCGATGTGTGTCCAGACCTCCCTAATCACTGAGAAGAGTCTTCATGCTTTGTAGACCTGATCCTACTCTGGCAGAGGGGTTGGACTAGATGATCTTTTGAGGTCCCTTCAAGCCCTTAACATTCTATTATTCTATGACCCACTTGCAGATTTGAAATGTCCTTTTAAAACAGAAGTTTGAATTTTTAAAAGAGATTCTTAGAAATGCATTTTAAAATAGTGTGGCGCAGTAAGGCTCTGCAGAGAAAGATGATGGACAGCCTGGATTGAAGGGCTAAAGCAAAATGGTCTGGGACTTAGGGGTGCTGGTGGATGAGAAGCTTAATCTGAGCTGTCAGTGTGCTCTGGCAGCCCAGACAGCAACCAGAGCCTGGGCTGCAGCAAGAGTAGTGTGGACAGCAGGTTGAGGGAAGTGATCCTGCCCCTCTGCTCTGGTGAGACCCCACCTGAAGTACTGCATCCAGTTCTGGAACCCCTGGGACAAGAGGGATGTGGAGGTGCTGGAAGGTGTCCAGAGAAGGGCCACGAGGATGCTCAGAAGGCTGGAGCTGCTCTGCTGTGAGGAGAGACTGAGGCAGTTGGGGCTGTTCAGGCTGGAGAGGAGAAGGCTCCCAGGTGACCTTATTGTGGCTTTCAGTATCTTAAGGGAGCTACAAGAAAGCTGGGGAGGGACTTTTTAGGCTGTCAGGGAGTGATAGGACTGGGGGGAATGGAACCAAGCTAGAAATGGGTAGATTCAGACTGGAGGTTAGGAAGAAGTTGTTCAGCATGAGGGTGGTGAGAGCCTGGCAGGGGTTGCCCAGGGAGGTGGTGGAAGCCTCATCCCTGGAGGTGTTTAAGGCCAGGCTGGATGAGATTGTGGCCAGCCTGATCTAGGGTAGGGTGTCCCTGCCCATGGCAGGGGGATTGGAACTGGCTGATCCTTGTGGTCCCTTCCAACCCTGACTGATTCTATGATCCTATCATTCTATGATTCTATGAAAAGGTTCAGCGAGGCCAAGTGCTAATGCGTCACAAAGCATCAATGCCTTGACCCTATGAAGCACTCCACAGGAAAGGATGCCAAGTCCTCCAGTACCTTAGTAGGACATCTGGGTGCTTCAGAAGGGCCCTACTCAGGCATCCACACATAAAAGCAAGACTTGTAAGACAGCATCCACATCCTGTGTCTCAAATCTAGAAAGATGAGGGTGGGTTCAGAAGCAAACCAAAATCTATCTCGATGATACCATGGGTTTTAAGGGTAGCTCTCAGCCCATGGACTGACTTGATTTTCATTGGAATTCTAATACCAAAAATAACCCACCCAAAAAAACACATTATGAAACCAACCTGCTGGCTCCTAAGGGCTCCTCCCAGCCTTGGAGAAAATGTCAAGGTTATTATCCCTTGTAATCCATCAGGGGGAGTTTTTCAGACACTTGGCAGAGATGTTTTGGTCATTTTTTGGTGCCACCTTAATTCCTGTGACTGCATCTTCTTTCCTCAGGCAAGGGTAGGGAATAAACCCATTAGTTCAAGTACCTGCCACCTAGGTCAGGAAAGCTGCATCCTCTATATATGAACTCACATCTATATGTATACCTAAGTAACAGAATGGGGAGAGACAATTTCTCAGCAGCTCTCTGCAGAAAGCTCTTTCATGATGAAATTTTTACTTAAGAAAAGCTCCCAGGCAAAAGGCAGGGGGGGAGGAGGGAGGATGAGGAAGGCTGCATTTTCACCACTCAGCAGTTTCCCATTGCTCTCCCCTCCTTCCCTTCCTCCCCACCAGCAGACTGCAAAAAAAAAAGAAGAAAGTGCCCACCCCGTGGCAGGGCACTTCAGGGTGCCTGAATGGGTAGTGAGGGCTTTGTCTGGCCAGGCTGAAATGTGGAGCACCAGCCTCTCTCCCTCAAGTTTTCCTTCCAGCAGGGTGAGAGCAGGGCTCCCATATCAATTTAGCATACCAGAGACTTAGAGGGGCTTACCAGGCTGCTCTGTTCAGGGGATAAAAGATGGGAGCCTGGCAGGAATAAACATGTCTCTTGGGGAGCCTGCTGCGCAGGGCCTGATTTCCCTCTTGCCTCGGCTGGCTGCTGGAGCAGCTCTGCAGATGCTGCACTGCTAAGCCTGAGTTATGCTTGAGTTTTGTGGGGTGCAGGACCAGCAGCCCCTCTGCCACCCTCCCTGTATGCTGCTCACCCTGTCCTGGGTGCTGGCTGGCCCTCAGGAGGAGGGAAAAAGCAACCTCCTCATGCTGGCAGGAACCAAATGTGTTACAGAATCATAGTCACAGAATGCTTTAGGTTGGAAAGGACCTCAAAGCTCAGCCAGTTCCAGCCCCCTGCCATAGGCAGGGACACCTCCCACTAGAACAGGTTGCTCAAGGACTCATCTAATCTGGTCTTGAACACCTCCAGGGAGGATCTCAGGCTCACAGGATGTCAGGGGTGGGAAGGAACACAAAGACATCATCCAGTCCAACCCCCCTGCCAGAGCAGGACCAGACAATCCAGCTCAGGGCACACAGGAACACATCCAGGCAGGCCTTGAAAGGCTCCAGAGGAGACTCCACAACCTCTCTGGGCAGCCTGTGCCAGGGCTCTGGGACCCTTCCAGGCAAGAAGTTCCCCCTCGTGTTGAGCTGGAACCTCCTGTGCTGCAGCTTCCATCCATTGCTCCTTGTCCTATCCCAGGCAGCA
>WBNM01031804.1:8201-23283 GCA_013399055.1 Ramphastos sulfuratus | reverse complement strand
AGGGAGGTTGTGGAGCACAGATTCTGTGCTCCACAAACTCCCTGGGCAACCTGTGCCAGTGTCTCACCACCCTCACTCCTTCCTAACATCCAGCCTCAACCTCCCCTCTGCCAGTTCAAACCCATTCCTCCTCATCCTGGCATTACCAGACCTTGTCAATAGTCCCTCCCCAGCCTTCTTGTATAGAAATCACAGAATGTTTTAGGTTGGAAGTGACCTCAAAGCTCAGCCAGTCCCAACCCCCCTGCCATAGGCAGGGACACCTCCCACTAGTGCAGGTCACTCAAGGACTCCTTCAGATGCTGGAAGGCCACTCCAAGGTCTCCTCCAAGCCTTCTCTTCTCCAGGCTGCAGAGCCCCAACTCCCATAACCTGTCCTCATAGCAGAGCTGCTCCAACCCTCTGAGCATCTTCATGGCCCAAAGCATTTGTGACCAGACTTGACCAAGCCTCCAGCACCCCGCACTGGGGAGAGCTTTCCCTGCCCGTTGTAGAAGGGTCGAAACCAGCTGATTTTGGGGGCCCCTTCCAATCCAAACCATTCCCTGCTGCCGTTTCCCACTCGAGCCAGGATGCCACAACCCCCCTCCAGCAGACGAAGCTTATCAACAGCTTAGCAAAACCCACAGCACCGCAGCCCTTTCCCCGCCGCCGCCGCCGCCTCCAGCTCCCCGGCAGCACCGCGGGACCAGCCGGGAATGGCTTTTGCTTTGCTGGATCTCGATGCAAGAAGCTTCACACTAATTCAGTTTGATCCTCCTTCGCCACCATCCCGGTGGAGCAGCAGGAGGGAGGAGGATGACTGCAGGAGGCAGGGCTGGGCTGGAGCCACGGGTGGGGAGCAAGGATGCTCCCCGGGAGCGACGAGAGCTGACAGGCAGCTCCCGCGGGATGCAGGGATCCGCGCCGGGAGAGGATGGAGAGCAGGGAGGAGGAGGGGGGGGGGGGAAAGCAGGCTTAAAGACTGATAATTAAAGCCCTCCTGTCAGGGTATTAATACCTAAACGTAAGCAGCAGCTGCATTAGCAAAGGATCCCACTGGGGCTGTTGTGCCGCTTTATTTGATGGGTTTAATTAATTTATTGCTCGGCACACAACTGCTTCCCCAACTGGTGGCAGACGTGCCTAGCTGGCTCTTCCTCCGGGGAAGGCTCTGGAGGTACCCCAAGGTGCCTCAAGGTGGCACAGATAGTGCTTGGAGACCCCTCCCCTCCCCCCGCCCCTAAAGGTTCAGCCTCCCCAGGTTTAATTGTGTCGCTCAGCATCTCCATCTCGCATCCCCGCGGCTTTGGAANGGCTGCACACCCCCAGCTCCCTCAGCTGCTCCTCCCCAGCCCTCTTCTCCAGACCCTTCCCCAGCTTCATTGTCTTTCTCCAGACCCTCTCCAGCCCCTCCATGTCCTTTTTGGAGTGAGGAGCCCAAAGGTGAAGTCAGGATTCAAGGTGTGGCCTCGACCCTGGTGAGAGCCAGAGCCTTCAAAATGCCAAACTCACCATGCCAGCTGCTGCAGTGCCAGGGCCACCTCCTTGTCCCCACCATCCCTGCCACCACAGCCATCCTGGGGACAACAGGAGGAGGCTGAGGGCAAGTGACAGATGGGTTGAGCCAAGATGAAGGTCCCCACCTTGATGCTTCATCATGGTGAGGAGCACCCCAGGGCTTTTTGCTGCCATCTTCTACACACCAGAAGCTGCTCCCCCCAGGCACAGGCAGTCCTAGCAGCCTTCAGGAGCCAATACATCACCACTTGTGATGTGACAGCATGGAGGGAGCCCATGGTAGATGGGACCTGGTGGTGGGCATGGGATCCAGCCAGCTCCAGGTCCCCATCCCAAGCCTTTATGAGTGTGACAAACCACCTCAGCCCACCACAAAATGCCACATCCCAGAGGTGCAGGATTCCCCAGCCTGCACACATCTTGGGTTTCCTTCATCCTCCATCCCATCAGCACATCAGGGGAAGATCTGAGCAGCCCTGGCCACTACATCTCCCTCTCCTCTCCCCCCTCCCGGCTCCCTGAGGAGCAGCAGGCAGATGTTTGCTCTGTGACAATCTGCATCCTGCTGGATTTGATAATAGTCTCAATTACCCCAAGCTCTCATCCACGGAGCTCCACTCTCTCTGGAAACAGGGAGGGATGGAGACTCCTCACTGCCAGCCAGAGGGCTGTGGGGGAGTCCCACACAGTTGTCCTGCTGAGGCTGAGCTTACTGACAGATGGGGAAGACACAGGGAATGGCTTGCAGAAGGAGCAGGGAGAGCCTGGGGCTGGATTCCCTTTGGGAAATGGGAAAATGCTGCAAAACTTCCCAATCCCAGCTCAACTGGAGGGGAAGTCCTGAGCTCTGCGTGGCTGTGGGTGAGGAGAAGGTTTAAGGGTGGTTTGGATGTGGTGCTTGGGGTTATGGTTGAAGGTGAACTTTGTTGAGCAGGGTTCTGAGTTGGACTTGGTGATCCTGAGGGGCTGTGCCAGCCTGGGTGTGTCTGATTCTGTGAGACTCTGAGTGTGGAGATGCCAGCCCTGGGGCAGAGGCTGCTCAGTGGGTGGATGCCACCCATCTGCTCTGCCACCACATAAACCCACCTGACCAGCTGGGCACTGGGCAGGGCCATCCAGGCTCAGCCACCCTCTGCACCCCAACAACTCCCCTGGGCACCAGGTTCTCACTCCCTTGGGGCATCCCTCAGCCTTTGGGCTGAGAGTCGCAGCTCTGGGGGTGAAACGAGCTGCATGCACAGGGTGGGGCAGGTGGGGAACACCCCAAATCTCCCCCTGGAAGCCCAGCTGGTAGCCCTGGGGTTTGCCCATGCCCTGGTCTGCTCCTGGAGGGGGGATCTCTGTTTCAGGCGTGCCGTGGTTCTGGCAGTGCTGGAGTCAAGTAGCTCAATTAAGCACTAACTGCCTCTGTACAGCTGCCCACACAGCCCGCGGTAAATAATTAAATGCTGAAATAATCCAGCAGATGGGAAACGGCACAGGGAGAGATCCGAGAGCAGCCCCAACGGCTCCTGCCACGGCGGCAGGTGCACCGGGCCTGGCATGCTGCTGGCGGTGCCGTGAGCCTCCAGCGCAGCAGCGGCACTGCAAGCGTTCGGCGCCGCACGGCCCCGGCTGCAGCCAGCACCTGCAGCTCTGGCTGCAGCCAGTGTCTCACAGCCCTCTCCACAGCCAGCACCTGCAGCTCTGGCTGCAGCCAGTGTCTCTCAGCCCTCTCCACAGCCAGCACCTGCAGCTCTGGCTGCAGCCAGTGTCTCACAGCCCTCTCCATATCCAGCACCTGCAGCTCTGGCTGCAGCCAGTGTCTCACAGCCCTCTCCACAGCCAGCACCCTGCAGCTCTGGCCACATCCAGCATTCCACAGTCTTGGCTACATCCAGCATCCTACAGCCCCAGATGCATCCCACAGCCCTGGGCACATTAAAGTGTCCACAGCTCTGGTCACATGCAGCATCCCACAGCCCTGGCCACATCCAGCATTCCACAGCCCTCTCCACACCCAGCACCATGCAGCTCTGGCCAAATCCAGCATCCCACAGCCCTCTCCACATCCAGCACCCTGCAGCTCTGGCCACATCCAGCATTCCACAGCCCCAGCTGCATCCCACAGCCCTGGGCATATTAAAGACTCCACAGCTCTGGCCACATGCAACATCCCACAGCCTTCTCCACATCCAACATCCCACAGCCCTCTCCACGTCCAACATCCCACAGCCATCTCTACATCCAGCATCTCACGACCCCTACTGCATCCAGCAGCACACAGCCCTGCCCAGCTGAATGCTGGAGGATGGTACCCTGCAGGTGCCACATGTAGGCACATCCCTGGGGATGCTCTGCTAGTGGAGGGTCCATAGGTTCTCCAGGGATGGAGAGATTGAGATGTGCTCCACACACAGCTGGCATCAGTGGGGACTGACCTGCTTGATCCCACTCTGGAAGCCTCATGTCTCCATGTCCTGAAATTGTGCCAGAGGAGGCTTAGGTTGGATATTAGGAAATATTTTCTCCTGCAAGAGTGATCAGGGATCAGAAGAGGCTGCCCAGGGAGGTGGTGGAGTTGTTCAGGGAGGTGCCCTGGAGGTGTTCAAGAGACCTGTGGCCATGACACTTGGGGACATGGTTTAATGGCCATGGTGGTCTTCCGCTGGTGGTTGCCTTTGATCTTAGAAGGCTTCTCCAACCCAAACAATTCTGCTTCTCTGATCCCATGTCCCTGCTCCACAGCACCAGCTCCCTCCTGCCAGCCTCACCATCATCCCTGCCCACCACCAAGGACACCAGAGCCTTGAAAACGTGTGAAAATGCCTGCAGGGGGAATTCCCCTCTCAGTCCTCTCTCCCTCCTCACATCCCCCTTGCTGAGGAGGCGGCAGAGCCTGCTGAGGGGGATCAGCAGCACATGGAAGGGAAAGGGGGGGAAAAAAAACCAAAAAAAATAAAAAGCTTGGTGGAAAATTTTAAACCAAGCCTCTGCTATTGATCGGGAAGCAAAGCACATCCCTGAGCCTGCCTGCCAGGGATCAGCTGCATTTATCTGCTTCAGCCAAGCACAGGAGCATCATGGAAAGGACTAATTACAAGCTGCTGGTAGATAAATATTAATAATGCCAATGCCTGCACCCCCAACCCCCCCAGAAATCAAAATGTTCAAAGGGTTTGGCATGAGTGCATTGTTCATGGCCAGCCATGAGAGCCACTTGGCTGTCCCAGAGAGAGGCAGCAGTGGTGCTGGCATGGAGCTGGCATAGACTCATAGGATGGGTTGGGTGGGAAGGGAACCTTGAGATCAGTTAGTTCCAATCCCCTCTCCCTGGCATGGGCAGGGACATCTCCCACCAGCCCAGGGTGGTCAAAGCCTCATCCAAGCTGGCCTGGAAGACTTCCAGGGAGGTTGTGAAGCACAGAAGACCTCCAGGGAGGTTGTGGAGCACAGAATCACCCAACGTGATCAAAGATCACGTTGGGTGATTCTGTGCTCCACAACCTCCCTGAGCAACCTGTGCCAGTGTCTCACCACCCTCACTGTATTCTTAATGCCTACTTATCAGCTGAGCACCACATGTGCCAGGTTACCCTGGGCACAGCTGTGAGTGAGGGCAGCAAAAGCCTTTTTAAAAGGCTCTCAGTGAGTGATTGCAGCCCTGGCACTGCCCAGCTTCCATCTTACCTCCTGGGAATCAGAGGGAGTCCATACTCAGGGCTTTCCATGAGCCTTGGAAGTGGTTCCTGCCCCCTCCAAAGGGTTGGCAGCAAGCAGCTGGTTGTGGGTCAGTGGCCACGAGTTGCTGTTTCATTAAGATCTCAGAGGGCAACCAGCTCCCACGAGGCAGTTGGGAGCATCCTCTCCATATTCACATTTCCATCACATCCTCTTCAGACAGCACCAGCTCCACTCCTCCATCTGCTTAAATGCCACCTCCAGAAGGGATTGGCTCCAAACATCTTCTCCCCTTGTCATTCATTTCCCATCCTCCCTTGAAGGATCCTTGGAGTTTGAGAGGGCTTTGGACTTTGTGGGACCCAGGAGTGAGGCAAAATGTGGCTGCAGGGGGCTGGGGCAAGGGTTGATCTCAAAACCTCCATGGGTTGCTTCGTGGTTGTGCCAGCACTGCCACACCACGAACCCACAGCCAGGTTTGGCCAGGGACATGGAGCCAGCTGGGCTCAGGCACCTCTGCAGTGAGAGCAGAGGCAAAAAAATTCCATTTGTCCATGCAAACAGCTCCTGTTTGGCTCCAGCTCACCCTGGCCAGCACTGCAGTGTCCAACCCTAGATGTGACCCACGTGGGGACAGCCCTGGGGAGGGTTCTGCTGTGGGCTCCCAGCCAGGAACTGCTTCACTGCTGCTTATTTTCTGAGCGTGAATTGAATCTCAGCTGACAACGAAGCTTTGCTGCCAGCTCTACCTGCCTGGCCTCTGGCAAATCAGAGCTGTAAAATGACCCCTGGAGACGTCTTCCAGATCTTCATCTCCTCCATTATCAGCTCCTGGCCAATTTCAAACCAACTCCTGCACACAGCTCTCAGCCACTCTTGCAGCTCAGTTTCAGCCCCAAGCCCTGCGGAGCAAGATGCTGAACTGGGATGCTTTAGGTGGGATGCGCCCACAGGCACTCATCCTCCTCACTGCACCCCCTGGGGGGGTCTGCTGCCTGCTCTGAGGGTCCCTATCCCTCGACCAACCCATCCCCCCACCGTGTCACTTCCCCACGCTCACATCCACCTGCCCTTGGGAATCAGGAAACCACAACCCCTTGCACCCTGCTCCTCCGCCGCTTGCCAGGAGGGTGGCGGCGGCAGGGCGGGGGGGACCTGGCGCAGCTGTTGCTGGCAGGGGATGTGACAGGGTGTCACAGCCCATCGTGTGGCGTCTGTGTGGCGTTGTCGTGTGTGTGTGTGTGTCCCCCGCGCCTCAGCAGGCTGTCAGGGAGCGTTTTTATCCCTGGGAGCTGCTGAATAATTTGCATCCGCCAAGACGCAGCTTCTGGGCCGTGTTTGTCAAAGTCAATCTGCAGCTCGCTGCCTCGGGAGGTTCCAGCGCGATTGTGGCCCCAGACCTCAGCCACACGCAAGGGAGGTTGCTCCAGCACTGCCCACCCACCCCCAACCCCACTCCCTATGCTGGCATGGAGCTGCCCAGCCAGCCCTGAGCATCAGCATGGAGCTGGAGCACTGAGGAGCTTCTGTTCATCCCAGTGCAGCCCTCAGCACCATGACTGAAAATTCCTAGGTCTTGGGGGAGCCACCAGCAAGTGTCCCTGGTGGTGTGCAGCCAGCTGGATGCAGCTTCCCAAAGCCCCCAGTTCAAGGGGGGTGGGAGTTGTTCTCACTGCCAGAAGCTATCTATAGCCCCCTCTATATCTCTATATATAGATTCTATATCTCCCAGCTAATCTCTTTGCAATCATAAAACCATTAAATTAATTAGCCAAGGGGAAGAGAGAAAAGGCTGAATGCCCCCCAAAGAACAGATGATGGCTTTGCAGTTCCTCACACCAGGATTAAAGGCAGACCAGTCCCAGCTCCACCACTCCCCAGCTCCACCAGTCCCCAGCTCCACCACTCCCCAGCTCCATCACTCCCCAGCTCCATCACTCCCCAGCCTGCTCCAGCCACTTGGAGCACAGCCACAGCTCCACCACTCCCCAGCCTGCTCCAGCCACTTGGAGCACAGCCACAACTCCACCCCGATGGGCTCCCATGGGCTGTGCCAGCACCATCAGCCTCCAGCTCTCCTGCCTGTTTTCCAAGTGGGGAAATGAAAGAGGATGAGGAGTTGGAGTAGGTTTCCAGAGATGTCCCTCCCAACCCTTACCACTCTGCCATGAGGTGTCTGAAGCCATGCAAGACCTACAGGTCCCACAGCATCTCCATAATGGATCTGGAGCATGGGAAGCAGGAGCAGAGCAGGGATTGTCCTCCCAGCACTGGGTCCTGGTGAGGCTGCACCTCAGATACTGAGTTTAGTTTGGGAGATCTCACTACAAGGAGGACATTGAAGGGCTGGNGGGGGGGACCTGGCGCAGCTGTTGCTGGCAGGGGATGTGACGGGGTGTCACAGCCCATCGTGTGGCGTCTGTGTGGCGTTGTCGTGTGTGTGTGTGTGTCCCCCGCGCCTCAGCAGGCTGTCAGGGAGCGTTTTTATCCCTGGGAGCTGCTGAATAATTTGCATCCGCCAAGACGCAGCTTCTGGGCCGTGTTTGTCAAAGTCAATCTGCAGCTCGCTGCCTCGGGAGGTTCCAGCGCGATTGTGGCCCCAGACCTCAGCCACACGCAAGGGAGGTTGCTCCAGCACTGCCCACCCACCCCCAGCCCCACTCCCTATGCTGGCATGGAGCTGCCCAGCCAGCCCTGAGCATCAGCATGGAGCTGGAGCACTGAGGAGCTTCTGTTCATCCCAGTGCAGCCCTCAGCACCATGACTGAAAATTCCTAGGTCTTGGGGGAGCCACCAGCAAGTGTCCCTGGTGGTGTGCAGCCAGCTGGATGCAGCTTCCCAAAGCCCCCAGTTCAAGGGGGGTGGGAGTTGTTCTCACTGCCAGAAGCTATCTATAGCCCCCTCTATATCTCTATATATAGATTCTATATCTCCCAGCTAATCTCTTTGCAATCATAAAACCATTAAATTAATTAGCCAAGGGGAAGAGAGAAAAGGCTGAATGCCCCCCAAAGAACAGATGATGGCTTTGCAGTTCCTCACACCAGGATTAAAGGCAGACCAGTCCCAGCTCCACCACTCCCCAGCTCCACCAGTCCCCAGCTCCACCACTCCCCAGCTCCATCACTCCCCAGCTCCATCACTCCCCAGCCTGCTCCAGCCACTTGGAGCACAGCCACAGCTCCACCACTCCCCAGCCTGCTCCAGCCACTTGGAGCACAGCCACAACTCCACCCCGATGGGCTCCCATGGGCTGTGCCAGCACCATCAGCCTCCAGCTCTCCTGCCTGTTTTCCAAGTGGGGAAATGAAAGAGGATGAGGAGTTGGAGTAGGTTTCCAGAGATGTCCCTCCCAACCCTTACCACTCTGCCATGAGGTGTCTGAAGCCATGCAAGACCTACAGGTCCCACAGCATCTCCATAATGGATCTGGAGCATGGGAAGCAGGAGCAGAGCAGGGATTGTCCTCCCAGCACTGGGTCCTGGTGAGGCTGCACCTCAGATACTGAGTTTAGTTTGGGAGATCTCACTACAAGGAGGACATTGAAGGGCTGGAGTGGGCCTAGAGAAGGACTGGAGGACAGGGCTGAGGAGGAGCACCTGAGGGAGCTGGGAGGGTTCAGCCTGGGGAAAAGGAGGTTGAGAGGAGACCTTCTGGCTCTCTGCAGCTCCCTAAAAGGAGCTGGAGCCAGGTGGGGTTTGGGCTCTGCTCCCAAGGAACAAGCGATAGGATGAGAGGAAATGGCCTCAAGTTGAACCAGAGGAGGTTGAGGTTGGACAAGAGGAAGAATTCCTTCACTGAAAGGGTCACCAGGCACTGGCACAGGCTGCCAGGGAGGTGATGGTGTCACCTGGAGGTGTTTCAAAGCCGTTTGGATGAGGAGCTGAGGGCCATGGTCTGGCAGGGAGCTGCTGAGTTCTGGACTCCACCTCCTTAAGCTCTTTCCCAACCAGGCACTTCTGTGGTTCTGTGAAGGCTGGGAGGGGGATGCTGAAGCCCACCCCAATCCCTGCTTCCCTCCGCTGCCTGGCAGAGGTGTGATGATTGCAGGCTTCGAGGCGAGGTGGGAAGGGAGGGCGTGAAGAGCTGAGAAACCAACAGCTCCTGCCAGCAGCCACCGGCGCCCGCGGAGCTGCGGCAGCCGCAGCGAGCAGCCACAGGCACTGCGGGACCCTGCTGCGGTGGGGGCTGAGTGTTGACAACATCCATGGCATGAGGGAAGGGGGAGAGAGCTGGGGCTGGGACCTTGGAGAAGAGGAGCCTGAGGGGGCCAATGCTGACAAAGTGGTGGGTGCCAGGAGGATCACAGGATGGTAGGGGTTGGAAGGGNCAAGAGGCAATGGGCATAAACCTGAAGATAGGAAGCTGCATCTAAACATGAGAGAGAACTTCTTTACCTTGAGCATGGCAGAGCACTGGAACAGGCTGCCCAGGGAGGCGCTGGAGTCTCCATCTCTGGGGGTGTTCACAAAATGAGTACAAGTGGCACTCTGGGACATGGCTGTGATGGTGTTGGGTAGGAGGTTGGACCTGATGACCTTTAGAGGTCTTTTCCAGCTTTAACAATTCTGTGGTTAAGAAGCAAGGACACTACACCATCCTTCCAAGGACTCTACACCATCCTTCCAAGGACACTACACCATCCTTCCAAGGACTCTCTTCCAAGGCCTTCCTGGATGTGTTCCTGTGGGATCTGCTTTAGGTGATCCTGCTCTGGCAGGGAGGGGTTGGATTTGGTGATCTTCAGGGGTCCCTTCCAACCCCAACCAGTCTGTGGTTGTGCCAAAAGCAGCCCCAGCTGCACCGCTCCAGGCTGAGGAACGTCACTGCCTGGAGCCCTTCCAGTGGATTCGAGCTGAACCGTTTGCTCCAGACGCGATGGGAGAAGGATGACGCCGAGATGAGCTCCCAGGGAAGGAGACCACAAAGCACCCAGAGCTGTTTCCTCCCTGAGGCAGCATTCCAGGACCTGGAAGCTTCCCGCTGGGGCGGCTGGGCGGTGATTGATCTGCTGTCTGCCTGCAGTCCTCAGCCGTCACTCAACCTCTAATCCGCAGCCCCGAGGCGTTCTCCGCAGCTGACAAGGAGCTGCCAGGGCTCTCACCGCACTTAATCAGCTCTTGCATTGCCTGCCCCGATCGGCAGCATCTGCCTCGGCCACCCCACAGCGGCCGAGTCCCGCAGAGGTGAGGACCAGCGAGCAGCGATGAAATTCCTCCCCGGAATGTTAAGAACCGAAGCTGCTTTCAGCACCCAGGAGCCCTGGCAAAGGGCCGAAAGCCGAATGGCAGCCCAGCTCCAGGCACTCTGCTGCCGTCTCCTCTCCCTCTCCCCTTTCCTTCTCTCCCTCCCCTCCCCCCCTCCCCTCTCCCCCTCCCTCCTTCCAGCTTGCCCCCCTCCCCTCCCTCCCCTTCCTCTCCCTCCTCCTCTCCCTCTCCCCCCTCCTCTCCCCTTTCCTCCTCTCCCTCCCCTCTCCCTCTCCCCTCTCTCCCATCATGCTGACAGGGAGCAGCCCTGAAGGGTGTCCTATGTCCCCTAGCACTGGTGACATCCCCACCACACCATCCCCCCTAGAATCACAAAACCAAAGCCCTGAGGTTGGAAAACACCTCTGAGGCCACCAAGTCCAACCATCAACCCAACAGCACCGTGTCCATCAAACCAAGCCACTCAGCACCACATCTCCATGGCTTTGAAAGCCCTCCAGGGATGGAGACTTCACCACCTCCCTGGGCAGCCTCCTGCACCACTCTTGCAGGGAAGAAATTGCTCCTCCTGTCCTCTTCACCTGTCCCCACCCACAACAGTTCAGCCCCATGGTGGCCCCAGCTGGAGGGGACACAAATGCATCCCCAAAACCTGCCATGGATGGTGCTGAGACCTTGGCAGAGCATCAGCCCCATCTGTGTGTGTCCTCTCCCTGTTCACACACCTACTGGGGAACCATCAGGTCCTTCAGCAGCTCCTCTTTCCCACCAGCTTTTCAGGAAGCTGGTGGAACTGGCACGAGGCCACAGCACTGGTGCAGCACCCACAGCCTGGATCCACAGGAAGAGGAGAGGGAGAAGAAGAGGAAAGGGAAAAGAAGGGGAGAGAGAAAATGAGGAGAGGGAGAAGAGTTTTCACTCATCTGATTCTCAGCGTTGTGAGGCCAAGATGCAGACTCTGCTGGACCTTGGATGTAGCTATGAGTGCTGGCCCCAGAGATGCCACAGTCCCCAGACTGGTGTCACCAGGGTCTGACAGCATCCACACCCTGCCATGGCCCAGGCCACAGCCCCTCCCTTCAACTCCAGGCCACTGGATCCCCAGGAGTGACAAAGGAGGGGACCTCAGTGACACAGGAGCAGTGGGGACCCTGGAGGGGTGAAGCTGGACCGTGGGCATCGTGGAGCAGAGGGAGGAGGAGGTGCCAGTCAAGATGCAAGGCTGGGCTGGCCAGGCTGCAGGGAGGGACTGACAGACATGGGGAAGGAAGCTGTGCTGGGAGCAGGGAAGTGAAGCACTGGGGACAGCCACTGCCAGGCTGCTGCTGCAGGGAGAGGTGACACATGGGGGGCAGGCTGCAGCCAAAAGGGAGCAGAGAGGGATTCTGGGCTGGAAACCAGTGGGAATGAAGAGCCCAGGGAGGATTTGGGGCTGACCTGCAGCACAGGCAACCTCAGCCCTTCCCACGTGAGCTCAGCTGCTGAAAGCTCACATGCATGGCAGCTCCTGGGCATGGGCATGGAGACACAGAGGAGGCTGGTCCCAAGGCTGGACCTTCCCAAGGGTCTGGGGGCTGCCAGAGGACAGCCAGGTGCTCCCACCACGGCTAGCAGTGGGCTCTGTGTCCATGTGGAGCGTGCAGGATTGATGCCAGCAGGGTGGGAGATACCCAGCGGGCAGCAATGCTCACAGCACCCACTCCTCCCTCAGCCACAATACACTTCCCCCTTCCTCAGCACCCTCCTGGGCACCAAATCCTGCCTGACACCAGGGCAGCCCCTTCCCACTGCCAGCCCCTTCCCACTGCCATCTCCTCCCCACTGCCAGCCCCTTCCCACTGCCAGCTCCTCTGGTGCTGCAGAGACCTGAGGAATTCGGGCCAGGAGTGATGCTTCTCTCTTCACCTTTCTTTGCTCTTCCCTGCTAGGGGCAGCAGGAGGACTGAGCCATCTCCTGTGCAGCAGAACAAAGGCCTCTGCTGCGAGCAGATCGGTGCCAGAGCGCTGCCAGCCACAAGGCAGCAGAGAGCTGCAACAGGAGTGGGGAGCAGCCAGATGGGGAGCACCTTGCACCCGTCTAGCATTCCCCATCCCCCAAACCCGGGGCTCATCTGCCAGGGGTGCCCCTGCAGCCCCTCAGCCACAACAAAAGTCCCTTTGCGGGCAGTCTCTGGAGTGCTCTGCCAGCTGGCAGGGGCTGGAGCCTGCCCGCACACGTGCACCCGGGCAGCCCCCATCTGCTCGGGGGGTCAAGGCAGCCCCTTCCACTCCATCCCCCCACCCCCTTCTTCGTCTGCCAGAGCCTGCGGGCAGCTCCAGCCCTCACATGCTGCGGTCCGTGCGAGAGAGGCTGTGGGAAGGAGGTCGCCTGGGATGCTCCTGCCTGCCCTACATTCCTCCTAAATATAGCCCACCAGGTGCTGCCGATTCACCCGCCCCAGCCAGCTGGCCACACGCCTGCCCCCAGCTTCCTCCAGCTCCCCAGGATACTGAGCCCACCGCTCCCAGTGCCCCCCCAGTGCCACCCTACAGCCCCAGCATCACCTTTCCCAACCCCGTCCTCAGCAGCCGCGGCTGAGCTGGGGTCAAGGGGCTGGTGGCACCCAGGGGAGATGGCACCCAGATGGCTGAAGGACCCATTCCATGCAGCTGCTCCCCCTCCCCCCCGACAACTCCATGGGAAGCCAACCCAAAAATAGCCAGGAAGGCTCTTCCCTCTCCCCAGCAGCCAGGGGGTGGCAGGGGAGGGTGCAAAGGCAGAGCAGAGCTCCTGATGCCCGCTCGCTCTCACCTTCTGCTTCCCAAACTGCCAGGCAAAGAGGGAGGCTGTGCCAGGGCTGAGCCACTCTGGAAAGCAGGGGAGGGATGGGAGAAAAGTTCATCCCCAGCTCAACACGTCCCCAGGTGCCTCCTGTCCCCAACAGCTGGTGAAGGAACATCACGACAGGAGCCTGCGGTGCTTGCAGGGATCCCTGCCCGCCTTTGGGGCTTTCTCCTGTCTGCAGGCAGCCGTTTGCTGCTGGCAGGGCTGAGGCTGCTGCACCACCCTGGGCATGTTTGTTTCTTGCCAGCTGCTTTGCAGCCTTCTGATGCTGGTGGAGATCCCCTTGTGCTTGCCTTGGGGCCAGGAGGGCTGTGCTCCTGCTGGATTCCAGCTCACACCACAGCTGCACAGGCAGTTGCCACCCTGGGGTTTCAGCTCACCCCTTCTGCTTGGCCCCAGGCCCCAGAGAAACATCTCTGCCACTGCAGGCTCAGCTCTCAGCCACCCCATTCCCCTGAGATCTTCTGCAAACAGCCAGGAGGCAAGCATGGAGCTGGAGGCACCCCAGTGCCACCTCTCTACCCTGCACCCCAGCTCCATGAGGTGCTCCCAGACTCATTCTCCAGGCAGTGCAGCACTGATGGAGGCTCCCACTTGGGCACTTGCAGCCCTCATCCCAGCTTCCCACTGGTGGTGAGTAGAAAGCTCCAGATCCCTGTGAGCTCTGTAAGGAGCCTCTTCCCAAGTCCTACCAGGAGCTGCCCTTCTCCCTTGCCAGGGTCACAGAACAGCCCAAAAGAGCCTGGAATTCTGTGGAGGTTTCTCCTAACGAAGCTCCCTGGGCTGGAGCTGTGGCTGCAAACTCAGCACCAGCCTCCTCCAGCTGCCAGCTCCCTGTGGGTCTGCCCATGCCAGCACCCTGAAAGCTGCTGCTGAGGGGCTGAGGGTGGGCAGGTGGGCACCCATGTGTGAACTAACTGGGCACTCATGCACGGATTCCTTGGGTGGCCATGCAAAAGTGAATTGGGTGTTCGTGCATGGGCTGAATGGGTGCTCATGCATAAATCATGGAGGTGTTCTCACACAGCCCTCCCAGCTCTCCAGCACAACCCTCTCCCATGCCCAGGGGTGCTTGCTTTGGTACCTGGCACTCTGTGCCCGAGGGACATGGGCAGTGGGGTGAGTCTGGGGACTGAAGGAGCGGCACCAATGTCACCAGTGTCTGAATTTCCTCCTTCCCACACTCACTGCCTGCTTGGTCTCCAGGCCCTCCCCTCTCCATCACCCCCTGCACTGGCAGCACAGGGCATGGAGCAGCATCCTGGACCCCAGCTCACACTGTCCTTGGCTTTATTGGCCCCCAGCTGCCCCCAGCCCTATGGGGAGGTGTGCAACCCCCCCGTGCTGTTCTCCAAACCCCAACAGCCTCTTCCTCTCCTCACATCCAGGCTCCTCTGCTCCCCACACAGCTCCCATGCTCCCCATGGTGGGGCAGCCTCATGGATACAGCCTCACATTCCCTGGTACCCTCTGTGCCTCCTGCTTCCCTCATGACCCTCTGTGCCTCCTTTCCTCAGGACCCTCTCTGCTCCCTGCTTCCCTCAGGACCCTCTGTGCCTCCAGCTTCTCTCAGGACCCTCTCTGCTCCCTGCTTCCCTTCTATTTTCTTCCCTGTGCTGTTGTCCCCTTTGCCTCCAGGGAGTTTCTGCAGGCAGGAGCTGAGGGGTTCACACCAGGGAGCCCTGATCCCTCCTAGGAGCTCCAGCTGCTGCCACCGAATAAAGGAGGCTCTTTGAAAAGGGCCCCAGCCCTGGCAGGGAGCTGCTGTTCACCTTGAAAAAGCCATTTGCTGAAGGCCAGAGACACGATCTCTGCTCAAGTCAAAAGCTGCTCCAGTAATGGATGTGCAGACAAAAGCAGAGACTTGGCAGCAGAGGGGTTGGGGGGGGG
>WBNM01031802.1:0-26944 GCA_013399055.1 Ramphastos sulfuratus | reverse complement strand
TTTTTTTTTTTAAATACTGTTCTAATTCAATAGGCTTTGAATTATCAGAAATATCTTTCAATTTATGGCGTTTGCACACTGTTGCATAATTGTTTTTTTCCATTTGTTTCTCTGCCATATCCTAAGAAGTTTCCGTTGGCATCGTGTGTTGCCTTTAGCAGATAATGTAAACAGGTTCACAGATTGTCTTCAGTTCTGCTTTTGTAGCTATGAATTACTCAGGAGGGAGAACCGAGAGTGCTGCATTAAACTAACAAGCTTTTTTCCCCTGAGACAATAGGAATCACTTTGCATACATACCCACCTACTGTGCTAATGGAGGCTGTTATTTTGGAATCCGTTTCTTAAAACCACATAGCCAGACTGACTGCACTTTCCACTGCTCAGTACATTTCCTCCACCAGAGGCATATATCACTCAGAAATTGCTAAGAATTCAGTAACAAAAACAAGCAATGCTATGTTTTTCTAGTGTATTTTCAATCCAACATAATCAACTATATTCTTTTTTATTAACTGAAAAATTGGAGAGCTAACATTTGATGGAAAAGATCCAAACAGAGTATTTCATTTTGAATCCTATTTCATACAGGAAAGATTATTTCCAAATGTGGCCAAAGTGCTTGGCTATTAAATGCTTGGCAGCCCTGTTCTATGCATAAGAGCAATACAGACTTTAAATTGAGCAACCTTTTACTAGAGCAGTTGTTCTCAGAGTGTTCTCAGTTATACCATTCACACATTTGCATTTCTGAGAGGCACCTAATCACCTGCAATCTGAATATTGTAAAGAGTTTTTAAAAGACTTTGTCACTAGCTAGCTAAGATGCATTATAATTTCATTATCTCCTTTCAATAATCTTTCAAGTATTTATTGAGTGTGCATTTTTTTTTAAACATCGTTTGCTTCCGTGTGCCTCAGGAAGGGTAAAATTTAAACATCCCTTTTTTATTAGCTGTGATACAAGAAGTCTTTATGAAAAATACATCTCCATCTTCAAGACAGAAAGAAGTAATGATTCTCTCTTTCCTAGTAAATGGAATTGAGGTTAGTTAGTTACATCAGCTAAATACTAAGCACTGTTTTAAGGATACACTGTACTGTTAGAGCCTTTTAAGTGTTACATGGTTACACTTTCTGTGATACTGAAGAAAATTTCGTTGAAGGATCTAAGACAATTGGGAACCCAAGCTTCCCTGAAAAGCAGTGAATTTATGATTCTTCAATTTATTTTTGAACATTCTAGCTTTTGTCTGTCTCCAGAAGTTTTCATTTATTAAAACCAGATTCCTTACAATGCTCAGATTGCAGCTGATAATTTTAGCAAGTGTATTCTAATGTTTCAAATGCAAACTTTGGACAAAACCAAGAAAATTTCTGCCTCTTAAAAAATATTAAAAGAGTGTATTTCTTTAAAAAATGCCATGTGCTTTGCAGAAATCCTGCATATATTATTTTCTTTCGCATGGGAATGCAGAGTGGGGGTGGAGAGATATCTGTTACTTTCACCTACTGTATTTATTCTCCCCATTTGAATTGGTAATCATTTATTTAAATAAAGCATTTAAAAATAATTAAAATGCTCGAGAGATTAAATAACCTTCCCATGACTTTTGTGCTCCTTTTCTAGTTTTCAAGAAGATAACATTCTATTTAAATCTATCAGTGCAAATTTTAGGAGGATTTACACCCTGGGATTTTTCCCATCTGTTTTTTAAAATGCGTCACCAGCCAACACCAGGAAAATTGCTTTAAAAATTATTGCCTCCAGACCCTGAGAAAGTTGTTTTGAAAACTCACACATCCCGTACGGACATTGCTGTGCTCACTGCACCATTCCAGGATGTAATTTAAATTCTCTACATTTTTGTAGGCTACAGTTTTAAAGTACATTGTTTTACCACCTGCATAACCCTGTAAAAAGCCCTGTGTTTTTGAAACAAGAAACCTGAATGTAGCCTGGATTAGGAGTGGGTACAATAGGAGACCCTTAGCTCCTGCTGCTGTGCCAGGGAGGAGATGTGTGTTTTTCCACTTAACTTGCTGCCACTGGTAGGGAACCAAGAGAGCAAACAGTACTCTCAGATGCCAGCATTACCAGACTGATTGCTCGTTTCCCTTGAACTTTTGTAGTCATCTTCTTTTGTATTCAGAGAATAAAGGCTGTCCTAACAAGACATAACTGGAGACAAATTCTTTTGATGTAGTGACAAAATATTCTTTCATACCTAAAATCTTAGTTTGTTTGCCACTAGTTACAATTCTCTGCATTGATGGTGTTTGACACCATCAAACTTTCATTCCCCAAATTTTCTAATCAAAGTTCAGTTTAAAGCCCGTTATGAAATAGCTCACAGTCAGGAAGCACATGGACCCATCACTGAGTCTCCTAGTGCGTAGGCATGAGCTAAGCCTACTGGGACAGCAAAGGTTGTCAAGCAAAGTAACCAAGTCAGTCACTGCACATCCAACATTTACTGACCACCAATTGCCTGGCATGCCACAGACTGGAAGAACAAAGAAAAGAAACGCCAAGTATCTTATGTCATCAAAGAGCCTTCCTTTAGAACTTGAGTCAGGTCAAATGAAGTATTTCCATCTCTCTCTGCAGACTATGCAGACAGTTTAGGGCAGGCTTGGGACTTCTGCTCTTTGTTTAAGATCAGATGGGATGAATATACACCTGCCTGTGAGTGTTTTGACATCAACACCAGCAGAAGAAGCCAAGATGTAGGAATAACTAAAATTGTTGTAGCTCAGGCTTCTATACACAGAAATGTAAATTAGTCGTTAACTGGATTATTTAATATTATAATAATTTGCTCTGTGTGAATATTTACAGGCTCATGAGTATTGAGTATGTATAAATCCACATACCTGGAAGGAGAGGATAGACTGGAGAGGAGACTCATAACAATGCCACTGTACCTCTAGAGTCCTTCATATAGCTATTTAGATACTTGGTTAAGGAGCAATCCACCGCTGTAGAATATCATAAAAAGTGTAATGCAAGCCTGAAAAATGTGCCCTTCAGAGAGTCATAGTGACTAATACAAATCTGTTTTAAAGGTGATTTAGCAATACTCTGGGCATTTCTGTGACTTTACCAGGTTTATATATGATATATGTATACTATGGATCATTGCTTTCAAAGCATGGTCGTGGAAGGAACACTGTCTGTATCCATCCCAATTACTGTCAAATATTATTTGATATGCTATCAGAGGCATCTGAGTTAAGGATTCCTTGGTCATCCTGGACTCCCTCTAAATCCAGTGCTTCATTTTTGTTTATGTTATCATTTATTTTTGCAGTAACGCAAAATCAATGTGGTTGTTGAGCTGCCTTTAATACCGGTGGCAATTCTTTATTGAGAAAAGAGGATTCCTTTAAGTAGTCAGTGAAGTATTTCACACCAGGAAACTGATGCTTTTCTTTCCCTCTTCCTCTTAGGAAACTTATTCACCTGAAAAAATAAATATTATTCATAGGTACAGTTCAGTGAAACAAGACATGGACTAATGTTGGTATAAGCAGTTTACTGCAAGTGATAGGCACAGCTGGGATTTTTATGGGTTATAATGCTGGGTTCTTTTTTTTCAGACGGTAGACAGATGATTGTTCTATATGATCTAATTTTCTAATAGTCTTGAGAAAAACAGTGCAGCAAGGTTGCTTTTGTTTCCTGCTTCTATCTATCCACATAGAGCAAACTGTTTGAATCCCCAGCATCTGATACTTAAGGATGCCACATGTGGTCAAGATGCTCACTGGTTGGCACATAAGGGACATACTAGAACTCTTTTTTCCCACTTTACACCAGGAAACTGCAACAATGAGATGTTCCCGTTCTGGTACATCATGATCCAAAGACCACAGTGCATGTGTTGAGTTCAGTCACAGGCTTAGACTTCCAGTCTTCAAATTAGAGTGGCAGGGACAGGGTGTTTATCTCATCTCATTTTAGATATCTGATGTTAGCCATCTCATCTATGCTAGTCTCCTAGGCTTCTTATGTGGCCAAGGATGCTTAGGTTTGGCGAAGCAAAAGAAATTGCTTACTGATTTCTGCCTCTTCTCAGAGTCCAGAAAAAACAGGTTAGACATTGCAGCACTTCATTAGATGGCCAGGTGATATGAGCCCCACCTGAAACTGTGCCTCAGTTACCCGTGTGCAGAGCATGATGAATACCTGCCTGCCTCTCAAAGATGCTATGTAACATAGGAGAACTTTGAGACAAAATTTGGGGTCTGAGTTCTGTTTCTATCAGTCCCAGTGTGGTTATTAATTGTTTATGAGCTTGTAAACCTGTATCACAGGTTCTTTTCTTTCAAGTTTCAGTTTTCAAGTCCAGTAGCCTTTACTTTACATAAAGGTTTTGTGCTAATACACAGAGCTGAAACTACTGGTGACTTCTACATGATTCTCCTCACATAGTGATTTGCTGGTAAAATATGAGTTAAAAAGCTGATTTTTTTTTTTTTTTTTTAATAATAGCACTGTAGTTTTTGCAGTGTGTTCTATGCCCAGTACGGGCAGAGACTTTAGACTTCACATTCCTAATCCAGTCAAGCATCTCTAAATTCTCCAGTCTTCCCATATGCACATGAATTGTTCAAGGCACGTTTGGACGTGGCACTTGGTGCCGTGGTCTAGTCTTGAGGTCTGTGGTAATGGGTTGGACTTGATGATCTCTTCCAACCTTGCTTATACTGTGATACTGTGAATGAATACATTTCCATCTGCAGGTATCTTTTTCTATCTGTATGTCTTATGTAATGTTGTGAATATGTATACACACTTCATGAATGTTATAACTGTTCGTTATGTAAACACTAATAATAAGAGAGCTATGAGAATGGGGATCCATTAGATCAGGAGCTGTTCAAAATGTACAGTAAGTAACATAGGTGATTGAATGTCATTGCAATTGTATCACAGTAGGAAAAAAATTATGATCACTAGTAAGTTCATCTTAATAGAATATTTTCCTGTTTTAAGGTGATATCATAGAATCATAGAATGGTAAGGTTGGAAGGGACCTCAAGGATCATCTAGTTCCAATCCCCTGCCATAGGCAGGGACACCTCCCACTAGTACAGGTCACTCAAGGCCTCATCCAACCGGGCCTTGAACACCTCCAGGGAGGGAGCAGCCACAACCTCCCTGGGCAACCTGTTCCAGTGTCTCACCACCCTCACTGGAAAGAACTTCCTCCTAACATCCAGTCTTAATCTTCCCTCTGCCAGTTTAAACCCATTGCCCCTTGTCCTTTGATTGCAAGACCTTGTAAATAGTCCCTCCCCAGCCTTCCTGTGGGCCCCCTTCAGATACTAGAAGGTTACTATAAGGTCTCATATCAATTGTCCTTTGTTTTACTTACTTCCTAGATACTATAATTCTGTGGTAAACATCAAATGTACCAAAAAAAAGTTCTGTAACTGGAAAATTATCTAACTCTTCTCCATCTGACACTTAACTATGAAAACATAAAACAAAAAGTAGTATCTATTAAATTTACTGGCTTACACTACATCCTGACAAAGTCTGGAATGTAGGAGTTGAAGCCCATACTCTTCCTTATTTGGCCTCTCATGATTTCCTTCAGGTTCTGAAGGATGCATACCAGGGGGCTGTCAGCAAAGGTGCCTCCTCACCCCTCCTAACTTTGCTGCTATCATTAGTTTTCTAAGGCTTAAACTAAGTTCATTAATCCAAACAGTAGATTGATGGGATCTGCATAATCCTCTGGTTCTTAAGCAATAAAGAATTCCTTGTGCTGGAATATGAAAATCCTCAGATTGCCCATGCCTCCACTAAGTCATTTCTTAAATGCCCATTTTTCATGGTTGACATAGCAAGAACTTAAAAGGTACTTTGTCTGAGGGCTCACAAAATGAGTTAGTGGCATTAAGTAGTGAGTCAGTAAATGTAACCACACTTTAAAAGGTACAGAAGCAAAATTTGTATAGGTCCTTGGGTGCTTGGGAGTGCTCTAAACGTTCCTCTGCTACAAAGCATTCTGTATGTTGACTGATGTGCTCTGTTTGAAATTGCAGGTTTATGCAACTCAGCCGACAGCTGGATGATTGTTCCCAATATCAAACAAAACCACTACACAGTGCACGGGTTGCAGAGTGGCACTAAGTACATCTTCGTTGTTAAGGCCATTAATCAGGCAGGCAGCAGAAGCAGTGAGCCTGGCAAGCTCAAGACAAACAGTGAGTAATGTGAAACACAGCACACACACATTCTCCTTTCTTGCCTTCCCTTTTAGGTTTGATCTTTGGAAAATACGTAAGCACTGAGCGGTTTAACCTCTTTAAAGTGCTTCCCACAATGGAAGCAATTTGTTTAACTCAATTCAGTATCACCAGAGTAGTGCAGAAATTGTCTTTCTTTTTTTTTTTTTTTTTTTTCCAAGAGATCCATCTGTAGTTTGGTCAGTGGAAGCATCATTTAGGAACAGAGCCTTTACATGTGAAATGATTGAAAGAACTCTTTTGTGGTTTTCTTTTAATGTCCTCTCTATTTTTTTTTTCTTCTACAGGGTAAAAAAAAAATCTTATGTTTGCAACAGAGCATTTTATTTTTGTGTATGTTTGTAAGATGATTACTAGTTTAATTTTATCCTCCAAAATTATCTCTTCCTTAGGGCACTGGAAAACTTCTTAGCTCCATCCCCCCTGTTTTTTTATAGAGTTAGCAATGTGGTAGAGTAGTCAGAGATCCCACTTCACAAAAACAATGGTTACACAGATTATTAGCAGATGTGGCATAGCAATTTTAGGACTGATTTTCAGCACTTTTCTTCATAGAATCATAGAATGTCAGGGGGCTGGAAGGGATCTCAAAAGATCATCTGGTCCAACCTCTCTGCCAGAGCAGGATCACCTAGAGCAGATCACACTGGAGAGCATTCGGATGGTTCTTGAATATCTCTGGAGAGGGAGACTCCATAACCTCCCTGGGCAACTGGTTCCAGTGCTCTGTCACCCTCACAGTGAAAAAATTCTTCCTCGGGTTCACATGGAACCTCCTATGCCTCAGCTTCCACCCATTGCCCCTTGTCCTGTCACTGGGCATCACTGAGAAGAGGCTGGCTCCATCCTCCTGGCACTCACCCCTTACATATTTATAAACATGAATGAGGTCACCCCTTAGTCTCCTCCTCTCCAAGCTAATGAGCCCTAGCGCCCTCAGCCTCCCCTCATAAGTAAGATGGTCAACTTCCTCAATCATTTTTGTGTCTCTATGCTGGACTCTCTCAAGCAGGTCCCTGTCCTTCCTGAACTGGGGGGCCCAGAACAGGACACAGTTCTTCTTGTGCCCTAGCCACTCCCTCAGTCATATAGTCGTCATGGGCAGCTCTGAGCACTGGAAATCGAACACAGGCATTTGTGTACCCTCTGAAGCTGACTTATTGTAGAGAAGGGTCCTTGAAGAGGAGTGATACTGAATGTTGCAGCAGAGAGGCCATCAGGGAATGTCACATATGCTTCTCTGATTTTTCTCCTTTCTACTGTTAGCCTGACTTGCACTTCCATGCAAAAAATATTCATACAAACCATAATGCATATTGTTAAACCTGGTAACCTACAAGCAAATGCACAACCAGAGAACCTATCTGGAGATGGCAATCTTGTATTTGTCTCTTTGTTCCCTTATGTGGCACAAAAGCAATCCCTTATCTGGCTGTGAGAAAGGAAGTGACCAGATACGATTTGGTAGAGGGAAAGACATCCTTCAGGTACTGCTTTAGCAACACAGAGGCTACTAGCCAACTAGAGAGGAAGGCTGCAGATATTTCACTGGTACCAAGCAGTAAGAAAAAGCAGGTAAAATGTGTCCCCAAATGAGTTTATTTCATACGTGATCATAAAACATAACTAAATGCATACTGTAGAAGTAGATAACTGAACAATTTACATCACACTTGAAGTACATGTCATGTACAGATGTCACAAGAGTGTTAATTCCTGGTTTTGATGCATGTTGTCAAATCTTCTACTTACATATTTTTCCCCTTGGTATGAAAGACAATAAGGGAAAAGGGCTTTGCTAGACCAGTTGTGGATTCATACTTTCCTAAATGTTTCCTGGTGAATGTAAATGATCATTGTGTTTTTTTGACACAACGAACAAGCTTGTCAGAATTGTGGTGGGCTTTATATATCTACTGGATTCAGCTTACCAAAAAGCTTCCTGTTATTGTCTATAAACCTTGTGCTACAGCCGAAGATACTTGCCAAGAGCAACATCCTTAGTAATGCTTTAACACTATATTATTTGGACTGAGTTACAATTCACTTCCTTCTTTTTAATGCACAGTATCCAGCACCGCATGGGAATGCTTCCAAAGCAATCCTGAATTGTTGACTGTGGTTGTTATAAATAAAGCTGTGAGTGAATGTACAGACAAGGCTAGTGCTTCTTCGTATTTTCAAACTCATTTGGTGGAATTCAGAATCGTAATAATTTGTAGTAACAATGAAGATGTTATTGTGGAGCTTTATCCCTAGAGAATTAATAGAATGCAATTTATTTTAAATCTAATACGCTGTAGAAAAAAAAAAGACAACCCTCATAGCTTTATTAGCATGTATATTGGTTTCAATTACATGCAGGAATTAGAGTATTCAGGTTACCTTTAGGTCAGAGATAATGGACATGGTGATTATGTGGGGCTCTTTTCAGGGATTATCAACACAGGAAAGTTAGTGCACAATGAGGCTGACAGTAAACTGACAATGGAAGCAGCTATTGCAGGGAGCAGAATAGGTTAGTCTATCTCAAGAATGCTTCAGAGAAGATTAATATGGTTATGTAATCTTGTGGTCTTCTTAGAGGCTTGCTAATCCACTCCCCTTTTTAAAATCAAAGCCAAACATTCTTCTGCCATCTTTCTCTCTGTCTTTAGGTCAGCCATTTAAACTGGACCCCAAATCTGCTCATAGAAAATTGAAAGTGTCTCATGATAATTTGACAGTGGAACGTGATGAAACATCCTCCAAAAAGAGTCACACACCAGAGCGATTCACAAGTCAAGGGAGCTATGGAGTAGCTGGCAACGTGTTCATTGACAGCGGGCGGCATTACTGGGAAGTGGTTATAAGTGGAAGTACATGGTATGTATACAGAAATATATGTGAAAGGATTCACTAGTTTGTATCAGGCAGGCCCTGGCACAGTTTCTCTTGTTGAGACCAGTAGCAGAGGCATAGCAAACAGTGCAAAGGCAGGATAAATAGGCATGGGGAGGCACAGGGAACAATATGGGAGCAGAAGCAAGAGCAGGACAAGCGTGTACTTTCACATTCTTTGCCAAGACTATTTTCCCAATCTCCATCACTTTTGGATTCTGAAATGAAATCTATGAGATAAAGCATCTACCTGAAGGTTGTAGAGAGGTGGGGGGTCAATCTGTTCNTTGCCCAGAGAAGTGGTGGAGTCCCCATCCCTGAAGGTATTTGATGGTCCTGTACCTGGTTTAGTCAAGGACTTGTCAGTGCAAGGCTAGTGATTTGACTCTATAAACTTTAAGGTCTTTTCCAATCTAACCAATTTTGTGATTCTGTGATCTTTGTATTTAGCAGTCTTCACAGGACTTTTACTGCATATCTAGGAATGTTTTTTGAACTCACATACAGTACATTTTAAGATTTTAGTAAATTGGAGAGGTCAGAAAGTTGCATCTCATTTATACAACAGAGTAACCTTTGTTAAATGTGAGCATTTCTTTACTAAATATCAAACATCTTAGTGCTCTTCAGTAAGGGAAAAAAAATGTGAAGACAATTTGATCATTCAGGTTTTACAAGGCTCAAGGTCAGATTTGACTCTGGGTAGGCAGAGCTATAGGTCTGTGCCCCGAAGTATGGAAGCAAGGAGTAGAAAATGCAGGAATGCATTTCTCCGTTCCTGAGTAATCCTCTGTCATACAGGAATGAATTTCAGGGATCCTTTAGTTGGTGTAAGAGATGTCATCCTGTGAGATTCAAAGGCAGCAGTCATGATGGAGGTTAATGGAGTGGAAAAATCAGTATGCCCACTGCCTCAAACAAGAAAAATGGTCTTACACTTGGCTGTGCCAACTGTAAGGAATGGAAATAGAGTAACATGGCACATCAACTCTCTGTTGATTGAAAGCCCAACCAATACTGCAGCATCTCTAGAGCATGAGGAGCTTTTACATTTCTGTTCTATACAAGAAATCAGGTATCTGCCCTCAATGTCCATTAATGAAAACATTTTCATAGTCCTTTTACCCTTTACATCTTGCCATAAATTATGGCTTGCAGAGCAAATGTCTTCACCTATAATTGCTTCACTTGGCCCAAAACACGGTCCCAAAAATGCTCATTTGAATCTGAAAACCACACCAACATCTGGCAAAACATATTTCAGAATGGCAAAAAAGCGTGGGGTTTTTTTTGGTTTTTTTTTTAAATGTATCCTTTAGTGTTTACTCTTGCATACCTTCTTCTAGGCCATATATTAAAGGAGCAATGAGAGATCAGATTATTTGACAGATAGCAGTGTATTTTAAAATCAATGAGTTCCTCTGTATTCATCTGTTTGGAAGTGGAAATTTGAAGCCAAATAATTTAAACCTTGAATTACTGAGTACTCAGCAATCTTCCTCCTGAATACCAGAGGCAAATGCTCCAGAAAATTATTGTAGCAACTGAAATAGAAACAATTTGAGGGACAATAAAGTACCCCTGACCTCTCAGACCCAAAAGAGAGACGTGGAAAACACATTAATTTAAGCCTGTGCAGATATAGTGGTGAAACGTTAATGTAATTAGAACCTACCCAGCAGAAGTAAGAGGCTGGGACGTTCCAGCGAGTCCTCTGGGCTAACATCTGACTTTGCTGAGAGACAAATGTGGCAGGAAGCATTCGTTTCCTCGAGTTGTTTTCTTGTTTGGCAGGTATGCTATTGGGATCTCCTACAAGTCAGCACCAAAGCATGAGTGGATCGGGAAGAATTCTGCCTCCTGGGTGCTTTGCCGCTGCAACAACACATGGGTGGTTCGGCACAACAGCAAAGAAATCCCCATTGAGCCTGCTCCTCACCTCCGGCGGGTCGGCATTTTACTGGACTACGACAACGGTTCCCTTGCTTTTTATGACGCTTTGAACTCCCTACACCTTTACACTTTTGACATTACATTTGGACAGCCGGTGTGCCCCACATTCACTGTGTGGAATAAGTGTTTGACCATTATAACCGGCTTGCCTATCCCTGACCACCTAGACTCCTCTGAGCAGCTTGCGTGACTGCTAAAAGCCAAAAGGTAGGGTGACGTGTCTTCCCAGGGTGGCCAGGAGGCTGCCTGCATGAGCTTGCCTGGAGCTGGCAGACTGTGGCATCCCAGCTGTTGCTACCAAATCCAGTCAGAACTGAAAACAAGAGAATATGTCTTTATTGTGTGCTTTTTATGGAAGGACAAGAAGTGGCTTTAATAATATCTTAGAACTTTTTTTTTTTCCTTTCTGTTGTTTTTGTTTGTTTGGGTTTGTACTTAGTCTTTTACAGGAAGATTTATAAATTATTTATAATAAAAAAAAAAAAAAAAAAAAAAAAGAGAGAGAGAGAGAAAGGAAAGCCTGGTTTGGACATTTGGTAAATGACTTCTTTGTTTTGCACATTGATGGTCCTATTAATTGAAATTTCATCAGCCCTTTACATCACTTTATTTTTCAGTGGATAAAAGGAGGAAATTTGAAGGATTAAAACTGTGCGGTGGACAAGTCAGTATGCTGCAGGTTTTAATCCTGCCAATAATACCACAGTCATTACCAGTCTTATTGAGTGTGAGATCTCCTAATTTCTGCTTTGCACGTGAGAGTGTGCAGGCCAAAAAGAACAAAAATAAACAAGAAAGGAAGTGGAGGTAGCCAACACAGCAAAAGGAGAAAGTTTAATTTGCTTTCATTCACAGGGCAGTGCTCCCTCTCTTTATAAAAAAACACGTGTAACATCTCCTAGAATGTGAGTGGATAAATCATCTGGTGATTTATTTTGTTGATGGCAACATTCTCGTCTTCCAGTGCTTCACTTTCATCTTTGGGAAACATTGTAGAATCACTGAGGATGTGAAAGACTGATACCATCTCTGAGAATCAGCAACACTGAAGGAGAGCAGCCAATCCAAGGTCTGACTGTAGACTAACTTGATACAGCATGGTGTCATTTAAGGACTGATTGTAACAGAAGATGTCATGGTTCTGGAGGCAAGCATATGAATGTTTATTGCTGATTTTACAAGCTTCAAAACAGCAAGCCTAGCCAACAGCTTGGAAGTAAGACACGCTCCACTTTATCATTGATTTTAAAACAAATACAAATGTTTCATTGTCACACGTGACATGGTCTCTATAACAAACCAAGGAAATCTGTTTTCACATGTGCTTTATGAAGAAATGCTGCAGCTGGAGTTTGCTCATAACTATCATTGTCCTGGGTTGTTTGGGAAAGCACAGGTGTCTTTGTGAATAAGAAGTAAATACCAAGTGTTGAGCAGCAGTAAGAATCATCTGTCACAAGCAGGCTGTGTGTTCATCCTGATGTTGGTGGATGTACTTCAGTGAAGGCAATAGAGGTTGTTCCAAATTTATCTCAGAGCTGAATCAGGTGCATATGTTTTTTTCTGTTTTCCTTCTACAGAATAGAAGCCCTTTGTAATTACTGCAATGCTTATATACAAATGATCATTTGGGGAGAAGCTTGAGGTATATGACAACTTATAAAAAATGGTTTTCCCATGGCATTTCATTGTTAACTATGCCTACACTGCCTGTGTAGGAAAAGGATAAATTGAATATCTGCTTTAAGAAAACAAAAATTGCTCAATAGTTTGTAACAATGCTTTAGGTGTCTTTTGCAAAGGATGCCTTAATGCACTTTGTTCACTAACAGGTCCAAAACAAACCGGTTCCAAGCTCATGTTCATATTTTTAAAATTCTCATTCTCCAAGTACAGACCTGTACTACAACTTGCCTTATGATGATGTAGAAAACATGTGATCAAGGTGAAGGATACATACTTACCTATTTAGCTGGGGTTTCTTTGTTTTGTTTTTATTTTTTTAGTAGAAAATAAATACCTATCCATGCTCTTTTGATTTCCCTTTACATGCTCTGCTAACTGGCAGTACATTGCTAGTACCATGACTTTATCTGGGGCAGCATCCCATGGTTCACAGATAGGAGACACTGATCTTTCCAGAGTTGACATAAATAAGGGGAAATGTGTGTATATATAGTGAACTGCAGTGTTTATCATAGTCTTTCATAATTGTGAAATGTATACCTTCAAATTTAAAAAGCAAACAAATCCCTAAATGTTAGTTTTTATAACTGAGCACAATGTTACCAATTCAATCTGGTATACGTTGCTCAGATGATCTAGCCTGGGATGTTTGGGAGGCATGAAAATTATTATGAGTTGATGGGAGATGACTGATGCAAAGAAGTGATTTAAAAATGTAGATGGAAAATAATTTTAATCTAGAAATATTGCCAAGCTTCTGCCTAAAAAAAAAAAAGGGTATATTACCAAAATACATATAGCAAAGCTGTCTATGTTCTCTTTTGCCCCAAATATTAAACCTATAAGCTGATTTCAGTAGTAGTCAAATTGTAAAAACCATATAATGTTGGCAAAGATTGAGCTGGATCGTAGTAATATCATGGATGATCTCACATATTTTCATTGTAAAAGTAGACCCTGAGTCTAAAGACAGATCATGTTTTTGGTCTGTTATCTACAGGCCTTGCTGTTACCATTTTTCTTTCAACACAGAATACATCATTTAAGCTAAGCCAGATTTCTCCAGTGGACTATTAGTTCAGTGAGTACTTCCCGTGCATGTGTTTGTGTGTATATGTACATATATTCATAGGTGCACACACACCAGCATATGCACAAGTACATTGTGTGATCTGTGTATGTGCATACATGCATATACACACACACACACAAACTGACAGTAGACAGAGGTGTTCCTTTCTTGCTTGTTCCTTGAACAATTTCATATTCTGTGTGACTATGAGGACACAAGTTTGCTATGAGTGGTATTCTTCTGGACATTTTTTAATTAACAAAATCTTGTTTATTTTACAATACTTGATTCAATGCCTGATTAATCAATAAAAACATCCATTTGAAAATGTAGCTTCTGTGGTCTGTGACATTTCACATGGTCCATAGTAATCAACTGAAATCAGGGGAATGGTAATCCTTGTGTAAAAATAAAACCTGGTACTTTAATGTAGTGTGCAGTTTTAGATGAGGGGTTTTCCCTGATTTTTGAAAGTTTTGTGACTAGGAATGAGGTTAGTGTTGTGTAATGCCATGTTTAAAAGAGGCAGGTATTTGAAGTGTAGACTGAGATACAAGCAATGAATGTAGTAGATAAAAGCCTGTGTTGGTATAATGGTTGTTTCAAATGTGTGTTTAAAATCCAAGCTAGGATTCAGCAGAGTTAGAGATCACTATAGCACAATCTCCTTAGAAGACAGTAGTATTGGCTCAAGATAGTCAAAGCTTCAGGTAATGAAACAGTGGGGAACATTTTTATCTGTAAGGCCAGATAACATTTTCCATATGTTTCCATGTGTGGGGAAAAATTCAATCAGAAACGGGCTGTGTGTCATAAATCATTTATTAGACTGTAACCAGCCTGCTTTAGCTCCCAATTGCCGGCTTTCAGAGAGCAACAAAGTTGCTGCATTTTCTGCCGTGGGTTTGTTGTTTGTCTGGCTTGGGTATCCCACTTCTCAGTTGCTCAGCAAAGAGACCCCTACTGTCCAAACAATAGGAAGCATAAAAGCCCCTCAGGTGTGCGTACACTGCAAAAAGTTGTTAAGTGTGCAAGTACAGGTGAAAACACATGCATGTTCTTCATTATAGTAGCAGTAGTAGGTCACTAAACAGCAGCATGCATCATCTGTTTTACTCCTGCTTTTTAGCTGCGAAGACTCCATGTTAGAAATGCAACAGGACACCATTGACAGCACAAATTAAAGCGTCACATCTTTAACCGGTTCATTTTGGGATAGGCAGCATTTACAACACTGAGGAAGATTTCATTAAACTATTGGCACTGAACACAGTATAAATATTTCTTAATTATTCTGGTAAAACAAATGTCTAGTAGTTCCCAGATTCTGCTTTTACTTACTACAGCACAAATAAGCTCATGCACCAAAATGAAGTGAGAATTGTTAGTGTATCTTCCCTGCACCACCATGTCTGAGGCTCTTTATTTCAGTTGGGTACTCTGTCTTGATTTCTGGTTTAGGAGTGGAGCAATGTTGGACCCCCACGAACAGTTCACAATAGGCTTAGTAACTGGCCAGGGCACACGTGGCCTGAAAGCCATTGGTGGGGCAGCTTTGAGAAGCCAGTGATGAACAAAGAACATGCAGAAGTTGCTTTTGTGGTTGTGTATTAGCAGTTTTCTTATGACACCATCTGTAACGTCTTTTCAGATGCCGATCTTTCTAGTAGTGGAATTGTGTATTAAGAAATAGGAATGTTAAATGCAGTATTTCTCTGTGTTGCTGGATTATTTACTCCTTTAGAAATGAGCACAGTTTTCCAAACTTCATTCTCAATCTTTTGTCTTCTCCAGATGGAGGAAAGATCAGGTCACTGTCAAGTGCTGATGGTGGATGTTCTAGATTATCAGAGATACTCAGCTTTATTGTTCTTTCTGAAGTGAAAGTAATGTTACATTTCAACCCTTGGTTTAAAACTTGATTTTCCTATAAAAAGAATTAAGAGACTAAAGAGCAGTGATGTTAACAATCCTTCGGTGTAGATGAGACTCTTGGTTTGACCTGCGAGGCTTAAGGCAACTGTATACATAAATCTCTGTGCCAGAATAGACTCATGTGAGAGTTGAACAGCACAGGTGCAAGCAGGCTGTTGCGTTAATTACACTCTCGGAGTGGAACATTCTGTTTATTTAATTGGTTTTTAATTGGTTTTCTGATTCAAGTGCAGACATGTTAGTAAGACTGTAAGTAATATAAACTTTCAGCATGTTATGTATTTTAGCAAGCCCTATTATGTCACATGCTTCTGGCAGGTTGCTGAATGCACCAGCTGCAACCATGACTTTGCAGTATCACCACCAGTGTATGGACTGGTGTTTAAGCCATAGAATTATAGAATCACCCAGGTTGGAAGAGTGCTCCAAGATCATCCAGTCCAATTTCATTGACCAAGTATATAACATCTTGCTTTGAGTAAGGAACTCTAGCATAAATCTTGATACTAATTCAAGGTGAGAGGTTCATATATTTCACAAAAATTATATAGGAAAGGTATGGGCTTGAATACTATCAGTATTAAGGTAGTTCTGGTTTAAAAGCATGGCAATATGTTAAGTCATGAAGTCTACTACAATGTCATCAACAGTGGCAGTATTACTGCTGCCTGAGAGGAACAGCGGTAGCAAAAGAGAGATTGTACAGAGGGATAGAGGTAGCAAACGAGAGAGATCATTCAGATAGACAGGACAGATGGAAACCTGCCACCACTACCTTTCCTGGTGCCACACTGCAGCTCTGCAAAGCAAATGTGCACCTATTCTTCCTTTTGCTACAGCTCAGCCCCAATCCAGGCTCCCAAATGACAGGAAAAAATACTGCAATATGTTGAAATCCTAACCCAAATAAAAGCAGCAGAGCAGGGATGACAGCTGCAGGCCTTGAGTCTCCTTTGTTAACACAGATTTTTTACATCTATTGACTTCAAAGGAGGTAGTCCTGATTTACATAGAGATAGGTACAAGCCTATGAGTCTTCAGTTTCCAAAGGGCCAGAGCTAAGTGAAGCACAAGGCCCCGTGCAAACAGCTCAGCACTCCTATTAAATCATGTTTTCAGCGAAAGGGACGTGAGTTGCTAGCGAAGCTGCAGTTTCTCATGAACTGTTTCCCACGGCCGGCACAGGTGTGTTTGAAAACATATGGTTCTTTTCAAATGTAGACTTCAATAACATTCTTCTTGGGTGAATTGTTCAGGCAATGCATTGCTGTTTCCTTCAAGCAAACTGGAAACAATTTTTTTTTAGCAGGTGCTTTTATAAAAAGTCATAAGAGTGGCTTTTATAAAAATCATGAGGGTGGCAGATACACAAGTTATAATACTACAACATAGGACTCTTGTTCTTTGACTTCCATTTTAAAACAGCTGACAGGCAAAGAAATGTAAAAGTCCTCTTCCTCTAGCTGTTTGTCCTAATTTATTTAATTATTTGAATGCATGGTGATGTTTCCCCTCAAGGAATATCACCTGATTTCATTTTAATACAGACAGACACATAGTAATTAGGACTGTTCCTGAAAATGTGTGAATTCCTAGAACAGCTTCTAATCAGGTCTTTGAAAGACAGCAAATAGAGGCTTTGTGTTTTGGATAATGTTAGTCACTGAACGGGGAGGGGGAAAAGCTACATCTCTTTAGAACACTGAAACATTTCACAAATTACACCTAGTTGCCACACAGGAAGATGGGAAAGTTTTCATTTACAATATTTTATCTCTGCTTCTCTCTCTCTCTCTCTTTTTTTTTTTTTTTTTTTTCAGTAGTGAAAACACAGAATTCCAGTTGAGAACATTTCTCTGTTATCCTTCCATTTTCTTCACCTTTCTTTTCTGGTTTCAGTGTCTTTTTCAGATCTAAGCATTAGAATAGCAAGAAGTATATGTTTTTTTAAAAAATATTTTATTTTGTATTTCCTGGAAAATTACTTCTCTAGGAGGCTTACAGAAAACAGAACACGAAGTCAAAGTACTAATTCAATATGGCAACTTGAAAGTCAAAACTATTTTTGAAGTTAAAGAAAGAATGCAGATAAGCCTGCTACTCCTCTATGATTACTGAATTATTTGGTTTAATTTTTCTAGAATATTAGAGTATTGCTCTCTAGGTAAAACAGTGCTATGAGAATTAATTAAGGGGCACAAGCAGGGGAATAGTAGATTATTTTAGATATCCCTGTAACAAGTTTCCTTTAACAGCAAAATATATGTTTCAACCTCATTAATCTCACCTCATTTTTTGGGGTTACTTTGTATATTTTAACTTTCAAATATTGTGTCTTCTCTAAGCAGTAGTTGCCAGCCTAGAAGTGTGTGTCTCTTTTGGGACTAATTTCTTACAGAATTATGGTCTAATCCCTTCAGGACTTGGGGAAAATGTGCTCCCTATGGCAGGTGTGAAGGTGGTGCTAGACAGTGAGAACATGTGCCACTGGTAGGGGGCAACTTGGTCTACATTTCTGTCATCTTTGTGCAGAGTAATGACCAAACTGAGGTTTAAAGAGGTTCATCCAGATTTGAGTGTGTGGGAAGAGGTGGAAGGCCTCTCTGGTTAATCGTGACCAGTGATTGCAACCAGTGGTAGCCCCAACCCAGATCTAGAAACTAGGAAAAGGAGATGTTCACTTATGCAATGAGTAACCTATCTTTTAAACTTCTTAAATGTGTGAGTTACCTCTCAATTTGTCCTTCAGTTTATATGCACAAACTCATTGAACAGTTGTTAAAGTTGAAGCTGAATGTGTTTGGGATTTTATTTTAACAGTTAAATTCTTGTCAAACTCCTTTGAAAGCAAACATTATTAATATAATGTCAGTAGCCTATGGCAGAGTACAGAGGTGAAGAACAACACAGGACCTGGATACTAGAGGTGCAGGCTGAATGCAGATCACCATAAAGCTGCTCATAAACAGTTTCCATCAATTGATATAGTTGAAGAGAGAGGAATGCAGCTGAATCTAACCTTGGCATATACATGAATAATGGCCAGTACAAATTAGCAGAGGGACTGACATAATTTATTAAAAAAAATTGTAAAATTAACAGTTGATATTGTTTCTGTCTTAACAGTTAGAATACAGCATTCCTATGTTGGTCATATTTAGAGAAACAAGAGGTAATATTAGTAAAAAGTGCCTCAGATTATACTATAAATTCTTACAAAACCCACTGAGGAAACTAGGATCTCTTTGAATTATATGCTCAAGAAGAACAACAGTATAAGAAGTTATTTATGATCAATAATTCAAACAACTGTACCCAAACTATCCTTTGTTATTAGAATGCTGATGCTGTGTTTTTGCATCCCTCTGTGAAGAGGATGAAACAGGATACGTTTGTCTTCCTGTTCTTATGAAGTCAGTGCTCTGCATTAGTATTACTTGGAAACCTCTTAGGATGAATAAATTTAGTAGGAACAAGTATGCAGTACTCACCAGTCTTGGAACCTGAATAAACCATTAGCCAGTTTCAAGGATGAGTTGCAATCAAGTTATGAATGCTTTCATCTATTTTTAACTCTGAAAAAAAAACCCCATAGTGTTAAAAAAGGAGGGACAAGTTTTATGTAGATGTATGAATGGACATTATTCGGTCCAGCTACAAAGTTGCTGCTTGGTATAGGGGCAGGAAAATATTGTGATGGATTTGGTATAAAGCACCTGCACTTGTACTGGTTCTGATTTACATAGAAGTGCTGTAGCCCTGGGTCCTGACAACCTTTTATCCATCTATGAAATTCAAAAGCTCTGCAAATCATACTGCAGGGTAGGTTGGTCTATGTAGGTACAAATTTCCTGTGATGATTTGGGTGTTACCCACCCCCACACACAATGAAATCACCCAGACTAGACTCAGCTAGCTGGAAGTTCAGGAATGAAGCTATATTTACAGCTTAGCAGAATTTGCAAGCATATATATACACAACATACAGTTATATACAAGTTAGAAGTAGCACAGAAACACACAAATCCCTCCAAAACAATCAGATTGCTAGGAGGCTCCCAACCCAAACCTCTCCCCTTCTCTTTGCCTCCCCTCAGAAATAACCAGATCAATCCCTGTATATCTCACGTGATAAATCTGGAGAGATCTGAGGTGAGATGTCAAAAAAAAGATGACAAGGAGGTTAGAAGAAATAAAGGGTTATGTTGGATTAGAGTTAAGGCAGAAGCAACCACAGACTGCCAGAGGGAAGGAGCAGAACAACAGAGAACTGAGAAGGGTGTGAGGAGTGTCTTAGGTATACATTTTGACTAGCTACACTTCTCAGCAGAAGAATGAGTGATACTGTTGTTTTTCTTTCTTCTCGCAGCTAAGGATTTCATTTCTCTCAGTAAAATACTTCAATTAGCCTCAAACCAGCACACCCTAAAAGGGCTCCCACTGGCCCGATTTTTCCTGTTTCCCCAGCAGTAGGAGAAGCAAGCCAGCTCCCCAAGGTCTTCAGCTGTCATCGTTCTCTGATGATGGCAGGAACTGTGAATCCACAGGCTGGCCCTTGCCTTCACAGCTTGTGTGACAACAAAATTATGTGGTAAATCTTTAAACAGGCTCCTTTGGCTAAGGTACCTGACCCTGCAGAGAGAGGAGTTACTATCTCTACTAGCAAGGTTCAAGTATTTCTCCAGTGGCTTCCCCAGCTTCAGCTATAGTCAAGAAAGGCAAAGGGAAATCTGCTGGAAGACACATCTTAAGATGTGTCTGAAAGGCTCAAAGAGAAAGCTTTAAGTGGTATTCATCCTCACTGGAAAATTGGAATACATTTTGCCATGTTTCCATGAAGATATGGAAAGCTGCCTCTTTATGGCCCAGCTATGTTAGTACTTCTGGGAAGACAGACCTCACAGTTAATCTTGGAGAGTGGAAAATCATTGCTCTGTGTTTTTATCTCCACTCTCCTAAAAATCTGACAAATGGGAAGAAAAAATTGTGACATTTCACTGCATGGTCTCATACCACGGACCTTGATTATCAGAACAAAGACAATGCAAAAAGAGGCAACTAGACAGATATTATAATGGGTATAGAAACAAACTGGAAGATTTATCATGACTGGAACTCTGATAATGAAAGACCAAAACAGAAGTTGAGGACAGGCACTGGAATGAGCTGCCCAGGGAGGTGGTTGAGTCGCCCACCCTGGATGTGTTTAAGGGTCTTTTGGATGTGGTGCTTAGGGATATGGTTTAAGGTGAATCTTGTAGAGGAGGGTTATAGGTTGGACTTGGCACTCCTGAGAGTCTTTTCCAACTTGGACGTTTCTGTGATTCTGTGAAATAAAATAACTGGAGAATGCGCTTAGGAAGATGAAACCAGAAAGAGTTGGTCCTATGAGTAGCAGAGGTGATGAGTCTGGTATAAGTGCCTCTGGAAGACTACAAAATTCTGGTCTACTACAGTCAGGAAAAGTAATATTCAGTAACACAGGAGCAGAGAAAGAATCATCAGAAGAAAGAGCCTAAGTCAGAAGGGCAGATGGATACGTGGTTTATTTAATCTAGTAATTGATGGTTGAGTGGAAATGAGATTGTTATGTCTGTAAATATATGATTTGGGTTAGCACCAGGAAAGGAGAATAACAGTTCTAAGTAAAAGCCAATATTGGTATGAGAATAAATGCAGTTAATCTGTTTATGGACAATTAGGTCTATAGAAATCAAGGTTACTTCATGGGACAGCAAGAATAAAAAAGGAATCTTGTTTCTTAGACACACCTTTGTGGGCAAGATGAATCACACTTCAGTCTAAATGTCCAAATATTAGTTGACTAGGCTTAACCATGTGTGTTAGGCATCTTCTATAACAAATAGGAAACAAAGATCACCTCCAAACACTCATGTCAATCTAGCAACCTAACTTGAAATAGGAAGAATCGCACCCCATGACTCATCATTTACCACTTAGTGCAGAAGAAGTCACAGGCAACTAGCATGTACTTCATACCTGCCTTTTAGATAGCTAAAGGCTCATCAAGTAACTATCACTTTATATATTTAGCAAACAGGATAATATTTAACAACTGGGATACCAACATCCTATATGTCTTTATCAACATACAGAGAAAATCCATTTCTTTGGATATAATGCAGAAATTTATAGACAGCTTCTAACTTAAATCCTTGCCGTGCTGGAGTAAGCAGTAATCTTTCATTGGCCTCAGTGAAGCCAAGGTTTTGCCTCTTTGAAGTGAACAAGGTAAAATACTGTAAGTCGAAGTCATAGTAAATGTAGAAATCTTCCCTAACCAAAGACTGTTCTAATCACTGAGCCTTTGTTTTTTTTTTTGAAGGCAAGTTATTTTTATTTATAACACTTCATTAAAATGGCCATGCAGGCAAAGTCAATGAATGCAAATGCATCTGTTTGACCACAAACTGTCTTGGAGATTACATGTGCATTCTATCACACTGATAGTGTGCACAAGTGTTTTAGACTCCAAACTGGGTTGCTCATGCATTGCTGCAAAAAGCTACGTATGAACAGTTAGCATTGTTCTGGCATTATTCTTAAAGTTTGTTTTAACAGACAACACAATTAGGTCTCCTCTGGTATTTCCTAAATTCAACATGTAACTTTAAGGTTCCATCACAGCTAGAATAGGGAGATACCAGCTGGCATGGTCGCATCATTTGTTCCTCACAATAGTAAGCATCTACGACAGAGTAGAAACATTAAACTCACAGTGGCTGTGACAAATAGGTTTTGTTTATGGAGTGAAGAGCTCTTCAGCATAACTCTTTTCTAATGGAAAAGTAGCCAACAATTTTAAGCTAAAGGAAATGTATAAGAAACTGCTAAGAAGTGCTGGCTTTTTCACATATGTCAGATGTTGAGGTCAAAAGTACTTATCTTGCTATGTAATTTATCTGCGTCTTCTGCAAAGGAAATCGAGTTGGTTCTCTGAAGGGTAACTGAGAGTCCTTTTGATAGTCATCACGGATTGTTTTGGATGGCTACCTTCCAGAAAATCTTAATGGGGAGAGAAAAATATTCTGCATATGGATGTAAATATCTTTTTTTTCTTTTTTCTTTTTTTTTAAAAGGATTTTATCTTAGACTCATATCTCCACACCATATAGGTTACTTTCAGAATTCTGGGCTGTTTTTTGGGGTTTTTTTAAATCTATTTCTAAACAGCAGGAGTATTTGTGTAATAATGCTGTTGTGAGATTTGACTCATCCTTCAGGTTAATAGAGCGCACAGATGTAAAAATCCCTCACATGTGAAGTATTGTTAACTGTTAGTTCTTTGTAAAAGGGAAGGAAATTACTCAGGCTGGAGAAATGTTGTGGTGAAGATTGTTGATGCTCTTCAGTGTGACAGACAAAGAGTTGTTTATATAAAAGGTGAGACTTGCTGCAGCAAGCACTTTCAGATGGGAAAAGGATTAGTGGTCCAGGAAGTATAACTAAGGAACATTGATAGGAAATCACCCAAACTAGGCAAATATTTTGGAAAAGTCTTGGCAGAGAGGACTTCAAGTCGCAGTGAAAATGGGAATATGGACAGGACTGAGCTAGTCTGGTGTTCTTTCGAGGGACCAACCCAAGCATTTCTATTTGTAAAGTGTATGGAAACAGCTTGTGAAACTCCAGTGGCCTAGGGGTCTCACAGTCAGAGGTGGCAGAAGAAATTAAAGGAACCAAAACATTAAAAAAAGAAAAATGTGAAATGTGCAACAAAAAGAAACAGCATAGTGTGTAAAAACTTATGTAAACTGAGTGTCTTTCTCATTGCATTTGTGATTTGTAACATCAGTGACTATTGAAATGGAGACAGCTTTTAAACCGCAACTTATTTTCACAGGTTGTGGCAACTTGCTTCACAACTTCTGGTAATTTTCACTGTTTGAACAAAATGTTCCTACATTGCTGCTGCCTAAAACTCAGCCAGCCTACAGTCCCGATTCATGTGCAGACAGAGCCTTACATCCTTGTTTCCCAATCCATACAAGTGTGGAATCAATTTTATCTCTTTATATATCCTGAGCCCTTCCAATAGCACAATGGGAACATGGGAGCTACTTTTTTTTCTGTATTTAGTTGACCCTACGAAGGTTTTTGGTAAGTGATATAACTGAGTATTGTGTTCCTACAAGGCCTCTAGTTTTGGGCACTTCATGGGTTGATGTGGCAGAAGTAAAAGTGTGGCTGATTTGCCTTTTACACAGAAGCAGGCACTGATTGAAAGGTTAAAGCAAGACTGGATGGTTTTGTGCCAGGATGCTGGAATGGAATGTCTGAAGGGTAGTGAGGAAGTTTGATGCTGGATGACGAGTAAGTTTTGCCAAGGCATGGGTGAAATCTCATTATCAGAGATGTCAGTGAAACATAACTACGGTCACTGTAATCCCAAAGGATTTTTGCAGAATTTTTGTAAGGTTATTGTGCTCTGAATGATGATAAAATACTGAATTTATGGCAATGTAAATGACTTGTTGTTTAGTTATTGGCATAAGATACTGCGGATGTATTGTAGGATATATATATAAATGAATGTGTTATCTAGAAGACTGAGTTATAGAAGATGGTACTTTGGCCATCTGTCAGTGATATTCCTTCACCAGGAAGAGGAAATTGTGGATATGAAAAGAAATGACAATTTATTAGCAAGTTTTGGATTGTATGAATGTGTCTCGATTTTTGTAATAAAGAATGTTAACTCTACCTCTTAATTTCTGCTACAGTAAACCTGTGAATTTTAGTAATGATTTTCACTTGGGCAGAATCAAGCTTAACAAAACCAAGAGTGCTAATTAAACCTTCTCTAATCTCAATTTAAGATAATGGTCAACAGACTAGTAATTTGTTCATGAATTATTGACTCACCGAGGAATTCCCATTGAAGGGAAATCACAAAGCAAATGCATCTGGAGGCATCTTTCCAGAAATTTGTCCCAGTGACACCCTGAGGAGAACAGTGAAAGCTGTAGTGGAATAAAAACATCAGGTCAACATATGGAAGGATTTGCCTGACTTTATAACCAAAGAGGGTAGAATTCATGGCAAGGGAAAGGGAAGGGCTTCCAGCTTCACACCCTCAGAGTAGATCGAAGTCACTCCTTGAATCCAAGCCGCTTTTACCTGCTCACACAAACTTTCTCCTCCATGTAATTTCCTAGGAGCTGAAACAGTTCTGTAGCAAAATTATTTTGTGGCATAGAACTACTGAAGTCCAGGGTAATAGCAACAAAACTAGGAGAAGTGCACAGGTAAGGGAGACAAAAGAGGGATTTTTACTGAGATTAATGATTTGTGTACAAGATGAGTAAAACAAATCAGAGGATTTGTTTCTCTGTCTTGGAGTCAACATAGTTTCAGGATTATCTCTGAGTCACAAATTTCAGCCAGCAGTATAAGAAAATGTTTCATTTTGCTTTTGTCTGAAAGACAGATTTCGATCACAGTTTCACAGCCCTGCCTCAGAGTTACCTGATCTAAGCTTGCTCAAAACTACTCATCTAGCTAATGCTAGAAGAATCACATTCATTTAGTCATCTTTTATTAATGAGAAATGAGAAGAATGTAAAGCACATGAGCCAACAAGAATGCAAGATTTATAAACCCTACATTGTTCTTCTGGCATGATGTGGTGGGTTAGGAACTTAGACACACACACACACACCCCTTATTTGAATTTACCAGACTAACTCAGATGGCTTGGAAGTAAGATGAAGCTATATTTACAGCAAAGCAAAATTAACAAGCATATATATACAATGTATTTACAAGTATTTACAATTATATACAAATTAGAAATAATACAGAAATCCAAACTCCCTCCCAGACAAACTGCCCAGAAGGGCTCAAAGCTACCCCCTCTTTCTCCATCTCTATCTCCCCTCCCAGCCAGGCAAACAAAAAAAAACAAAAGCCAGCAAAGCTTACTTGTTATTTGTTAGTGGAGAGATATTAGAGAGGAGTTAAGAGTTAATAGATACAGCAACGCAGCCCCAAATGAGAAAGATTATTCACATTTTGGCTTTTATCCCTCTCAGCAAACCAGTGAATGATACAGACTCCATCATTATTTTCTTTTCACAATCAATAATCCAATTTCTCTCATTAAAATATTCCGATTAGCCTCAAACCAGCACACATGAGCATGGCATGATATGTGGTTAACCACGCCTTGAATTAGCATGCTTTACAGTCACTTTAGTGAAGGCAAACTCTTGCTGAACTTAACATGTTTGCAACTATTGCAGTCCTGTGCTGGTGTCCCATCAGCTCTCCCAAGGAGGGCTAGGTTAGGTCCAAGTGCCGGCAATGCTGAATGTGGTGTCCTCCACCTTTATATGTGGAACCCCACTATGAGGCTGTGACATATCAACACCAGTAAAGAGGTTTAACTGGAGCACACATGAGTGAACTGAAGAAGCTTAAGCAAAGCTAATTCTGACAGCTGTTAGAAATGTTGCAGTTAGGCAACTTTTCATTTGCTGTGCTTGAAGACTGATACCACTTCCCCTATGGGTTTGTTTCTTTTTTTTTTTTTTTTCTTTCTCTCTAGTTTTATATTTAAAGTCTATAGTTCATTCTGGTTTTCCCCATAAATCATGTTTGCCAAAATTTGTCATCATTTACTAGTGGGAGGTGTCCCTGCCTATGGCAGGGGGTTGGAACTAGATGATCCTTGAGGTCCCTTCCAACCGTACCCTTCTATGATTTATATTGCTTTCTTCTTCTTGTGGTTTAACTCCAGCCAGCAACTAAGTACCATGAAGCTACTTGCTCACACCTCTACCCTGGGATGGGGAGGAGAATCGGAAAAAGAAGAAGCAAAACTCATGGGTTGAGATAAGAACAGCTTAATAATTGAATTGAAATGAAATAATTATAATAATGATAAAAAGGAAGATTAATTTAAAAAAAAAAAAAAGGAAGAAAAAAAAATACAAGTGGTGCACAATGTAGTTGCTCACCACTTGATGACTGATGCCTGAGCAGCAATCAGCCAGTCCTGGTGATCTCCCTGCAGTTTATATACTGAGCATGATGTTCTGTTGACTGGAATATTCCTCTGGCTAGTATGGGTCAGCCATCCTGGTCATGCTCCCCCTCAGCATTACAGTAAATCCAAAGCATAGCACTGTA
>WBNM01031801.1:4441-28154 GCA_013399055.1 Ramphastos sulfuratus | reverse complement strand
GGGCTGGACACTCCCCAGCAGATGTCCCCTGGGATGTCACAAGGCAGTACCTCATCCCTGCACCCTCTCCTCATCAGGCTCCAGTCCCCTAACCACCCTTGCAGCCCTGGGCTGGACTCTCCCCAGCAGATGTCCCCTGGGATGTCACAAGGCAGTACCTCGTCCCTGCACCCTCTCCTCATCAGGCTCCAGTCCCCTAACCACCCTTGCAGCCCTGGGCTGGACTCTCCCCAGCAGATGTCCCCTGGGATGTCACAAGGCAGTACCTCGTCCCCGCACCCTCTCCGAGCGGTTCCTCTTGAGCTCCACCCCCAGTGCATCGTAGAAGGCTGTGAGCTCGATCAGGGAGAGGTAGCGAATCTTCTTCATGTCTTCAGCAGACAGGTCCCCAACCTCTGTCAGGCCAAAGCGGCTCTTCCGGACAACGAATTTCTGCAGCAGAGGTGCACACAAAACATTTCATTTCCACAGGTACTACAGGAAGAGATTTGAGTGTGTGTGTGGAAGAGATGCCCACGCGTGCTAGGAAGTCACGTTAGGGTAACACCAAAGCACTATTGGTCTGGTGTGTTGAGAGAAGTGGAACCCAGGAGGTTCCACGTAAACACAGGAAAATATTTCTCACTGTGAGGCTGACGGTTCAAGAAGGTTGTAGAGCTGCTTAAGAGAGTCCAGCACAGAGCCACAAAGGTGATGAAGGTAGTGGAACATCTCTCTTACAAGGAGAGCCTGAGGGAGCTGGGGCTGTGCTGCTTGGAGAAGAGGAGGATGTGGTGGTTTGAGAGTTCCCCACCCCCCACACTTTGTAAAANGACAGGACAAGGGGCAATGGGTGGAAGCTGAGGCATAGGAAGTTTCATCTAAATATGAGGAGGAATTTTTTCCCTGTGAGGGTGACAGAACCCTGGAACAGGCTGCCCAGGGGGTTGTGGAGTCTCCCTCTCTGGAGATATTCCAAACCTGCCTGGACACATTCCTGTGTGATCTGGTCTAGGTGATCCTGCTCTGGCAGGGGAGTTGGACTGGATGAGCTTTTGATGTCCCTTTGATCCTCTGACATTCTGTGATTCTATGGTTCTAACCTGCTTGAGCTAGATGATATCCCTTGTCTTCCTTACTTCTGAAATCTGATGTGACTTTAGTTCTCTGTTGTTGGTGGTGTTATTTGCTTTTTTTTCCCCCCTTAATGTGCTTGAGTGGCTTCATCTAAAGATCAGTTAAGCCTCTTTATTCCATATTTGTCTAAAACAGAGAGAACTGGGCTGAAACCTCCAGAACCAAAACATCAGTGAAGGCTGGGTTTCCACTCAGCTCCCCAAAGGGAGGAGATGACTTATAACACTCTTTATTTATACCTCTGACTAACAATTACTGGTTTAAATTACAATTAAATTAAAAAAAAAACCAAAACCAACTCAACATACACTACCCAAGATCCATAGTTCTCTGAGAAGTGTGGTTTTCACCAGAACTTTCTTTGCATGCCTACAAATGATGTTGAGGACTGATGGATATTTGTTCCTTTCAATGTCTCTTCAAATGCTTCTGTCATGACAGAACATTCCTGGCTCTGGTCCATGACACTGCAGTTTGGAAGATTGTAGACATCTTCACATGCCCCCAAATTACAAAGTGTCATCCAGGTCAAGTGTACTGGAATAAATTATTTCTTAGCTGCTGGGAGTCCTGTCTCTGTCTAAATGCTTCTTGAGAAAGCAAATTGTCAAGCTGGCAGCAGAGAATTATTCTGGATGGAAAAGACCTCTAAGATCATCAAGTCCAGAGGTAGATCATTGAGTCCAACCATCAGGACTAAGTGATTTTGCTCCTGGGCTTTCCTTCAGATCTTTAGTTTGTTCTCTCCCAGGAAAGCAAATAAATGAACAGTAGTATGTAAAGCAGGTGTGGATTCATTCCACACATGATTAACCATAGAATCACAGAATCAGAATGGTGGGGGTTGGAAGGGACCTTTGGAGGTCATCTTAGTCCCACCCCCTTGCTAAAGCAGGGTCACTTAGAGCAGACTGCACAGAATCATTTAGATGGCAAAGCACCTTTGAAGTCATCAAGTCCACCCATTAACCCAACACTGCCAAATCTACAACCATATCCATGATGAAAAATGTTAGCTACTTCAACAGCATCCAATAGATGTTCTGGGAGAAGCAGAAGCAGAGCAAACTCTTGGTGAAACTGGGCACAGGTTTAAGTAGGACATATCTTATTTGCCACAGTTACAATAGAGACACTGAGGTCAATGCCACTGCTCCAGCACTACTCCCCAGTCCAACTGTGAGGGAATATGATGATAAAGCTCAGTTATAAGTTTCACAGAATCACAGAATAGTGAGGGTTGAAAGGACCTCTGAAGATCATCTAGTCCAACCCTCCCACTACAGCAGGATCAAATAGAGTAAATCACCCAGGAACACATCCAGGTGGGATTTGGAGCCTCCAGACACCACCAAGGCTCCACAACCTTTCTGAGCAGCCTGGTCCAGTGCTCTGTCACAGAATCACAGAATCACAGAATGTCAGGAGCTGGAAGGGACCTTGAAAGCTCACCCAGTCCAACCCCCCTGCCAGAGCAGGATCACCTATACAGATCACACAGGAAGGCATCCAGATGGGTTTTGAATATCTCCAGAGAGGAAGACTCCACAAACCCCTCCTGGGGGGCAGCCTGGAAGTTGTGAGGGCTGGTGGAAATAGAAGTCTGACTTTCCTGGCTTCCATAAATAACTCCAGATGATGACATAACTGCTCACTGTATGTCTGAACAAGAGGACACAGCCTCAAGCAGGGCAGGTTTAGGCTGGATGTTAGGAAGAAGTTCTGCACAGCAAGAGTGATTGGCATTGGAATGGGCTGCCCAGGGAGGTGGTGGAGTCACCGTCCCTGGAGGTGGTTAAAAGGAGACTGGATGAGGCACTTAGTGCCATGGTTTAGTTAATTAGAAGGTGTTAGGTGATAGGATTGACTCAAAGGTCTTTCCAACCTGACGACTACTGTGATTCTGTCTGAGCTTTCATTACAGTGAAATTTCCTTGAACCATTCAGGTAGCATCTCCTGAACACTGACTGGGGACAACCAGCCCTGCCTCAGGACCAAGGTTTGCTTTCCTCCCTTCATCTGTGAACTGATTTCAAATCCATGTGTTCACAAAGGCAGATAATCCTTGGAGGAATAAAATAGGAGAGCAGATCAGGAATAAAAATTACCTCTAGTCTTAGTACCAGCAACTCTTCTTTATTTCTACCTGAAAAATGTGTGGCTGGTGCAGTATTTGTGGCCCAGGTTACACTTATGCACCTGTGGTGGGTGTCAGGGAAGTGATTGTTCCCTTGTATTGAGCACATCTCCAACACTGTGTTCATATATGGGCCTCTCACTCCTAGATGGACATTGAGGTGCTGTAGCAGGTCCAGAGAAGGGCAATGAGGCTCAATGAATGAAGTTTCCTCTCTGGAGGTATTCCAAACCCACTTGCATGCATTTCTGTGTGATCTGGAGTAGGTGGTCCTGCTCTGGCAGAGGGGTTGGACTGGATGATCTTTTGAGGTCACTTCCAACCTCTAACATTCTGTGATTCTGAAGAACAGGTCTTGTGAGGAGCATCTGGGGGAGCTGTGGCTGTTGAGCCTGGAGAAAAGGCAGCTGAGGGGAGATCTTCTTGCTTTCTGCAACAGGAGTGAGGTAGGAGTTGATCTCCTCTCCCAAGGAACAAGTGATAGGACAAGAGGAAATTACCTTAAGTTGCACCAGAGGAGATTTAGGTTGGACATTAGGGAAAATGACTTCCTCAAAAGGGTTGTCAGACCCTGAAACAGGCTGCCCAAGGCAGTGATGGAGTCACCAGCCCTGGAAGGATTCAAGAGCCATGTTGATGCAGGACATGGTTTAGCTGGCAGTGCTGGCTGGACTTGATGATCTTCAAGGTCTCTTCCAACCAAAACGATTCTGTGATTCTATGATTCTAAGCTAACAAGAGGTTTGGACATAGAGATCACCTTTGGTGCCTCTCTGGGTGTTGATCACAAGTGGTAAGCAGGCACAGTGGGTGGTCTCAGTGTAGATGAAGTACCTTAGCAGATTCCAATGTGCTGGAGATGTAAAGCAGGAAATATGTTACAGAAAACAATTGAAAAAGATGAGGAGAAGGAACTTACAGGCAAAGCAGAGTCTTCCTTTTTGAACCTCTGGTTTTTTGGCCATTCTTGAGTTTTTGGAAGGACTGTAATGGATTCTGAGAAGGAGACCTCATAGGAGAGTTCTTCTGTTATGGATGGACTGCCTTTATCTAATCCACAGTCTAGACAGCTATTAGCTGAAAACAAGGGAAATTAGATGTGAAGGCTGGAGGCATGCTTGCATTTAACACAGAGACATCAAAACAAACCCTGAACCAAGCTGGCAAAAATCTTGAGAAAGTCATAAAGGAAGTGCTTCAAAGAGGAATTTCAGTGCAAACCACAGCGTGTTCCTGGTTTTGTCTGCAGGAAGTCATCCCTCCAAAATAAAACCCCAACTTTCAGTTTTAGATGATTGAAATTGTGGCTTTTGGTGGGAAAAATCAGGCAAGCTGCAATTTCCTGTTTATCAGGGAATCACCAAGGTTCTTTTTTTTTTTTTTTTTTAATAATACATCCTGGTCTACCCAGGCCAGCAAACTGTGATGGCATTTCTCTGATGAACAACTCAAGAGTTCCTGACAGAAAAATGCTGTGGGCACAGTTTAGCAGGTCACAGCTGACTTCTTGAAAATCAGCAGGCATTGTGCCTGTATTTTTATGTGCTGACATAGATCAGCTTCTCAGAGTTGTTAGTTCAGGTGTGCAGCACCACACCAGGACACAATGCACACTATTCCAGTTTGAAAAAACACTCAATCTGCTGGAATCTTTGGTAGACTTTGCAAAAGGACTTCCTGGCCTGCTCTGAAATCTAGTCACCTCCTGAAATTAGTGGATGCCAAGAGGAAAATATTTGCAGTCAACACACTCAAGCTCAGAAACACTCCGTTGTCATGGAGCCCAAAGTGCGATAACGCCCACGAGTTCCAGCTCTCATGGCTGATCTCTCACATCTCAGGGTTCTTTTTTAGGTTTCCCTTCAGGTCCAGCTTCCACACTGACACAATTGGAACAGAATGATAATTTTCATTGGAATTGAAGTGAAATTTCACCCACCAGGACTGCAGAGTTGACTAACATGACCCAAGGGCATTCGAAAGCAATGGAAATCTGAGGTTGACTCAAAAAGCATTATGTGTCTTCCAAACATGTCCATGGCCCAGGAGTTTTGAGTTGTTGCCTTTACAGATACAAGGACTTAAAACATTTTTTGGCAGCATCCCTTGTTTTTTCCAAGTCTGGTATGAAAAAAGCCAAGTGGCTTCTGAACTGTGGCCTGAGATGTTATCTAATGGCCAAGCTGTTTAAGATGTTTCCCATCTCTCTTTCCACTCTTGGATCTGGGGCCACGGAGTGTCCATGGTCTGGTTTGGTTCTCTATCTATTCAACTGCTTGCAGAGCTGAGATATCAGCAGAGCAGCTTTTACAACCAAGGAAAATAAATGGGACTGTATCCACAGGCAAATATCTAAGGGACTAGTCTGGAAGCTTGGGAATTAATTAGTTAAGCTCTGACCAATAGTAGTGGGAAGATCTTCCCAATTAAAGATGGACAAGCCCGTGGAAGGCTGCTGACAGCTATCCAGATGCCCTGCCAATCACTGTCAGGGCAAAACCTTTCAGAGATGTCCAAAACAACACCATTAGTAGATCAGAATAATGGGGCAGAACCAGCAAAAACTATTAATTTCTAATACTATGGTTTCTGCAGTACTGGAAAAGAGGGAAAATGCATCTTCCTTGTCATGATTTGCAAGACCAAAATACATTTCTGACATATTTTGGGCAACTTTTGCTCCTCATTGTTCAGAGTCCATTTTTACATTCCCAAACTTGCAACCATCAGTACATTTTAGCCACTGATGTCCCAAAGGGCACTGGTTGTGAACAGAGAACTTTGGTTCCTGCATGACCATAAACTGGCAACGACAACAAGGAAATAAAAGAGGGGGGGAAATGAATCTTCCTTGTCACAATTTGCAAGGTCAAAATACATTTCTGACATATTTTGGGCAACTTTTGCTCCTCATTGTTCAGAGTCCATTTTTACATTCCCAAACTTGCAACCATCAGTACATTTTAGCCACTGATGTCCCAAAGGGCGCTGGTTGTGAATGGGGAACTTTGGTTCATGCATGGCCACAAACTGGCAATGCCAATAAGGAAATGAAGGCAAGACAAAAGAGGGGACTAACCTCCAAACCACACAAGGATCTTTCTGTCTAACATTTTCCTCGAAGGAATTGAACATTGGTTACATGTTGGCATACTCACAGCTAACTGATTTCCAAACTGGCTTCTGCCCAGGGAGCTGGAGACCATTAGAAGGGACTGGTGGCACTGGAACTGTCTCAAACGTCGGCTGATGGGCAAAGAAAAATAATCAGACTGCAGTGCAGATAAAGGTCTGTGGAGATAAGCTGCTACAGTTCAAGCAACAGCATTGTCATCTTCAGCTTATGAGTTTGAACAACCTGTGGAGATACCTCAGAGCCCATTTTTCACAGTCAGGCTTGACCTGAGAAGTCATCTTCCCCGGGCTGCACTGATGTAGATCATGCTGAAACCACTCATATTCCTGTAACTAGTAAGTCCTGTCCTACATAAGGAGTGAAAGTAGCTAAACAAATTGCTGAACATCACAGTGCAAAGCAAAATGCCAACCCATCCTGAGCTCTTAACCCTTTTGGCCCACAAATCTTTTTGAAGGACTCTCAGACACGTGGTCAGTGTCCCATCAGAAACGTTCCCTGTCAGGAATCAGGCTCTTGGCTGCCTTTGGGGATTTGGGCACCAGCAAATTACCAATGGTTGGATGCAGGTTATCTGCTGACATTGAACTACAAATCCAGTTTAGGGCTAAAAAAGGGACCTTTCCTACAGTCGGATTGATTTCTTTCTGCTCCAGAAACCATTCTGCACTGTTTGAAAATGAGGGAAGTGTGTGTGGCATAGCAGAGAAAGGGCTTGGGATCAAGGGGGTGGCTTTCAAGCACTGTCACCTCTCTGTGCTAGCAGTTTTGCCCTTGTTCCCTGCAGTTTGGGGACTGGGAAAGACAATTATGAGTTTTCTTGGGTACACAGGGCAGCAGCAGCTCATTTCAGGAAGGATTATTTTTACGCTGAGTTTGGTAAGATGCTGACCCAAGTTGCCCAGAGAGTTGGCAGATGCCACATCCCTGGAAATGTTCCAAGTCCTGGAGCTCCCAACACAAGAAGATCACAAGATTCCCACCATCATNCTTGAAGAAGAGAAGGCTCTAGGGAAAACTTCTTGTGGCCTTTCAGCTCTTAAAAGGGGTCTATCAGAAAGCTGAGGACAGACTTTTGAGCAAGGCTTGTTGTGACAGGACAAGGGTTTAAACTAAAAGAGGCATATCCAGACTAAAGAGAAGGAAGAAATTTTGGACACTGAAGATAGTGAGATACTCTCCCAGGTTGCCCAGGGAGGTGGTAGAAGCCCCAAGCCTGGAACCATTCCAGGTCAAGTTGTTTGGGGGCTCTGAGCAACCTGCTGACTGCAGGGAGTGTTGGACTAGATGACTTCCAAACCATTCTATGATTCTATCTACATGTTCTTGAGTTAAAAAAACAAACAAAGAAAACATTACTGTAAAAAGTGCTCTGAAGAGCATTCAGTGAAAACAACCACAATGCTCAAACCACTCTTGTTTTTTTCTTTTCTTCATTACTTTGCATCCTGGTAGGAGCTTTTGCAGACTCCCTTTCCCAAACCTGCAACCTCACCCCGCCCTGGAGCAGCCCTAACTTTCCACTGAAACCTTCAGCTGGAGGGTCCCTTGAGCCCTCTACAGCCACTCTTTAAATTGCTCTGCAAATTACTCTTTAAATTGCTTTTCAAATTGCTAAATCGACTGTTTATCAACAAGCAGCCATGCCTCAGGGCAGCGATTTTATCCTCCCTGCTTGAGGAGCATCCACAGGAGGGGCATTCAGGCTGCTGAAAAATGCCAGATATTTGGGAGACAAGGCTGCTCTTCCAGTTGGGAGCCTGAAATAATGTTGCAGTTGTTTTATTCAATCTCATCCTCTGAGCTATGTGGGCCACAGAGTCAAATGGGACATGAATAAAATCTCTCCTCATTCACTCAATAGCCTGTGAACTCTGGAGCAAACAGGGTTTGAGTCACATGGACTTCTTTGGCCAGGAAACTGTAAGGACTTTTTGTTTGTTTGTTTGTTTTAGTTTATTTATTTATATTATTTTCAGAACTGGAGCATGCTTTTACCATCAAATCCTGTCATATTTACACAAAAGCTTTTAGGATATCAAAAAAAACCACTTTAAAATTTCAGGTGGGATTATGGGGGTGGAGGAGATGATTCAAACTCTCTCAGCAATTTGGGNGTGGGCATGGTGGTGTTGGGTTGATGGAGTTGATGATCTCAGAGGTCTGCTCCAACCTTAATTCAACCCAATGATCCAAAGTGGTTATTCTGCTACTTCAGACCCAGATGGAGAAAAAAATGGCCAGGATCAGCAACTATCTCCTCTACTTTGACCACTGAAAATGTCTCACCCTTTGAACAGCACTCAGAAGAGATTTACACCAAGTCAAATTTATTAAGAAAAAAAAAAACAAACCAAAAACCAAACAGCAAATCCCTAACTCTTCCAGCTTTGTTACATGGTGTGAAATTGATAGTGAAGAAGCTCTGGTTCTGTTAAGGATTATGGAGCTGACAGCACAGCTCTGCTTCACATCCAGGGCTAGTTCCAGCTTAGCTATCATGAACCATGGAACCTATCAAGGGCAGCTTAAAAGGTCATATTCTTGCTCTCATTTCCCAGCAACCACAGCCAGAGTGTGTAAATGAGCCAAATATCTCCTGAAAATCTCCAGCAGAACCAACAACACTCACTTTTTGATTTTTAATCTTTGGATAATGTGATAGACATTAATGGGACAATGGGAATAAAACCTTTTCAGTGCCTGAATTTTAAAGATCCAGTGACAGAATTTTCTTTGGAATGGATTTAAGAATGCAGTGAAATAATCCAAATTAATTTTTTTTTTGATAACATGATAGAAATTAATGGGAAAATGAGAATAAAACCTTAGAAATTAATGGGAAAATGGGAATAAAAACTTTCCAGTCCCTGAATTTTAAAGGTCCAGTGACAGAATTTTCCTCGATTGAATGGATTCAAGAATGCAGTGAAATAATCCAAATTAAATCTTTGGATAACATCATAGAAATTAGTGGGAAAATGAGAATAAAACCTTAGAAATGAATGGGAAAATGGGAATAAAACCTTTTCAGTGCCTGAATTTTAAAGATCCAGTGACAGAATTTTCCTTGGAATGGATTTAAGAACGCAGTGAAATAATCCAAATTAAATTTTTTTGATAACATGATAGAAATTAATGGGAAAATGAGAATAAAACCTTTTCAGTGCCTGAATTTTAAAGGTCCAGTGAGAGAATTTCAAAGATCCAGTGATAGAATTTGCCTTGATCGAATGGATTTAAGAAAGCAGTGAAATTATCCAAATTGTTTCTTGAGTAAAAAGGAAGATTTGGAAACTTCAGAAGCTCATGTCTTAATGGATATGGAAAGCCAAGAATCAGGTTGGGTCCTTAGTTAAGTGGGGACAGTTTTGTTCCTCTGGCTGTGGCTCCAGTGAAGGGACTTCTGACATCCTTGGTTTCTGACTGCATGTGAGTTGCTGGGCACTTCTCATTATGTGAGCAATGAGCCCAGTGTCTACTGGCACAGTGTACACAGGGATTTCTGATGGGAAGAGGAAACCAGAAGCACAAGGAAAGGATGGAGATGAGGTAGAGAGTTCTTTAGTAGCCTCATTGGGGAAGATGTACAAATTGGAGCACCAAAGTGACCAAATTCTGAGCTTTAGAGCTCTGGTCAGGACCCAAGTTGTCCATGCTTTGCATCTATTCTTCTTTCCAAGCACTGTCATCACAAATGTCTTTCCACATAGCTCTGGATTAGTTACTGATTCTTCTTGCATTAAAACAGCATTTACTCATGCACTGCTCAAGCAAAAACTCCTGAGGGGCTTTAGCTGTTCAGGGCTGGGCTGCTAAGGAGCTACACAAGCTAGTCTCATGTTAAAGAGTCTCTCCCTCCAATAACAAATCAATGTTTCCCCCCACTCTGCTGTCTTTGTTGTTGATCTTCCTAGGCTTTGAGCTGACAGCTTCTGATGGAAGCAGTGGGGCACCAGCAGCAAGGAAAATCTGTGCTTAATAAACCACATTACAAAGCTCTTTACTATGAGGGTGGTGAAATGCTGGAATAAGTTGTTCTGGGTAGAAGCCCCATCCCTGGAGACATTCAAGACCAGCCAACCAAGTCCTGGGCTGCATCAAGAGGAGTGTGGCCAGCAGGGCAAGGGAGNCAGGTGAGCAAGCTACTCCACCAAGACATCCATCTCAGAGGGATAAGGTACCTCAGGGACTGCATTTTGTCACCAGGGATCGTGGCACCTTTCCAGCATGGGCAACAGAAAAATAAACCCCAACCCCCATCAGCCAAAGCAGCTATGCTTTCTTTCCCTTTTCTTTCAGTACATTTGGGCTGGTGAGGGTCCACCCCTGCTCTTGAAGGGCTGGACCCCAAGGCACGGTGTGGGGAAAGCTCCCTTTTGCTGTGTGTTGCCCCACAGCACAGACGTTGCCCACCAGGCAGCAACAGCAAACCACCAACCGCAGAGGTGTTTCCCGGACAGAGAGACGAAACCAGGGCAAACCTCCCTTCCCCACCCGCTGATGACAACTATTCATGTCTCATGAGTGGTCTCCTAAGCCTCATCTCAGGTGACCCTAGTGAGCTAATCACCTTTTCTCTCCTCATTAGCCACAGAAGGGAGTAATCCATCCTGTGACCCATCCCTGCAGGCTCCCTCAGTGCTTAGTTTGCTGGGAAGAAGATGTAAATCCATCCTCCTGATGGGGAGGATTAGGGAGTGATGCGAGGCAATTAAGGCTGCTTTGCTATTTACAATGTGTTTACTTCTCCCCTTCCTAACTCAAAAGCAGGATGGGAAAGCAAAACCTCCTCCACACGATTTCAAACAGCCTTTAGAGAGGCTTTGTCCTTCGTTGCCCAGTAGAGCACCAGGGGCTGCACAAACCCCCCTCACCTTCCCCCTCCCCCGCAGTGTGTTTATCCCTGATAATCAGGACAAAGTTTTTAAATCCCATAAGAAGCAGTAGAGAGAGGAGAGGTGAGAACGCCAAAAGGGTGTTCAGAACCTTGAGAGCTTGGAGAAAGAACATCTGGTTGCAGTGCATTGGAGGGAGAGTGCTCTGCAGCTGTGTTTGTCTTTTACCTTTAAGTAAGCACCCTGCAGAGCAGAGGGAAGAAGAGTTAGAAGCCTTAATTACTTATTTAGGCTTTCAGACTTTCATGATGGACAATTAGTAAGTGGTGTGAATTTCAGAGGAGGTAAAATAATGATATGAAGGGCAACATCTCTGAAGCTCTTGAAGAGAGGTGAAAAATAAGGTCACAACCAGATCAATAATGTGACAAGACCAAAAAAATTGGCTGCAACAATTAATCTGGTGATTAAAATCTGTTAGGACATTCAAGATAACATTATAATGTTTGAAAACATTCAATATTCAGCTCTGTAGATAATGGGAATCAGAGAAGTGAGCTCATCTCACAAGAAGTGCAGCTGGGATCAGAAGTGAGCTCATCTAACAAGAAGTGCAGCAGGGATCAGAAGTGAGCTCATCTAACAAGAAGTGCAGCTGGGATCAGAAGTGAGCTCATCTAACAAGAAGTGCAGCTGGGATCAGAAGTGAACTCATCTACCAAGAAGTGACATCAGTATCTTAATGTTCATGCAAAGATGCTTAATAAAAGAAAGTCTCCCCATAGGAATCTTCTGGATATGTTTGTGGGACACATACAAAGGTTCAGAAGACCCCAGATACTTAAATTTGGGTTAAATAAATGAATCCCCCAACCACTGTGTCTGATATAAATTTCCAGCTACAATTTTGTCTCCCAGCTTTGTTGGTTTTAAGCTCATCCAGGATGCCAAGCCTCAAGGAGAAGATAGGACAACTAGAAAAGGACAAAGCAAAGTGGGGCCATGAGAAAGGGTTTCTTGGNTGGGATCAGAAGTGAGCTCATCTAACAAGAAGTGCAGCTGGGATCAGAAGTGAGCTCATCTAACAAGAAGTGCATTGGGATCAGAAGTGAGCTCATCTAACAAGAAGTGCAGCTGGGATCAGAAGTGAGCTCATCTAACAAGAAGTGCAGTTGGGATCTGAAGTGAGCTCATCTAACAAGAAGTGCATTGGGATCAGAAGTGAGCTCATCTAACAAGAAGTGCAGCTGGGATCAGAAGTGAGCTCATCTAACAAGAAGTGCAGCTGGGATCAGAAGTGAACTCATCTACCAAGAAGTGCCATCAGTATCTTAATGTTCATGCAAAGATGCTTAATAAAAGAAAGTCTCCCCATAGGAATCTTCTGGATATGTTTGTGGGACACATACAAAGGTTCAGAAGACCCCAGATACTTAAATTTGGGTTAAATAAATGAATCCCCCAACCACTGTGTCTGATATAAATTTCCAGCTACAATTTTGTCTCCCAGCTTTGTTGGTTTTAAGCTCATCCAGGATGCCAAGCCTCAAGGAGAAGATAGGACAACTAGAAAAGGACAAAGCAAAGTGGGGCCATGAGAAAGGGTTTCTTGGAGCTTTTCAGTGGTAAGAACTATAGTACTAATTCAAAGGTGTGCTTGTGAGCTTGTGGGTGACTTCTGTTTAGGATACCATGAGTGAGATGTGTGATGTCAGGCATGCTGCTTTGAAGCTCGTACTGAGCTCACACAGTTGACTGCATTCAGCAAATCCAGAATGTGTACAGTCAGAAATTGGTGAGTTTAGAGCCAATCTGTAGGAAAAGTGGATGAAACCACCAGAAGTAATGCTCATTTAGAGAGACAGGGAAGCACTGGGGAGAGTTCAGTGGAGGTTACAAGGATGCTGAGGGGTCTCTGTGAGGAGGAAAGGTTGAGACATGTGGGACTGTTTAGCCTGGAGAACAGCAGCATGAGAGAGGATCTTCTCCATGCTCAACATAGAGGTCATGAGCATAGGACAAGACTCATTTCAGTGATGCCCACTGACAGGACAAGTGTCAAGAGGCACGAACTGGAGCCCAGGAGGTTTCACTTGACTTTAAAGAGAAATTCCTTTACTTTGAGGGTGCTGGAGCCCTGCAGCAGGCTACCCAAAGAGGTTGTGTAGTCTCCTTCTCTGGAGAGATTCCAAACTGCCTGGACATTTTGATTCTGTGCAACCTGCTGGGGGTGACCCTGCTTTAGCAAAGGGATTGCACTAGATGACCTCCAGAGGTCTCTTCCAACCCTCACCTTGTTGGAATTCTGTGATTCATTTCTGAAGGCACAAAGCAAATGAACAGTTAATAGATTTTCATTTGCTATGGAAGTGAAAAATAACTGCCAGTGCACCAATTGCAATTGTACTGATGAGTGTTTAATTGCCCCATTTGCTTCATTAGAGAGGTTTTACTTCACCATTGAGGCTGCTGAGTAAATAGCAAAAGTCCCCAGAAGCCAGTAAAAAAATTTGAAGAGCTGCCAAGACGAATTCACCAGTTTGAAAAAAATACCCAAACCAAAACAAAGGAGCAAATGTTTGTCCTGAGTGGAGATTACAGGAGGAGGTCTGGCAACAGATACAAGATCATGTTACAGGCTAGTTGCAAAACTGCACCTATTTTAGGGTTGTTCAGCCTGGAGAAGGCTCCAGGGGGACCTTCTTGTGACTTTTCAGTACTTAAAGGGAGGCTATAAGAATGCTGGGGACAGATGTTTTTAGCAGGGCCTGTTGTGACAGGACAGGGTTTAATGGGTTTAAACTAAAAGAGGAAAACTTACACCAGACAGAAGGAAGATAGTTATTACAGTGAGGGCAGTGAGACCCTGTCCCAGGTTGCCCTGAGAGGTGGTAGATGTTCCATTCCTGGAACTGTTCCAGGCTGGGTTGTCTGGGGCTCTGAGAAACCTGAGCTAGTTGAGGATCAGAACTAACAAGGTTGTGAGAGACCTTTGAGATCATCATGTCCAACTGCTTGTCTACAGCTCACAATTCCATGACTACTGCTTTGTGCTTTCACTACCACTAAACCATGTCCCCAGGCATCACCTGCTCTATACAGGAGAGTTGATCTGAATGTTCTTTAAAGGTTCCTTCCAACCCAGACCATTCTATGATTCCATGACTTTATAATTGAATGATTCTATGATCTATTGTATTTGACTTCTTCTCTTTCTTTCAACATGCTTCCCCTTACTCTGGTCTCATCAGATCCTATCTGGAGTCCTGTGTACGGTTCTGGAGCCCCCAGCACAGGAAGGACATGGAAGTGTTGGAGTGGATCCAGAGGAGGCCACAAAGGTGCTCAGAGGGCTGCAGCAGCTCTGCTATGAGGACAGGCTATGAGAGTTGGGGCTCTTCAGCCTGGAGAAGAGAAGGCTTCCAGGAGACCTTAGAGTAGCCTTCCAGTATCTGAAGGGGGCTACAGGAAGGCTGGGGAGGGACTATTGACAAGGTCTTGCAATGACAGGACAAGGGGCAATGGGTTTGAACTGGCAGAGGGGAGACTGAAACTGGATGTTAGGAGAAAGTTCTTTCCAGTGAGGGTGGTGAGACACTGGCACAGGTTGCCCAGGGAGGTTGTGGCTGCTCCCTCCCTGGAGCTGTTCAAGGCCAGGTTGGATGAGGCCTTGAGTGACCTGTGCTAGTGGGAGGTGTCCCTGCCTATGGCAGGGGGTTGGAACTGGATGATCTTTGAGGTCCCTTCCAACCTTACCATTCTATGATTCTATGTAGTCGTGCATCATTAAAAGTCTGTACTTAGTGTCAGGAACTGCTGCTGGCTGCCTGTACACTGCCAGCAGAAAAGAGTTCCTGTCTGGTAGAAGCTTTGATGAGCTACTTGCAGAATGCATCAAGATGAAGCAGAAAAGCATTAGCAACTTACAGAGGAGTCGCTGGGGCCAAAGATGTCTCGCACGTCCCGGACCGTGTGCTTGTTCTTCTTCCTCAAGGTCTGAGTGTAGGTGTTGTACCTCTTCTGGACAGCAGCAGCTTGAGTTCTGGTCAGAGTGGACAGCAGGGCTTGGCCATCCTCCTCTTCAGCTCCCGAGATCAGCGTAGACAAACCCACGTCTTGCAGCCATTCTGCCTCCAGCTCCCCTTCTGCAGAGGAAGGGAATGTGTTAGCAGGCCTGGCAAGAGGGGGCTGAGGGAGTGGAGGTGGCATGGGAGACCATTGCCTTAGCCTGTACCTCAAGAAGACTCCACTCCCAGTCTCTCTCAGGACACAAGTGCAAGCTAATTTAATCTTGTCAGTTTTGAGTTTGGCAGTGCCTGCACAGGAGATTGGGAGAAGAGCAGAAGAGGCACTTCCAAGCTTTGCATCAACATACCCATGTGGAGAAGGCATTGGGGTAACTAGACTGGCACAGCAAGGTCACAAAATGCTAACCCTCCATGACAGAGCATAAATCTCATTGGTTACCATTTATACTGTGTTGTATTGGAGATTGAGGTGCCACACTGACAGCTGGCCATCAGTCACCTAGTGAAGATGCCACACTGAGGGAATCATGGTGTTTGCCTAGTCCAATAGCCTGTTTAGAACACTGTGATTTAGAGCCAGAGCTGCTCACTAAAAGCAAGGATCAGGTCAAGGTGGCCCAGGCAGTAACAGCCATCCAAGGTTCAGTGGGTTGAACCTTGCATAATTCAAGTTCAATGGCTTCAAGTTGTGCCAGGACAGGTTTAAGTTGGCCATCAGAAACAATTTCTTCCCCAAAAGAGTTGTCAAGGCCTGGAATGAACAGTGGTGGAGCCTCCATCCCTGGAGGGATTCGAAAGCCATGTAGATGATGTGCTGAGGGACATGGTTTAGTGGTGACCTGGCAGTGCTGGGTTAATGGTTGGATCTTAAAAGTCTCTTCCAACCAAAACAGTTCTGTGATTGTGTGATTCTCTGGCCCTGATTTCTAACAATGAAGGACTGGCTAGCACTCTGCACTCCAGCATTTCTTCACACCTTGATTAGTGACTAACATCTGCTCGAATTCTATTCGGTACATGCTCCTCCACTGGTTCAACACCACAACTGATTCCACAGTGAGATTGTGCACTGTGTGAAAAGTCATTTTCTTTCTTGGCTCTATCAAATGTGGAGGAAGATTCTGGGATCATCTCAGAGAGTCTCACCCACAGCCCTTCCAAGAACCTTGCCATCAAAGCCAATGTTTAGCTTGCTACCTGTAACATTAAATCATAGAATCATTAAGGTTGGAAAAGATCTCTAAGATCAAGTCCAATGGATAACCCAGCACCACCATGGCCACTAAACCATGTCCTGAAGTGCTATGTCTACACATTTTTCTAACACCTCCAGGGATGGTGACTCCACCACCTCCCTGGGAATCAGGTTCCAATACCTGACCACTCTTTCAAGAAAGAATTTTTTCCTAATATCCAACCTAAACCTCCTCTAGTGCAACTTAAGGTAATTTTCTCTCATTCTGAATATTCCCTCTCACTGGAGGATGGGAAGAAGCTCCCAATCTACCTGCTCTAAATCCTTTATTAACTTCAAATTTTGCTGTTACCTCTTTTTTCTTTTTCCCTGCTTTTTAAGTTAACCATCTTTAAAATAATCTCTCTTTACATTGGAGGTTTTGATGTTCTTCACTTAGAGATTCTTCATTTCTAGGTTCTTCATTCTAGTTCTGTGAACATTCCTAGATCAGCAATGTGCTGCCTGAGACCAGACACTGATTGCATTCCAGTTTTGACTGAAGAAGAGGCATTACAGATAAACATGTCAAGCAGGAAATGGATTCATCTGCTGCACTCAATGCTCTTATTGTTCTGGTCCCAGCACTGGTTTTAGTGCCAAGTTGGTATTTCCACTCTCCCTTTATTGCCTCTTCTTGACATTGGAATGCAGACAGGTTGATTGATACCCATTTGCTGCACTTTGGCAGTTAGATACACACACACAAAGAAGAAAAATATAGGATTGGGCTGTAGGCACAAGGGAAAGCATCTCACATATTCCATCACTGACTTCATTGTTAGTTGCCTGCTCACTCTAACAAAGCTCTTCAAAATAGACCTGCACTTAAAACTCCTGCTCTGTGATAGACAAGGTCATGGCAGTCCTGTGTCCAACAAAACATATTATCTCTGCTCTGTGTCCAACAAAACATATTATCTCTGCTCTGATCCTTTCATACAATTCCAGAATGGTAGGGCTGGAAGGAACCTCTGGAGATCATCCAGTCCAAGCCCCCTGCTAATGCAGATACACCCAAATAAGGTTGCCCAGGATCTGCTCTCCTCAGACCCCATCTGCAGTCCTGGAGCCCCCAGCACAGGAAGGACATGGAAGTGTTGGAGCCAGTCCAGAGGAGGCCACAAAGATGCTGAGAGGGCTGCAGCAGCTCTGCTCTGAGGACAGACTGAGAGAGTTGGGGCTCTGCAGCCTGGAGAAGAGAAGGCTTCCAGGAGACCTTAGAGTAGCCTTCCAGTATCTGAAGGGGGCTACAGGAAGGCTGGGGAGGGACTATTGACAAGGTCTTGCAATGACAGGACAAGGGGCAATGGGTTTGAACTGGCAGAGGGGAGATTGAAACTGGATGTTAGGAGGAAGTTGTTTGCAGTGAGGGTGGTGAGACACTGGCACAGGTTGCCCAGGGAGGTTGTGGCTGCTCCCTCCCTGGAGGTGTTCAAGGCCAGGTTGGACGAGGCCTTGAGTGACCTGTGCTAGTGGGAGGTGTCCCTGCCTATGGCAGGGGGTTGGAACTAGATGATCCTTGAGGGCTCCTTCCAACCTTACCATTCTATGATTCTATGGGGCCAGACTCTTTTTGGTGATACTAACAGGACAAGGGGCAACAGGCACAAAGTGGAACCCAGGAGGTTTTGACTGAACATGAGGAGAAACTTCTTTGCTGTGAGGGTGCTGGAGGCCTGGAGCAGGCTGCCCAGAGAAGTTGTGGAGTCTTTTCCTCTGGAGAGATGCCAAACCCACCTGGGTGTTACAGTGATGGGCAACCTGATGTGGCTGACTCCACTTTAGCAGAGTGGTTGGACTAGATGATCTCCAGAGGTCCCTTCCAACCCTCACCATGCTGGGATTGTGGGATTGTGGGATTGTGGTTTTGCCACTACCAGTGGGACCTGGCTGCTATTCTGTAGCCCTTCCTCTCAAAAGCACCTCAGAAAAGATGGTAAATATTTGTATTTATTCAGCCCTGAGGAGTTCCATGCTGATTTTCAGTGCTTTGATCTTCAGCAAGCCTATTAGAGGCTTAATAGAACTCACTTTTCTTTCCAAGGTTTATAATCCCAGACTGAGTATATTCCTGAAGTCAATAACTGGGACAAGCAGTGCCTGGTTGTGTTGGGGTGTGTGCAAGAGAAACGTGTCTAGAAGAGTATGAAGGTAAATGAAGTGTGGAGATGTGTGCATTCTACCTTCCAGTCTCATTTTTCATTCAGGGCAGAGGTGAGAAAAAAATCAATTCTAGGTAATGAGGTGTAATCAGACAAAGGGGAACATGGGACTGCTGCAGAGTTTGCACTGTGGTGAAGATTTAGTTCAGTGGTGAGGAAAGAGACAGAAAAGCTTCTAAGAACATGGAAAATAGGCTCCTGTGCTGCTTTGTCTTAGTAACTTAACCATCTTAACAATTGCAAGTTTTAAAAGCCAGGCTGGATGGGACTCTGAGCAACCTGATCTAGTGTGAGGTGTCCCTGCCCATGGCAGAGGGGTTGGAACTTGATGATCCTTGAAGTCCCTTCCAGCCTTGACAATTCTATGAATCTGTGATTCTAACTCACACAGATCTGACCTTATCCCAACCATCTGGACAAGTCAGGGACACCCAGTTCATGTTGACATTTGCATGAAGGAGACATCAAGAGCTTCACACATCATTGGAACAGGCTGCCCAGGGAGATGGTGGAGTCACATTCACAGTATCACCAAGGTTGGAAGAGGCCTCAAAGTCCAACCTGTTACCACAGACCCCAAGACTAGACCATGGCACCAAGTGCCATGTCCAAACGTGCCTTGAACACCTCCAGGGACGGTGACTCCACCACCTCCCTGGGCAGCCCATTCCAGTGGGGAATGACTCTCTCAGTGAAGAACTTTCTCCTCACCTCCAGCCTAAACTTCCCCTGGCACAGCTTGAGACTGTGTCCTCTTGTTCTGGTGCTGGTTGCCTGAGAGAAGAAAGCAACCTCCTGCTGGCCACAACCACCCTTCAGGTAGTTGTAGACAGCAATAAGGTCTCCTCTGAGCCTCCTCTTCTCCAGGCTAAACAATCCCAGCTCCCTCAGCCTCTCCTCATAGGGCTTGTGCTCGAGGCCTCTCACCAGCCTCGTTGCCCTTCTCTGGACACGCTCAAGCACCTCAATGTCCTTCTTAAATTGAGGGGCCCAGAACTGGACACAGTACTCAAGGTGTGGCCTAACCAGTGCAGAGTACAGGGGGAGAATGACCTCCCTGCTCCTGCTGGCCACACTATTCCTGATGCAGGCCAGGATGCCATTGGCCTTCTTGGCCACCTGGGCACACTGCTGGCTCATGTTTAGGCGGGTGTCAATCAGCACCCCCAGATCCCTTTCTGTTTGGCTGCTCTCCAGCCACTCTGACCCCAGCCTGTAGCTCTGCATGGGGTTGTTGTGGCCAAAGTGCAGCCCCCAGCACTTGGATTTGTTGAAAGCCATCCCCTTGGACTCTGCCCATCTGTCCAGGCGCTCGAGGTCCTGCTGCAGAGCCCTTCTGCCTTCCATCTTCCAATCCCTGGAAGTGTTCAAGAAACATGTGGACATGGAACTTCAGGACATGGTTTAATGGCCATGGTGGTCTTGGGTTGATGGTTGGACCCAATGATCTTGGAGGGTTTTTCCATCTCAAGCAATTCTATGATTCAGTTTCTGGGATCTCCAAGCTAAAGAGCACGAGGACAAGGGGCAATAGTTTTAAACTGAAGAAGGGCAGATTTAGAGTGGACATCAAGAAGACCTTCTTTACTATGAGGCTGGTGGAACACTGGAACAGGTTGCCCACAGATGTGGTTGAGGCTCTATCCCTGGAGACATTCAAGGTCAGCCTTGATGAGGTCCTGAGCAACCTGATCTAGTTGGGGATGTCCCTGCTTACCGCAGGGGAGGAGTGGAATAGATGACCTCTCGAGGTCCCTTCCAAGCCAGCACATGCTATGATTCTATGACACTGTGGCTCTGATTCTGTGATTAGGCAGAAATTTTCCCAATAAAATTCCCTCCACCTGGGGAGGAACAGGCCCCTGCACCAGTACAGGTTAGAGGCTGACCTGCTGGAAAGCAGCTTTGTGGAGAATGACCTGGGAGTGCTGATGGCCAAGTTCACCATGAGCCATCTATTTGCTGGTGTTGCCAGGACAGTGAGTCACACCTTGGGGTGCATTAGGAAGAGGTACTTTCCAACCCCACCATCTTTTGATTCTGTGATCCTGTGAAGGTCAAATTGATTAAGGCTGATTGCTTTTCTGTCTTCCCATAAGAATAACCCTGAAGTTTCCATTTTACACCCCAGTCTACTTTTATCTGAGCCCACAGGCTAACACAGAGAAGTGAAGCTTGGATTTAAGCTCTCAGACCATAATCATAGAATCATAGAATGGGAAGGTTGGAAGGGACCTCAAGGATCATCCAGTTCCAACCCCCTGCCATAGGCAGGGACACCTCCCACTAGCACAGGTCNCTTGCTGCAGCCCAGCACAGGGTTGACTGTCTGGGCTGCATGTGCACACTGCAATCCTCATAGCAGACAAAGACATCTGGTGATTGGAGGTCTTCTCTTTTTGATTCCAGGATATCCATATTGGGGCTTGCTGAGTGAGAGGTGTTCCCCATGGAAATAGTAGGTGGTTGGAGCTAGATATTTCTATATGGGACACTCATTATGGTTGATTACACAATAAAGTTATATTCTCCCCCCACACACACCTTTTTCCCTCTTTTCCCTGGTAACAGATTTAATGACATCCCATTGCACTTCAAGGTAAGTAAATCACATAGTCACTCATGTTAATAATTCCATGGAAAGGCCACATCATTGTTTCAAAACCTATCTTAAGATCAGCACTTACCAGATCAGGGGCCACAGAAGGGTTGCAGCTGCTATCAGTGGGTCATGACCTCAACAGAAATCTGGTTTCATCCTATAGTAACACCTGGTATGTTGTGTTGCACAATGTAAGTGGGGTCAGAACTGGAGGGGGGGAAGGATGGGAACTAATGTTCTAGATGTTATCAAAGCTTCTAACACAAAGCTGCATTGCAACAAGCTTGTGTTTTTCCAAATGCACCATGAAAAAGAGAGAAGGCAACATTATCAGAGGGAGGTATCAAAACCTTCAGCATCATTTGTGTAAGCAGTGAATGGCTCTTGACAAGTGAGGAACCTAGAGGAGCTAAGGCTCCCACATACTCAGATTTATCTCTAATCCCTCTCCCTAAATTATATTTAAATTGGGCAATCTCAGAGAAATTTCTGATAGCACCCAGTGACATCATCCTAAATGCTTCAAGACTTTCATAACTTTTGAGTTGTGTTCTACCAAAAGCCAGAAAATGAAAGATTCCATTATACTAAATTAACATTTTGGTCACAAAATCACAGAACAGTAGGGGTTGGGAGTGACCTCTGGAGGTCATCTAGTCCAACCTCCCTGCCACAGCAGGTTCACCCAGAGCTGATTGCACAGGGGTGGTGTCCAGTCTGGTTTTGAATGACTCCAGAGATGGAGACTGCACAACCTCTGTGGCCAGCCTGATCCAGAGAGCCATCAACCCCAAAGTAAAGAAGTTCCTCCTCACATTTACACTGAACTTCTATGTTCAAGTTTGTGCCTGTTACCTCTTGTCCTGTCACTGGGTGCCACAGGAAGAAGTCTGGCCTCATCCTCTTCACTTCCACCCTTTAGATATTAACCAGCATTGAGAAGATCCCCTCTCAGGCTGCCCTTCTCCAGATTAAACAGCTACAAGTCTCTCAGCTTTTCCTCCTCACAGAGATACTTCACTCCCCTCAGCAACTTTGTAGCCTCCACTGGACTCTCTCCAGCAGTTCCCTGTCCCTCTTGAACTGGGGATCCCAGAATTGGATCCAGTATTCCAGGTGTGACTTCACTAGAGCAAAGCAGAGGGGGAGGAGAATCTCCCTCAGCCTGCTTGCCATCACTCTTTGTGTATCCCAGGAGACCATTCTTAGCCACAAGGGCATGTTGCTGGCTCATGGTGAGCTTCTTGTCCACCAGCACTGATAGGTGGACACAGAGCTGCTCTCCAGCAGGTTAGGTCCTTTTATATGTTTTGGGTTAGTTTCTTTAATGGTGGAGGTTAAGTTTTCATTTAGTGCCTCTTCTTTTCCTGAATTCCACCACATCTGCCCTTCTGAAGCACAAATCAAACCAGTGCAAGAAAACTTCCTTCAGAAGCCAGTTACCAACCTCAGTGCATAAACCAAACTGAATTATGCTTTCCAGACATCTCATACTTTGACTTATGACACCAAGTTAGGAGCAGGTGTTGATCTGTTGGAGTATATNTTGATTGGATAGGGCTGGGTGAGAAGTTGGGCTGGATGACCTTGGAGGTCTCTCCCACCCTAGCTGATTTTATGATTCTATGTTCAGAAGTGGAGCTATTAAGTTCCTTAGATCCATCCTAGCACTTTTGCTCATACTGAGTAACGAGAGGAAGGAAGATGAGGACACAACTAAAGAGACGAAACAAAATCAAGGTGTGTGGACAAAGCAGCCTTTGTGTGCTTACCGTCAGCAGGTTTGAACTCCAAAAGTGTTGCTTCTTCAGATCCATCTTGACTGCTCTCCTTGATGCTCTCCACTTCACACCAGAAGTCTTCCATGGAGGTGCTGTCCATGGAGGCTTGTGAGTTGGAGCGACTGAACGCAGGAGGAGAGGTGGACTCACTGGAAAGCATCCTGTTAATTCTGCGACACCGGGGCAGAGACTTCCTGATTAAAAAAAAAAAAAGAGATAGTGATGAAAATTAAAATATCTGGCAAGGTATTTTTTATTTCTGCCTTTGGTGAGGCCTCACCTTGAGTATTGTGTTCAGAGAGGTGTGGAGGTGCTGGAGAGGGTCCAGAGGAGGGCAAGAAAGCTGGGGAAGGGCTTAGAGAATAAATCTGATGAGGAGCGACTGAGGAAGCTGGGGATGGTTGGTTTAGGGAAGAGGAGGCTGAGGGGAGACCTCATTGCTGTCTACAGCTACCTGAAGGGACATAGTGGAGAGGCTGCTACTGGTCTCTTCTCACAGGTAATGGGAGACAGAACAAGGGGGTATGGCCTCAAGCTGAAACTGGGGAGGTTTAGATCAGACATTAGGAAAACATTGGCAAAGCCCCTCAGGATCACCAAGTTCAACCTAGAACCCTACTCTACAAGTTTCACCTTAAACCACATCCCCAAGCACCACATCCAAATGACCCTTGA
>WBNM01031799.1:146556-173687 GCA_013399055.1 Ramphastos sulfuratus | reverse complement strand
ATATATATATATGTAAAAAAATTTTTTTAAATACCTTTTGGTTTAGAACTTGGCAGTACCCAGAATGGATTAGGGGCTTTCCAGCCCTAGGGGAAGATTAAATTAAGTAGTCAATGCTGCCTCAGGCAGAGACAGCATTCTCCCAGAAAAGATGACACGTAGGGCATGTGATATGACAAATAATTTAGTCATAAAGATATTAAAACCCTGTTATAATTAGGATAATTGCATTCAAAGTGTACTGATCTCCTTTGCTATGTCTGCACAAAGCCTAAATACATACCTAAAATTAGGTGTGCACAACCGTGTCTGCATTCCTTGACTGCCTTCTGACTGGTAGTGACTTTTTTGTTTTCTCTCCTGTCTTGGGCATTAGTGTCATGAGTAGATTGTTGCTCTAATGAGGAAAGTAGCTGATAATTGAAATGACAAGTCTACAAGAACCTCTGTAAGAGCAGCATTAAGAGACCTGAACGTTAAGCTGTCATCTCTCCTGCTACAAATGCTGGACAAATGTGGTATACACTGCATATCACACTGGTGTAAAGAGATCTGATACTACAGTGATGAATTTAGTGTAAGGAATAGGATAGAAAGAAGAAAGACAACTGGGAGAAGCAGGCAAATAGTGTGCTAAATGTTGTATCCCAGCAGGGAGGCAGAAATACATAATGATATGGAAAGTTACATTTTGTGGAGAAATAAAGAACAGGAAAAAAAGAGAGATCCCAAGCAGGGTTTGGGCACAGTAGCACAGTTACTAGATGCAAATGTGGGGAAGGTAATTTGGATTTGCAAAACTTTGTCTTAGCTGGAAAAGCCTCAATCTGTGTTAAAATGATCTGAGGCTGGGAAATGTGTGATCATTCTTGAGAGGAAGTAAGTTTTCTGAGAATGACAGATTTTACCTTTGGGACTAGTTAGAAAAAGGATAGGTCTCAAAACTTCAAAGAGAAATAAAGGGTTAGGATTTGATGAAGTGAGGCACACCTTTCATCTGAGTGACAGGTAAATCCTGGAGTGTTTCTCCATTGAGGTGATTTGCTTAGAAGACTTGGTGTCCTTGGATATTGTTTGAAGTAGGCTTTGGTCTTCAGGTCTTATGTAAGAAAAAACTTTGTATTAGTGTGTGAAATGTGACAGACTGGATATGTATTTTCCTGTTGCTTCAGAGGAAAAAAAGGTAAAGTAATTCAGGTGGTCTCATGGCATCCACCTTTATTTTTAAAGAGATACCTGAACCTGATCTGGCTGTATTTAATAAGCTCTGTCAATGTCAACTAATTTTTTTTTTAACCAGTTCTCACTGTATCTGGAGTTCTAGATCCTGGGACACAGATACAAATTTGCAGCTGAAACTATGGTCAAAACTTAGCAGAATTTTTTAAGATCAGGTTTCACCTCGATATTTCAGCATCATTGCTTTCTAAAATTTGAAGCAGCAGGTAAATGTTACAATAGTGAAACTCCAAAAAGTGCCTTTTCATACATTTCCATTTAAAAAATACATTTTAAAAAGAGATGAATAAAGATTGTCTGTCCCCTTGAATACTGTGGTTCATTTTAGAGTATGCATTTTGCTATCTATACTTTTTCTGTCATTGAAAAGAATGCTTAAGTGCATAGCTTGGTTAGAAGCTTGTTTCCATTTTCTACTTGCATTACACCCACACACATTACATTCAAGCAGTACCAATATGTATTTATTAGATTATCGCCTAGTAGTGTCAGAGTAACTACTACATGATGGTATTAAGTAATTGCAAGGGTGTTGCTCTGTTACTCCAGACAAAAGGATATTTCACTATACTCTTTTGATGTTAAGAAATTGTTCATACCTGATTTCCTGCTGTTGCCATCTCAGAAATGATTTGTTGCTTGTTTTCTGCCATCTCTATTTGGGGTAATCTCTTAATTTATTACCCTGTTTGGGCATAATTTGTGATTTACATTCTTTCATTGTAGCCCTGTGATGAGTCAATTCTTGGGACAGAGTAGGAAACACTTCTCTGACTAGTGATGAATCATAAATCTCTTGCTAGATGCACTTTTAATGATTGTGTCATAGCTACAAAGTTAGCATGTTCAGGAATCCTCCTCTTTGAATAAGGAAATATATGATTAATACTGTCCATATGCACTAAAATGGATCCTGGTGGAATTCCAGTAACAGAAGGTGAGGATTTTTTTCAGAAATCTCATGTGCATCTTTTACTTCTCCCTCTCTCACTGTCATTGTACAATTTCTTCCATACAGCCATGGACACAGAGCAGACAGGTAATGTGTGTTGTATTGCAGCTGTTTGTGTTTGTGTTAAACTGTGCTTCTGTGCAGCTGAACCTGTGTCCCTAACACGTTCATGCTGTGATAACCCCATTTAGGCACTCAGCTTCTATTCTTTGGTAATTGAAACAGGAAATCTCTGCATTTTGACTTAAAATTATAAACAGGTAGTGCTCTGAAGATGCATTGTTCTTTTAGCACCTTGATGTTTCGAAACTGATCTGCAGTTCATTAAAGAGCTTTTAGCTTCCATAAAGATATCTCTTTAATTAACTCATTAAAGTGTCATTTTAGAGGCAGAATTTGTTGCTTGCATGTTTTTATTGTGCTAGCAAAAGCTCTATACTATATAAAAGGCCTAAAAATGTCTTTGCAATTATCTTTTCCTGAAGCAATATCGCATGAAGTCTCTCTAAAATTATGTTTATTAACAAAACACTGAAGTAACTTTGAAATGTTTTGCATAACCAAAGGAGGAATTTTCTTTTAAAGTTTTTGTCCTATTGCCTTTGATTTGAAAGATTTATGCTCTTGCCCCACTTCTTGCTGCTAGAGTAGAGCTCATAGCATTTTCCTGAGTGCTTAGCACATTGCTTGCCTAGATTGCATCAGCAGAAAGTAGCTGAAGCGTGAAGAGGTATCCTGTAATTTTCTCATTGACAAAGGCTTTTTTGGTTAATTTTGTCAAAATGAGAACTCTGAATTTACGCATCTCAGCAAAAATGGATTAGATTTTCCTTTTGCAGTAAACATTAGTGACCTGTGCATTCCTGGCTACTCTTTGAGAAGTCAGTACCACACTGTCCTGCTTTGGGACTGAGGGTCCAAACCGATGTCGAAGCATTGACCTAGATACTTCCCCAGGACCCCTGTGTGTTACAGAAAACTGAGTGAACATCATTGAAGTCTCAGTCACTGACCACATGGTGTAGTGAATTTATAATGCTGACATTTTTTGTTAAAAAAGGAATTTACCTTTGCTGGAATTTTTGGAGGTTGCTCTTTTACGTTGTCTTGCCAGAGAAAACGTCACCTGTGTCTAAATGGGGTTTAGCTGTAATATAAGCATGTAATAGAAATATGCATTGCAGCTTGGTTTCTTTTTTATTTTTGTTTTGGTTGATGCATGAAGCATGAGTCTTCTTTAAAAACTCTCTTGACATAATATTCTTTCAGTGATGCAGATCAGTGGGTTTATTTCCCACTCGTTCTAAGATAGATGGCCAAGAAGAGTGATGCGTGTCAGTGCCTAAAAATAAAAGGAACTGTATCTGAAAAGAATATAAGCAGACATTTATGTGTCTGGATGTGCAGTGAACTTTCTTCTGAAGATGAGGCTCCCTGAATGTGGATAGTGAGATGAGAAATATTACTGTGACAATGATAACAGCTGAGTTTTTTTTATAAGCATTATTTCAGACCCGTACCAATCATCCAGTTTTATATTACACTTACATTAATGAATGTGTACCCCAAATCCACTAAATCTTTGCAGAGTAAGTTGTAACTGTGAAGTGCTCTAATTCAGCTTCACTTTATGACTGGTTACTGGTAATTTACTGTAATAAAAACAGCAAACAAGTGGAGACTGATGTGAGGAACTGACTTCTTTATCATCCATCCCAACGTGTAACAAGACTTGTTACAGAACACAAAATGCATGCAAGACTGAAATAAAATCAGAGGCAGAAAAAACACTGAAAATTACCTAAATGTAATTCAATTTCTGTTCTCACTGAAGTGGATTTTGGGGTAGAATAGGGTTTCAAGGAGGGCAAATACCGATGCTTTTCAAAGCAGTCGTTCGTATAGTTCCTCAATTTTGATGTTGGTAAAACCAGACCTTTTCTGCACTGTCTCCAGGATGTTTTGTCTGTTTTCCCTGAGGGTCATGTTTCTTTGGCTACAATAGGAAATAACTACTAATATTTTATTGACTGGAGGAGAAAAAGAGACCCTAGGTGGAACTTTAGTGATTTCTGTCTCCTCTGTATTTTGAATGAACCTCTTGGCTCTGTTCAAATCTGCTGTAGTGGATTTAATTCACCAGCTCTGCCAGGCAATGTGCTAGGCAGGATGCCTTCTGACCAGGTAAACAAGCAAGTCTGCTTTCAGCCAATTCTTGATCTAATATGATTTTTTCCTCTCAATTTGAAACTTTATTTGAAAGACAAGGAATTACATCAGTAATACTGCTAGACATGACTGTCATTTTCAGAGAAGTTGGAAGTAAGCCGATTTCATTTGCCTGTTTTAGCAACTCCAAATTTTCAGTGCTTTGTAATATCTACAAAGCATCCACTTCATGCAGGAATCTGATGCCCATTTACTTTGTGTTTTCCAAGGTCACTTTTCAAACTTGCCCTAGCTGCTTTATTGCAAAGGTCATCGCAAATAGGATACATGATTTATCTGAATAAGTTAAGAATTTGGTAAAAATGCGAGGTTAAGAGATTTGAGGGAGGAAGGTGCTTACTTCCCCCAAGTACTAGCCACAACATATCCCTGGCACTAATTTCTTCTGCTTCTATTCCCCAGAACGGATGGACGCCGCTGGTCTTTGGCCTCCCTTCCTTCATCCGGATATGGAACAAACACTCCCAGTTCAACAGTTTCAGTAAGTGGTGCTTCTTCAAGCAATTCAGTTTGTACAAACACACCCTAACAAATCAGCTTCCGAGTCTTTACTAAAATAGCTGATGTTTCTTCATTGTTTGGCTAACATTATTTATTCTACTAATTATTTTAATTATTGGTTCTGCTGCTTTTTCCTCCATTTCCCAGCTCCTATCATCTTGCACTTTGCCTTTAGCATTGGTGAAATCCCACTGCAGCACTTGGCTTGACTGATCAATTGAAAGGCACACTGAGTCAGAAGTGGTAGGGTTCTAAGAGACAGTTCATAATCACTAGCCACCTTTCAGCTCTTTTATAAATGGGAAATTAACTTCTTGTCTGCTTTCAAGTTCTTAGTATGAAAACCTCTGTTAACAGTGTACCAGAAAGAAAAACTGATAATCCCCATCTTTGACTCAGCTCCAATAATTTGAACCTGCTAATGAAGCTTTTCAGTTTTCACACGTTAGAAAGACTGGCTGCAGTTTGCTTGAGTTCTGTACTCTCAAAAGACTATTGTGTCATTAATATCAGCAAGGTAGCAGCACTGTGTTAACCCTTTTAACACTCAGATGCTTAATAAAATGAAAGTTACTCTTTAGTTCATGCAGGTGTAGGGGTTGTGGTAACAACCTTGCAAAGCCAAGCATAGAGAAATTAGAAATGTTAAGTCTGTCTGTACAGACTTAACGTAACAGACTTAATGTATGTGTGTTCTGGAGAGTGTCTTCAACTGTGTGCTCACACACCACATCACTGCCTCTTTCCCTAATGCTTCTACTGATCATTTTGGTTTTTCTCTGCTTTTTAGGATACATTCCTAATAATTGTAATATCTTCATTAATTAGAACTCAATTCTCAATGCTATTTGGATCTTACACTGAATACAGTGTCATTATTTTCCTTGTGAGCTGTTCTGTTAAGTTCATCCATAAACTTTCTAGTGCCTCTCAAGCAAAAAATTTATCATCACAATTCCTTAGGAGGCGAGTGTTTAATTCAGTCTTTGTAGCAAGAGAAAAAATTGGGGTCAAAAGATTCCTTGATATGATTAAAATTTGATTTTGCAACATTAATCTTATCTGTGTAGCTTCATATTTTCAGACACATTTCTACAGACTCCGCATTCAAGAAACTCCTGCAATTTCCACGGTGTTATTTTTTTATCCTTGAGATAGGTGTTTGTTCCTTTTTTTTTTAGGATGTGTTTTTTTTAATCTCCTTAGAAGGCATGTGACTTGATTTTAGTCTCCTATGGGAAAAGTCTCTCTGCATGTATACAGGTGTATGGGCAGGAGTACAGAAAACTATGGGAGAGGATTTCCTAATTAATAGGAAGAAGATACCCCTGGTTTTGCTGTTGAGCCATATTACATAATCAGACATCTCAGAGCAGCTATTAAAAAGGAACTTTCCTTTTGCCTTTATGCTCTTAGTTTAAATCTCTATAGGCATAAACCATGGCTAAGTCCTCTTCTGGATGCAAGCTATGGGAGCCAACAAGAAGTTGTCCAAGACAGCTTGTCAAAAAGGCACAGAGAGTTCATGCCACAGATGTGTATTTAACAGAATTTTGGGCTTCTATTTGATGTGATCAGTCTTGAATTGATATATTGAATTTCTTTTCCAAGCAAGGTATAAGGAAGCCAGTAGACCTTCTTTCTGGAGTATGTATCAGTAGGAAGTGAAATGCCAACAGAGTGTCAGTTCTGTGTTCTCTATGGCAGTTAGAGCTGACCTTCATCTGTGTGGTCACAGATCAGCCACTCTACCAACCCACCAACCAACTGATGATATATGGTCTTTATCTTCAAGGCTTTATTTAATTATTCTCTGAAATTACAACCTTTGTGATCTGTTTGCCTTTAAGGGGAGAAAGTTGAGGAAGGGTTTTGTTAGGTCATCCAAGAGCTGGCTAGCATTGCTTCCCCACTGATTTTGCTGTTGGGAGAGATAACATTTTTGAAGTTTTTTTTTAAACTACCAGATTTGATTATACATTTGTTTGTTTTTTTTCCTAACTCTAGTAACTATGTGCTAACCTTCTTAGTGTGATAGTTCTAGTTTAATTTTGAACAAGACATGTATTTGTAATGCCAGAACTTCAGTACCTGCTAATCCAGATCTGTAAGACAGTCTCCAGTATTTCCTACTCTATTGCAGGATTTGGGTTATTCATCACAAATGAGATGTCAACTGACACCTACCTTTTCCTGAAAAGTGTTGCTGTTTTTTCATAGGCAGGTACTTCTTCCCACTGCTTGTATTGTGTATGACAAAGACATCAAAGAAAGCTCTTGGAAGTCAGAGCTTGCATAAAATTACGTACTATGGGGTGAGAATCCTTTCTGTATCTAGCATAAGCATTGTGCACAGCAAAATAGCTGTGGGTGAAGGGGCTATCAAATGTCCAAACTCCCTATCTTGGCTTCAGTGTGCCTTGGATCACTGTAAGCTGATACACCATTTGGATAATCATCACTGTGTGGACACTATGCTGGAGGTGACTTCCCAGTGTGATCCTTACATCTGGAACTGTCTGAGGGAAAACATTGGGAGTAGTGACTTCCAGTTACAGCCATTCTTGGAGAATTCGTGTGTGTCCTGAAGCTTTCAAGGAGAGCTTCTTTTCAGTAAATACCTCTGTGCAGTGCAGTGTGAGTGGAACTAGGGTCTGGAGCCAATTACTGTTTTATCAAAGAATATGATCGTTATGTTTGTAAGTTCTCACACTCAGAGCTCCATCTGAGTCTTGGGTGGAATTCTCTAGACAAGACTGGGCTAGGTAAGATCTGCAGCAATCTGCTTAGATTTAATTCAGTTCAAGTATACCTGTTAACTTCTTGACAAATTTGGATTAGGGGGTTTCAGAGTTTTCTTCTCTTTGCTATCAACATTGCAAACATGCAGGACTTGATTAAAAGCCTGGCCAGCATTTAATTGCTTAACCACACTTCTAAGCTTTCTTCTTCAAAAGTTATCAAGAGCCAGTAAGTCTAGAAAAGTATGCTAGGTGAGTTAAACTTTTGGTCATATATCATGTATAATTCCCTCCTACCAATATTTCTGGTACTAGGATATAGTGATTTCCAGTTTGGGTGAGGGTCACTGTAGCAAAAGGCATTTTTTTTCCATTAGAACAGTGGGCATAATTAATTTCATCAGATCAATATGAAGCCTTGAAGCTTAGATTAGGACGATGTATTTAATAAAGCCCACTGGTGTTATGCAGTGGTACTCTGGCTCTTCAGCACTTTCCACCCCCTCTTTGTTTTTAAGAAGGATTTTTAATTTGTCCTTACATAATGTATTTTCTTACTTTTGCAAAATGGAAAGAAGCACTGAAAAAAATCACATGAGAAAAAACCAAACATTCATTAGTTGACCTACAGGTTTTTCCCATGGAACATCCAACATTTGATGTTATTAACATATCCACAAATATTTATTTTAATCTCAGGTTTCTTGAGGTTCAAGAATTAAAACAATTTCATCTCTCTTGTTATCACAGGATATGTGCCTTATATATTAGCTTCTTTAAAGATGAATATGCTGTTTTACTTTGTTAATCTTTCAACTCTACAAAGTCAGCTACTTGCATTTTATTATTGCCTACTTGGTTAGAGAAGAAGAAGCCTGATGGGTAAAGGAAGGGAGAAATAAAATCCTGACCATTTACAACAGCAGTTTCCAAAGAGAGCCATCAATCAGCAAAAACTCTCACGTCTACACAGCTCCATAGCATTCTGCATGCCAGTGAAACTTCTGAGCTAAGAGAGCATGAGGGTAAAGGAAAGAAAGTTGCTCACCACTCCAGGAACCTCCTTGTCCTCTCTAGGGTAGCACTGGTACTCACATACCTTCCTTTCTGCCTCCTGATGGTGAATCACCTGCGTGATGAAATGTAATAGTTCCAGAAGTTTTCCAGACCTCCCCAGCTTTGTCTTTGTACACTAAGGGTCGGATTAGCCTGACAAGAAGAGTAAAAAGAGGCACCTGGTCTGATAAGTGGCTTTCTTTTCCGCTGGAGTGTGCAGTGTCTGGCAGAATCCGTTCCTCTTCCATTCATTAGCTGACCCCTATGCATGCGTTTAGTGCATTTCTTTTCTGTATTTTTTTCTGTACTCAGTCATCATGCTCATCTCAGGAGAAGCTGCACCAGCTGCCCTTTCAGCCCACGGCAGATGAACTTCATTTCCTGACAAAGCATTTCAGTACCGAGAGCATCACTGACGAGGAAGGGCGCCATTCTCCAGCCTTGAGGCCTCGATCTCGCAGTCTCAGGTGAGCTTCAGGTTGTTAGCTGAATTTATAAGATGTTGGGCGCATAGGTTGCATTTCTGTGTGTGCTTTGAGATCTCAGAATAGCCAGTTATAGAACCATAGGATGGTAAGGTTGGAAGGGACCTCAAGGATCATCTAGTTCCAACCCCCTGCCATAGGCAGGGACACCTCCCACTAGTACAGGTCACTCAAGGCCTCCTCCAACCTGGCCTTGAACACCTCCAGGGAGGTTGTGGAGCACAGAATGACCCAGCATGATCAAAGATCACATTGGGTGATTCTGTGCTTCACAACCTCTCTGGGCAACCTGTGCCAGTGTCTCACCCCCCTCATTGCAAAGAACTTTCTCCTAACATCCAGTCTAAATCTCCCCTCTGTCAGTTTAAACCCATTACTCCTCATCCTGTCATTGCAAGACCTCATCAATAGTCCCTCCCCAGCCTTCCTGTAGCCCCCTTCAGATACTGGTATGTTGTTTTGTTACATGTTTTTGAGATTAGTTTAATCTACTTCACCTAATCAAAAAGGAAAATTTTTTTGGGATGTTTGACACTGAGGATTTGGGTTGGAAGACGATCAGCACAGTCTGCTTTTGTTTCTTCACAAGAACTCTATGAAAACATGATCCACAAGCCCCTTGGACTAAATCTATAGGATGTAGATTTACCTTTGTGAAATTTACCTAGTGAAATTTCTTCTCAGAATTTTGCTGCATTACTATAAGGAAGTGGTTACAGTCTCTCACTGTTAATAATTTTTCCAGCAGTGCTTCTCAAAGGATATGAAAACTAGAGTAGATGAAGTCAAAACCTTAAATGGAATTGCAACCCAAAATCAATTTCATAATAGTGCTGAAAACATTCTCCTGCATTAGCAATTGACAAATTTTTACTGTTGTTTTGGAGAATTGATTCTTCATAGATATCTATCCAGGGGTTATTTCCTTGTGCAGTTGATTTTTTTCTATCCTTAAAACCAGAAGCAACTAGAACTTTATCTTCCAAAGGGTTATGGAATGGTTGAGGCTAGAAAGGGCCTCTGGAGGTCATCTTGTCCAAATCACTGCCTGAGCAGATTGCCCAGGACTATGTTTAGACTTCTTTTGAATATCTTCAAGGACAGAAATTTCACAAACTCTCTGGGCAGTCTTTCTCACAGGTCTATAGCAATTATGTGAAATAAACCCACAAACATTTCTTATCATGGCAAAAGCCTTCAGTTTTGCCATGCATGTAATGCTGGACCAAGTGAATGGAAAGTCTAGAGATGTGTACCTGTAGACACTGCAATCTGGGGGAAAAAAAGGGTTTATACAAACAAGGGACAAGGTTATGAAGCCTTGCTTCTCCTTCTGATCTGAGGGTGTCAGAGGTGGATATTAGTGAATTAATCAATGGACAAGATCCAGAAACTCTGACAGCTGGAAATACTGCATCAGTGTGCCCGGCTCAGAACCTAAGCCAGGGTTTGTAATAGCAGGAGGTGAAACAGGCCAAAATAACAAAAAACCCATGGTGAGTATTGTGTCATGGTAGAGCTGACCTTTCATGATTATTTGTAACTATTTGTATGTTCTAAACTTCAGTGCAGGCTGCATGGTAATTACATATGGATCTACTAAGTGTAGTTACACAGTAATCTACAACTTCAGGTAAGTACTCTGGGTAGTAACACAGTTAGCCTGCCATCTCCACAAATTGCCATGTGATAGAAGACTTAGCTACATGATTTGTACTAAGTCTCTTTGAACAAAAGCCCTACTTCGGTCCTCTTGCTCTCACTGTTTACATCAACTACCACTGAGTAGTGTAACTGTAGTAGTACTAATTCTTTATAGATAAGACAGCTACTATAGGTAGACAATACATCACTAAAGTAATTATTGTCCTTTCTAACACAGACATATTACTTTTGGCATAATGAAATATGAGATGCTCTTGCTAATGCAAGAGTCATCTAAACAATGAACTGAAGAGCCCAATTTTTTTTTTATACTATGCCTGATTGGTTATTACTAGCTTATTGATGTGTGACTGTAAAGCATCCTTGCCACTACCAAGTATTCAAGTTGACCCTAGCACCTCAAAGGAGAATTGATATGTTAGTGGAACCAATTGGAGCAATGCTTGGAGGAGTAAATACCCTGACAGAGCTTAGTGTGTCCTTATGAACAAACAAGTAGTGAAATATGTGAAGACCAGACCTTATTCTCTGTACAGCTTGTTTATTTATTTGCTTATATGATAGAGTTAGCTCACTTGATGAGAGAATACTTCTTCTTTAAAAGTAAAGGAAAAAATAAACTCTGGGCAGTCGATGTGTTGAAAATTGAGCAGGAATTTCCTAAAAATGGAATGTTTCATAAGCATTTAATGGCCTTTTTTGCTCAGTTTTGATGAAAAGCAGATGAACAAAATACATCAGACACTTCCCTTAATTGGTCATCACAGCTTTGTGATTTAAAAGATGATCTGATATTTCTGGCTGATTGTTAACATGTATTAATTTTTCATCCTTTATGACTGCAGTCTTACATCTCTTTTTTTATGAGAGAGGAACTGGTATTTTGAGATGTCAGTACCAGATGCTGGGACAAGTGTTTTTAAGGGTCTCCATAACCCAAGATTTAAAAAAAATGTATCAGAAGATACTTTAATGCTCCTGGATAGAGGACAGTGTCACCAGAGGCCAGGCTGGATGGGTCTTTGAGCAACCTGACCTAGTGGAAGGTGTCCCTGTCCATGACAGGGGGGTTGGAACTGGAGGGTCTTATGGCTCCCTCCAACCCAAACCATTCTGTTATGCAGTAGAGGAGAATATTTTTTTTTTTATTACCTGCAGAAGTAGTTCCTTAAATATAATCTCTCAACTGTTGGGGCTTTTTTGTTTGTTTGTGGGTTTTTTTGTGTGGTTGGATTTTGTTGTTGGTGGTTTGGTTTTGGGACTTCATCTTTTTTGTAATGCAGCCTTCAAATCCCTTATGTTACTAACAGACAGATGCTTTACCTGAAGAAGATATTTTCTCCCATGAGTAAAATCTTTCAACATTGTGGAGTTTTTCAGTAAATTTGGCATTGTTTCTCTTTTTAAGTTAAAGAGTTTCCTGGTCCTCCTTACTTTTGCCATCCTTTAATGGTTGCTAACAGGTGGGGATATGTGGAGAACCTCAGAGATAAAAGTAAAGTTAACTAATAACAACTTCTGCCTTTGTGCAGTCACTCAACCCACCAATCTGCCCATTTTTCTTGATCTCTCTTTGTATTTCAGGCTAATGTTGTCTAGGGAAAAAAGGTAGAAGACGTTATCAGTGAATTTTTATATGAGATCATCCTTTATCAAATATGCTCCTTCATCTCTGCTGGGTAGTGCTTTCTAATGCAGTCTTCTAACCTGACTTTAAACAGGTTAGATTCTGCCATTAAGAATATGCAGACAACTTCTAGAAAATGCCAGTTGCCAAAAAAAGGTTTCTGACAATAAAATATCCAAGATTAGAAGGAATAGTTGTTGTGAAACCACACCAGTACCCCATGTAGCCCATTTTTATCTTAAAAATTAATCTTGCAGGTTGAGAAGTTCTCTCTCTGCACTTGTGTCAACTTTAGCCACTTGAGAAATCTTGGTGGTTTCATAATTTCATGCTACTGCTTTCAGAAAGTGCTGTCCACAACAAACTGTGGAGGGGCCAGTGGAGGATTCATGCAGCTATGGATTTGCCAGAGAAAGAGAAGAGTTTTATTTTCTGAAGCAAAGGCATCTATTATGAAAATACATTCTAACTACATTACAGATAATGTTGGTCTCTTTGTTTTCTCTCAATGTAATGAGTTCTGTGAACTTGATTTTAAAAGGTTCTTCAAAGTGATTGGTTTTCAATTTATTAACTTTTGGTTTCACTCACCATCATTATGGTTTTCTATGATGAGGAAAACTTAGTATTCTTATTTGCCCTCTGTTTTTCTTATTACTTAAACTTTTTAGTGGTTTCAGTTTAAAGCAGTGTCAATCTTTCTTGGCATACATGAAAAACCCTGAAGTACTGGAAAGCTTTTGTTGTGGCCCTTCTGTGAGTGGTCAGAAAAAAATAATCATAGAATAATAGAATGGTTTAGGTTGGAAGGGACCTCAAGGATCATCTAGTTCCAACCCCTGCCATAGGCAGGGACACCTCCCACTAGTACAGGTTACTCAAAGCCTCCTCCAGCCTGGCCTTGAACACCTCCAGGGAGGGAGCATCCATAACCTCCCTGAGCAACCTGTGCCAGNTTATTCTTACACATCTCAACAAGCATCTCAGAAGCAGACATCACCATTGTTTGCTTTTCACAGCCTATAATATAATTTTCTCCATTAAAATATTCCAATTAGCTTCAAACCAGCACATTCATACAACTTTCTGGTTTTAAAATAANTGTAAATAGTCCCTCCCCAGCCTTCCTGTAGGCCCCCTTCAGATATTGGAAGGCTACTATAAGGTCTCCTCAAAGCCTTTATGTCTTTACTTTAATGTCTTTACTTTCAAAGAAATTGTAGTTGAAATGTNTTTTTGTGTGTGTGTGTCTGGAAATGACAGAAAATTAAAACCTATGGTTTTACATTTCCTGTGGAAGCTGTCTTTGGTAATAGGCATAAATACATCATCAATTAAAGCTTTATGTACATGGTAAAAGCAGAGAGGAGCACAGGGCTTTTAGCTTCCCTGCTTTTTTGTGATAGATACAACCATCAGAGTGAAGGAGAAAATAGGCATTCACAAACATCTCAGATTTATTTAGTCACAGTTAAACTAGATTTTTAAAGACTGAAGTTGCTGTTATAAAGGCTACTTCTTGAAATAGCTATCTATAAGCTATTTTCACTTTCTGGCATCAGATAAAGACACATGAGTTTTGACACATTGAAGGCTTAGAAACCTTTGTGGAAGATAGATGTCACCGAAAGTCTACCAGCACATTGTTCCGTGGAGGGAGGGTGAAGGAGGGGGAAAGGGAGAGTGGTTTTTCATTCTGTTGTTAAGCTTAAGGGGACAGATATTACTCTTCTAATGTCTGCCCTGCTGAAATGAAAAACTCACTGACAATAATCATTTCTTTGACCTACCTATCTACACCAACAAAAGAGAAGCAGCCTGCGTTTTGTCTTGAAATGTTATGCACGTGCACAGTATGTGTCCTCTGTTTCACAGAAAATGATCTGTTCCTTTGTGAGGCTCAAAATGTTAGAATAGTTTCATTTTGTATGTGAAATTCTTGGTGCTAGATAGATGTGTGAAGCTTTTGTATTTGAAAAGCTGTCATGCCAATAAAATGTATTCGTCTTCTTTCTTGTTTCCAAATTTCCTTATGTTCTCCGTTGATGGCATTTGGTTACCTGCCCAGTCCTGGTTTCTTTTTCACCTGGTTATGTCTCAAAGGTGCTGTAAAGTGCCCAGCAGTGTCTGCTGCCTTTGCTTAGTTAGTTATCCATGTAATTATTTCTGTAGTTTCCCAGACTAATGATCAACATAAAAATTACAGTGCAGTATATTACATTGCAGTGCTGCTTTAATCAGACCTTTAATTTGACCTGTTACATTGAGCAAATTTTGTTTAGAATGACAGTTTGAACCTCCATTCCAGGTGTTATCTGGAGTTGTTTGGGTGGTCTGTTGTTTGAGGTGGTGAAAAGTGGCATTAAATAGCTTCCAGAGATGAGCGACAACACTGCCAATACCCAAGGAAGCTAATGGATTAAGTGTTTGCTTTCTTGCCAATCTGTAGACTGTTGTGCAAAGAAATTTGTTTCAGAATCATGAAACCAAAGGCAGACCAAATGAACTCCACTATCATTGTGGCTCTCCTTAAGGAAATGCTGTATCTGCTGGCAGGGCAGCTCCAGTATCATGATTTCTGCATAGCTCTTAATTTCCTGTATCCATGTGAATAAAGTGCCTTGAAAGCAAAAGGCAAAACTCCTTACATTTTATTATAGTCCTAAGAGAAAAAATACTTAACATGCACAAATTTTAGTAGGACTTTCCTAAGAGAAACAATACTTAACATGCACAAATTTTAGTAGGACTTTAGTGTTAAAATGAAGGACATGCTCTGTAGTTTTGCATATCCTTGTAATTTATTCCTCACTTAAATCATACAGAGAAATAATAGATTATAGGAAAATAAATTCTTCAGCAGCCATGTTCACCAAGTTCTTCAGCTCCATATGAACTGCAAGTAAACAAGTGTCATGTGTTTGTGTCAGATTATTTGGTCTTAGGGAAAAAAGGATAAAGATAACAGGTTAGATGTGTGGGGGCAATTTACTTTGAGGTCTGAAGTGTAAATGTTCTTGCTTCTTTCTATTATGTCATACATTACATAGGAATATAAATGTAAATTTATTTTCACAGAAAATTTTCCATGATTAAAAAATAGCTATCTTCATAAAAAAAAAAAAGTTGATGAAAATGTGTTTTTACTTGGTATCTGCAACAACTAAATTAGTTTTTCTCCTTGAACATAAGGATTCAGTGAGAGATTTTATCTGAATTGCATTTTCCCAAGCTGAGGGATAAACCTTAATAAAAACAAGACACAATGTAATTCATGGAATTCCAGTGCCAGACATGAAAAGAGATTGATATTGCTATATTCTGTGAGCCAGTGAGTGAAATTTTCTTTGAATTGTAAATATACATTCCCAAAAGTATGTTTTCTTTCCTTTAAATAGGTTAGCAGCAAGGTAGTATCTGTAATGGATTCCAAGTTTAAAATGCATTTATTCTGTTCAAAGAGATTCGTTTCATCCTTCACAAGAAAGTCTCAAATACTTGAAGTCATTCAAGATAAAATTGTACTTTTTGACATAGAGAAAATATTTTTAGCAATATGTAGTACTCTTAAAATCACAAATGCAACGATCATGTAAGATGCCAAATAACTGAAGCCTTTGCTTGTCTTGAGCACTAAAACAAGGGAACCAGAGAAATGAGATGCTGCAGGCGATCCTGTAGCTAGGGATTATCTGCATTACCTCACTCATGCTGTCCTCAGAGGCAGAATGACTCAGAGCATTGCATACCATCAGATGTGATGAAATGAGATGCAACTCTGCTTAAAAAAAAAAACCCATCCAAACAGGCATATAAATGCATGTTGTCAAGATTTAGTGTCCTGGATTTTTTGGTGTGCCTTGAAGTTGGTTGCTAACCTATGCATACATGCATATGCATCCATGGTGTGACGTGTCTCAAGGGGGTGCAGCTTTCATAAAAGTATTCTCTTCCTACTGCTTGTGGTATTTAAGAGTTTGCTGAATAACATTGGTAATACATCCTTTCCTTCACACAAAGGAAAACAAGTCATCTGAAGTGCCTTGTTTCCTTTTACACTGTTCCTTTCTGGCACCAGAGACTCCAGAGATAATAATGATTTCTTCCTGGGCAGGGCTGCTACCACTGCCACAGAGGGCAGTAGGAGAATGAGAGAAGTAACAGATGTACCTGCAACAAATGCACTGGTTTTGTACATACTTATACATTAGAGCTTGCATTCACTAAAAATAGGTGGGTTTCTGCCTGAGTTCACATGAAGTCAGGAGTGTCAGCAGCTTTCAGATAAGTGGGAAAGCTGTAGATTGTTATTGCTTGCCAGGATTTTCTCTGAAGTTAAGCATCTTCTGTTACTGAACTGATGTCAAAGCTTTGGAAGGGCTGCAGTCAGTGTGGCAGCATTGTGACCAGCACTGCATTTTGGAGGGGTTTGATGTGATACCTGTAAATGATAACATACTTTCTTTTCTTCTCTAGCCCGGGTCGCTCCCCAATTTCCTTTGACAGTGAAATAATAATGATGAACCATGTGTACAAGGAAAGGTTTCCAAAGGTAAGGAATCACTTTTATTTTGATAATGCATTCAGTGAACTTCTGACCAAGCTTGTTGTACTGGGAGTAGCCCAGCACCTACTTCACACTTCTAAGCATTGGTTTGCTGAGCATTTGAAGTCTTCTCTGCTTCACATGTTAATTCTTCATTAGAGAGAGTAGAAAAACTTTGTACAGTTGTGTATGTCCATCACAATTCACTAAATTTCTCAAGTCTTTTATTGGCATGACAGCTTGTAGGGGAGATGGGCCATGCTCTAGCTGCTCAGCCCATTTATGTTTATGAGACCAGTGTCTCTGTGTATTTTTAACTAATCCTTGTGTTTTTTTCTTTAAATTTCAAGTCAGATCAAGGCTGAAAGAGGGATGTACTTCTTAGGGATGTTTTTCTTAAAAGCTGCTTAAGAGTAATTTCAAAATATGTTGAGTAATAGACTCTCATTATTCCCTTGTGTAAGTACATTAAATTTGCTTTTATACTGATCCAAACTGATTTTGTTTTGGTCGACTTTCCATTTATATATTGGAAATGCAAAGTTTTCTTTTAAAGTAATTCCAAATTAATACTGAAGGTTTTGGCAAAACCCAAGTTTGTTACTGAGGCAAGGAAGCAATGAAGATAGATTTGGATTTTTAGAATAGTCAGTCTGAATTTGGTGATCTGCAGTAGACACAGGTGTGAGGGTTTTTTAAAAACCTGGATGTTGAAACCTATAGAATCAGCTTTGAAAGTGAACGTCTCATTGAAATGAGTGCAGAAGATCATGCATCCCAGAGCTGTCAACATGAGCTGCCCTTCCTGAACTACCAATAGCAAACTCAGATGTTTCTCTGGAGACAGCACTTACAGTGCTAGAAACGTCCTGTGTCTGTTGCTTGGGGCAATGAGTTTTGGGCTCCATGGTCATGCCTGAACGTTCTGAAAAACGCCTTGGATCTTATGTCCTTCCTCTGGAGACCCACAGAGGAATACAGCCTCAGGACCAGAATATTTTTGTGGTCATTTGCATTTTCAGACAGTGTGTTCCAATTAATTTTTGTTTGCTTGTGTGAACCTTTAACTTTTTGCCTGTAGTATGCCCTTTTTTTTTTATTCTCAGAAAAACGCTATTGTGCTTTGGAATATCTTTTCAAGCCTCCCGTGTTTTGGATTTAGAATGTGTTACTTCAGCACACTTGTTGTTCGTGTTTAAGTTCTGGGCTAGTAAAATTTAAGAGTAATTTCTGTTTGTTCTGTGTGTTAGGCCACAGCACAGATGGAAGAACGACTGGCTGAGTTTATTGCCTCTAATGCTCCAGAGAACGTGCTGCAATTAGCCGATGGGGTCCTAAGTTTCATTCATCATCAAGTTATTGAACTGGCCAGAGATTGTCTAGATAAATCACGTGAAGGTCTTATTACTTCTCGGTACTTTTATGAGCTGCAGGAAAACTTGGAGAAACTTCTTCAGGATGTAAGTGCTCTTTGGAAGATAGAATGTATTATTTTGATTGAAACTTTAAACAATAAGCCAAAGCTTTGATTTTTTTCAGGAGAGACAATGTGGATTCAGGGGGAAAGAAGGGCAGGAGGTGGGGATGTCAGGAGATCTGAGTTGTTCCAGTCTGTCGTCGATCTGCCACAAGTGAACCTGCTCACATGGCTTCACTTGTGTACTTTGTTTGTACAAAAGCTTACTGTGCAGATGAGAATTGGGTTCATAGAATCATAGAATGGTAAAGTTGGAAGGGACCTGAGAAATCTAGTTCCAACCCCATAGGCAGGGACACCTCCTACTAGAGCAGGTCACTCAAGACCTCATCCAACCTGGCCTTGAACACCTCCAGGGAGGGAGCAGCCACAACCTCCCTGGGCAACCTATTCCAGTCTTTCACCACCTTCACTGAAAAGAACTCCTTCCTAACATCCAGTTTCAATCTCCCCTCTTTCAGTTTTAACCCATTCCTCCTTGTCCTGTCATTACAAGACCTTGTAAATAGTCCCTCCCCAGCCCTCCTGTAGGCTCACTTCAGATACTAGAAGGCTACGACAAGGTCTCCTTAAAGCCTTCTCTTCTCCAGGCTGCAGAGCCCCAACTCTCATAGCTTGCCCTCACAGTAGTGATGCTCCAGCCCTCTGATCGTCTTTGTGGCCTTCTCTGGACTCGCTCCAACAGTTCCATGTCCTTTTTGTTTTGGGGGCTCCAAAACTGTGCACAGTATGTTCATCCAGATGAAGGAAATGACTGAACTTTTCTTTCATGTACTTCAAGACTCTGAATGACTTATTAATTACAATAGTGCCTTCAAGCAGTGAAAACACCATAGCTTATAATGTCGCTATAAATTTTTCATAAAATATTTTTTTGAGCTGAACCTAATCCATTTGTGGGTTTTTTTACTACTTGGATGTGTTTTGTGGTGTTCAAAGCATATGAAAATACACAAGGGGGCATGATTTTAATGCATGCTCAGTGTGCTTCAGCTACTCATTAAAAATTGCTCTATTACCTTAAACTGAAAAGAATATTAAACGAGAAATGTCTTAGCATTTGTGCTATAGCTGTTCTGAAGAGTCAGCGCTATTAGCAGTTGCCGGGTCCAGACCTCTCTTTGGGAATGTCTTCCTAACCCTTTACTTTGGTTCAAGGAGGCAGCAAGCTGAAAATAGGATTTAGAGATAGCACAGTCTGTGATAAACATCACAGAGATACCCAGAAAGAGAACACCTGAAATAAATTCTTTTCTGTAATGATTTTTAATGTATTTGATGAAGATGTGTTTATATATGTCATTGATCAGTTTGCCATCAATTGCACAACTTCATGCTCCTTTGCTACTCTTTCCAGACGTGAGAAAATAGCAGATAAATTGAAATACTGTATTAATATGCAATTATTGTATGAAAAAAAGCTTTGTGAAAATAGTAGAATGTTCCCTTGTATCAGCTAAATTCTTTGACTGAAGGAATTAAGAGAACAGTAAATTGAGTCTGACCACTTCCAACCTGCACTTTCAGGCCTGTCTTCTGGCCTTGAGAGGTTAATTGGGATCTTTGAGAAGGTGTGGATCAGTTCAATCTGCTTTTTGCTGTTCTCTTCCCTCCCTCAGAACAAGTCTTTGAAACACACTTCTTATCTTTTCCTCTTGATCCTGTGTGCATTCTACTGCTGCTCCTAAGTACAGGGAGAGATGACATTGAACTGTTATTAGAGAAAGATACAGTGGTTGTCTCTGGGTTTGTTCAGGAATTGACATTCAGGGCTTTCTTTGACCTCTTCCTCCTCAACATCTTCTGCAGATCCAGGGTGAGAGGAGGGTCAACTCTTAAGTTTAATTGATTTACTTTAGGAAGTAAGGTGGACTAGAGATGATTAAAGGGAAAGCTTAAAGAGTCGAGGGAGGCAGAACAAGCTGGGAAGGAAAAGGACAAAGAAATTACCGGCAGTGGAGGAGAGCCAATGACTTCATTCCATATCTTTCTCATTTGTTTATCACTCCTATCATAGCTCCTTGGCTTTTGTATTTTAATATTTAGAGGCTACTTGTTTCCCCCTGCTTACCAGTCTGTGCTTTGCCCTTCAGACTGCATTCTGAAAGGAAGTAATTACAATGTTTCAGTCTAAACAGATAGAAATTGTTGATGATATTTCTTTCGGAGGACTCATCTGAAACACAAGAGATTTGGAGTCAGGTTTAGATTTATTCTGAAGTTGGGGGCAGAGTCTTTACTTTTGCTTAGCTTGAAAGATACCACACAGCTTTGCACACTATGTAAACAACACCAACTGGGAGGACATCAATAAAAACTCTGCCACTGGAGCATTCATATGGCCTCCGCAGCAGGACATACAGTTTTGTGGTGTCTTTTTATAACATATATAAAGACTGGGAGGATGATTTATTGTTAAATAAGGAGACAGACAAGCGGCAGAAGCGGCAGAAACCCACAGATTTCCATATAGTTTTACTGTAAAAGGATGGATTCTCTTAACCTTTTTTAAGGTGTTGATTTTGACACATGGTAACAAATTAAACTCACACAGTATTTCAAACCATAGAAAGGCAACTCTATTTAATATGTTGCAGATTGAGTCTGCTTTATATTGTAAAAATGCATCTGTAAAACAGAGTAATTGGATATGGAGATAATGAGCTGCTAGATATACCAAAGCAGAAATATTTTTAAAGTTTTAGGTCCTGGCTTTTGTAATAAAATGCCAACATATCTGTTTAGTTATGGCAAATGAGATCTTTGCTTTTGTTTGGAGCATGAAATAGTGTCTCTTAGCCAGAAAAAAACGATTGCTTATTGCATCATTGAAATTAGGCTGAAGTAAAAATGAATTTGAAAGTTGTTTTTTTTTATTTTCCAGAACATGAACTTGAATGTTAGACTTCACACTTGGAGTAAAAATAGTGAAAAATGAGATAAAGAGCTTATTAAAAAAAAAAACAAACAAACCCAAACATATGACATTTAGTTACTGTGGAGAGGATGGGATAGGACCTCCAGTTACTGGGGAGAAGAAGGTTATAGTCACATATAAACTTGGCTGAATTGAAGGTAGAACTAGCCAAAAGAATTGTAATGGCTTTTGTGTAGGTGTAACCAATTGCTGAGGAAGGTGAAGGATTACAGGTGTTTCTGTGCAGGGAACAAAAGAAGCAGGGGAGGGTGTTGTTAGTGTAACATTGTGGTGACTGGTGCTGCACATTGGCAAATGGATATTCTGTTTGGGATCCCTTTCTTAATATGAGCCTGAGCGTAAATTTATTGGTTCTTGGCATTGCAGGTCTATTGTTTTGGTTTCCATCAGTATATTAGCTCAATTACAGTGTTGTGACTTGCATATCCCAGTTATTGGTCCTGCTGAACCCCAGGGGAGGACAGTGATTTTAATTTCATGCCCCAGTAGCTACAGTTAGTGACGGATGGGTCTTTCAGATAGGGGAATCGGTTTGTAAATTACCCATTGCTACCTTCTGTACACGTGTCACTGGCAATGTGTGTAGGAATGGCATCAGCCTCTGCTCACAACCCCTATAGCTTCTCCCTCCTTCCCTTGGGAAGCAGAACGGGAGGGGGTGGAATCCTGAAATGCCACCAGCAACCTTCAAGCAAGCATGTCGTCATTGGGAACCGCTAATTAGATGGCATGCCTCGTACCAGCACGTGGAAGCAGCAGGCAGTGCTTGGCTATATAACCCTCTGCTTTCCAGATGCTGTCCTTGGGACAGGTTGTAAACAAGATGTCTGTAGGGATGTCTGGGCTGTCCTGCGTGAGAAGGAAGCAAGAAGAGGCAGTTTTACTGAGGATCCTGGAAGAGCAGCGCTGTGCAGAGATGATGGCTGAGTGGCTGTTACAAGTTGTGTCTGATTTTTGTAATCCTTTATTTTTTTTTTTTCCTTTTGCTTTTCTGTTTCATGTGGCAGGTGTGGTCTAGCTTTTTAATTTTCAAAACAGACACCTGATTAAATGAGTTACCTTTTTTGCTTATTTTGCCTAAGTTGTCATAGATAAGAAAAGGAGAAAACAAAAGGACTTGATTTAAGGGAATAAGTTTGCTTTAACAGTATAAATAGATGCAAAATGGTGAATTAAATAAATTTTATGCATAATGCTACTTATGGGAGGGGGGAAGGACTTGCCAGTTGCATGGCTTATATTTAAAATAATACAAAGTTGTTGATGTTTTATTTACTTGTTTCAACACATCTAACCCCTGGTGATCTGGCATAGGTTTTCAAATCTGAAAGCATTCATTTCTTTCTAGAATTTGTATTTTAAGTTACAGGTTTGTGTAATGCATCAGGGGACACAGAGTGAATACTAATCTTCCATTTTGAGGTTTTTTATTTTATAATTAGAAAATACCTTTTAGTTAGGGAAAAGATAATATCACAGCTTACTCCAGTGCTTTCAAAATAGTCTTTTAAGGCTCTATAGCCAGGGAGCATCTCTGATACTCTCTTAAGATAACAAAGTAACCAAGTACATTATTTTCTTCAGGGTTAAAATTCTAGCTCTGGCTTCTCAGAGCTGAAGTGTTGAACAATCAATGTTTCTTACTCTGACTTGTGTTATAATGAGCAATTACAAACTTTTAATTTAAAAAAAAAAAAAAAAAGCCAAATATCAGGGATGTATTATGTAAAATGCTCCCTGAATGTTTCTGGTTCTGATTTTCTGCTTAACTCTGTTTTTATTCTTTTTTTAAGTGATCACTAGTGTGATGTGACTTCTCACCTGTGTATGTCTTTTTCTTAGATGCTGCTCATGAACAATGCTAAATGAACCTTTTAGTTTATTGCTGTTTGCCTCCTTGTTGATAAAATATCATTCCTATAAACAATTGACTTTGTTGTCAGCATAATCCTATTGATTAAGTTCTTGAATTTATATCTGTGGCTGTGCTGAAGTTTAGACCTTGGGGAAAAAAATTAGCTATGCTTTGTTTCAGAGTTTTTACATGTCATTGGAACCATCTTTTTATCACCCTCCAATTAAATACTATTTTGTTTATGCCTCAGGACTCATAATGTAACTAAGCATTGTGTGCTTGAGCAAAAGAAGAGTCAATTGGAGGGAGCTTGTTCAAATTTATCTTTGGCTTTTTGTGTCGTCTTGGTTTTGTTGGTAATTTTAAATTATTGTTTTAATATGTTTATTGTTACAGAAAGACATCTCACACACCTTGACACTAAATCTTGAATTTATACTGAAATCTGGCAAAGTAAAGGGAGTGGACAAGAATAAATAATCTGAACAAAGTTTCTGTATGCTCTTTGCTTTGCTTGTCTGCTTGGTCCTACATAGGATACAGTGCAGTGCTGTAGTTATTCAGTAGGATTTATAAAATTAAATAAAGAGAAACTAAACTTTTACTTTTCTTTATGATGAATAGAAGTAGTTCCAATTCTACCTGAAAGTAAAGCCTAGAAATACAGGTGGCTGTTAGTTTTTATCTAGACCTCAGTATCTTGTGGAAGGTAAAACTGAAAAAAAATCAATTTTGCTCTTTTAATTTTACAAAATAAAAGCACATTGTGTCTAATTTAATTGATAGGTGATAAAATGTAAATAGAACCTTGGAGATATCTCTTGTATAATGAAAGGAGTCAACTGTAATGGAAAAGCTCTGTGTAACTTGGCGCCCTGAATGAGCCCAGATCATTGCCTTCCGTGACTCAGTCATGCCTTTGTTGATGAATTATGGTTCCTCAGTTGGTGATTCCTCTGCATTCAGTATCTGACATATAAAAGTGAAGAGTTTATTGCTAGGACCATAATGTGATGTTCTGCTCTCTGCAGGCCCACGAGCGATCCGAGAGCTCCGAGGTTGCCTTTGTTACCCAACTCGTGAAGAAATTGATGATTATCATTGCACGACCAGCTCGGCTGCTTGAGTGCCTGGTAAGTTTGGTCCTTGGAACAGTGTGTGCATGATGTGGTTTAAGGAGGCTGGTGTGTGTTTGAGAAGATAAGAAACACAAAGGAACACAAAGTCTTCAAGAGAAGGCTTTAAATTCTCCATAAAACATTGATGAAAAATAAATCAACATTTTAAAACAGGAATGCTAAGTGTCTTTTGCGTTAGTATCACAGAATGTCAGGGCCTGGAATGGACCTTGGAAGATCATCTAGTCCAACCCTCCTGCCAGAGCAGGATCACCTATACCACATCACACAGGAACATGTCCAGGCGGGTCTTGAATATCTCCAGAGAGGGAGACTCCACAATCCCCCTGGGCAGCCTGTTCCAGTGTTCATGTTTAGATGAAACCTCCTATGCCTCAACTTCCACACATTGCTCCTTGTCCTGTCATTGGGCATCATCCAGCAGAGCCTGGCTCCATCCTCCTGGCACTCACCCTTTACATATTTATGAACATCGATGAGGTCACCTCTCAGTCTCCTCTTCTCCAAGCTAAAGAGCCCCATTCTCTCAGTCTCTCCTCATAAGAGAGATGTTCCATTCCCTTAATCATCTTTGTGGCTCTGGTCTGGACTCTCTCAAGCAGTTCCATGTCCCTCTTAAACTGGGGGGCCTAGAACTGGACACAGTACTCCAGATATATAGCAGTATCTTCCCAATGGACTGTCAGCTGCAGCAGCAGCTAAATCATATTTTACTATGCTGTTTATGGCTGAGGAGCCAGATGTGGCTGAAGACCTAATTTCATGCTACTTGATAGCACCTGATCTTCCTTGTAGTGTTAATAGCTACAATAAAGAGCCAGTAAATGTATGGTGTGCATACAGTGCCCCTGAGCAACACTAAGAAGGAGCTGACACTAAGGAAGAAATTCCCTTAGCCTTATAGTAGACTTCCAGTATCTGAAGGGGGCCTACAGGAAGGCTGGGGAGGGACTATTTACAAGGTCTTGTAATGACAGGACAAGGGGCAATGGGTTTAAACTGGCAGAGGGACGATTTAGACTGGATGTTAGGAGAAAGTTCTTTCCAGTGAGGGTGGTGAGACACTGGCACAGATTGCCCAGGGAGGTTGTGGCTGCTCCCTCCCTGGAGGTGGTCAAGGCCGGGGTGGATGAGGCCTTGAGTGACCTGTTCTAGTGGGAGGTGTCCCTGCCTATGGCAGGGGTTGGAACTAGATGGTCCTTGAGGTCCCTTCCAACCTTACCATTCTATGATTCTGTGTAAGTGATATTTGGGTCTTGGATCCAGACTCTTGCCATAGACCCAGTGATTGCAAAGAAAACTGGTGTCAGGTTTTCCAGCTGTGAACACACAGAGGGATAGGACAGAGATCCCAGCAGATTTGAAAGTGTGGGGTTGAAATGCTGTTTGATGCTATTAGAATGCATGCAAAAGCAAGTCTCATTGCTCTTTTAACCATTTATTCTAGCTAATATGAGAATAGACTTTTATTTAATTCTAGAAAATGGTGAAGAGTGTTTAGGCCATCCCAATAAAGCATTCACTCTGTCCTGATGTCCTGTAACTCCAAAATTATTTTGTAGCTGGAGTGGAGAAGCAGCTTGAATGTGCATTCTCACTGTGATGCCATGGCAAGAGGGTTGATAGAAACCTTAAATAAACAGGGAAGGAGATGGTCGAGCCTCTGGTGTACACAGTGCTGTGGTGGCTGGTGGTTATAGGAGCCAGTTTTGTGACTATATTTCAACAGGATATTCAAAAATTGGTGAGAGTTTAGGGAAGAGTCAAAAAATAATGTGTTGGGAGCGCTGGAGGAGATGTCACAAACCTATAGTGGAAGTGTATGAAATGACAGGATGAAATTCCCTGGCATGCTGGAGCGCAAAGTGATGATTCATCTTGGACATAAAAATTACAGGGAAGCAATATCTGTTTGAGACAGAGAACTTGGGTAAGTTAAGAATCTGTGGCTGGATGTAGATGTACAGTTAATATGTGAAGCACATTGAGGGCAGTGTAGCTGTGGGTGGTTTTTATCACTGGAGTCACTAGAAGATGGTGAGTTTTGTGGAGCTTCCTTTGAGAAAGTAAACAAGAATGGTCCAGTTTTTGAAAACACCTTCAGAAATAGTGAGAACCAGTAGACTTCGGAGAGTTTCCTTATTCTTCCTCCATGACCATCAAGGATTGTGTTGCTGTGAGCCCTGTAGTGCAAGGACAACCACTGACAGTGATAAAGGAGGCTGCACAACTAGCAAGAGAGATGCTTCCACTTACTTATTCAAGAAGTCTCCACTAGATTATACTGATAATTCCAGACACAACTCCATCCAGTCTGGGAATTCTTTGGCTTTCAAAGCCATTCTTATGATTAGAATGAGTTTTGTGACTCCAGTTGTCTTCCAGCACATCTTCACAATGACACTTTGGAAAGTGAAGACAAGAAAGGAAGGAAATAAATTCACGCTTATTGTGTTTGTATCTGCTGCATTCGCCATTGTCATTTGTGCTTGCATATGCTCTGCTAGTAACATCATCTAGGAAAACATGAAACCTCAGTAAGTGCTGTGGCTTTATAGAATCATAGAATGGTAAGGTTGAAAGGGACCTCAAGGATCATCTAGTTCCAACCCCCTGCCATAGGCAGGGACACCTCCCACTAGTACAGGTCACTCAAGGCCTCATCCAACCTGGCCTTGAAC
>WBNM01031799.1:61366-146513 GCA_013399055.1 Ramphastos sulfuratus | reverse complement strand
AGAGCTTCTCCAGCCCTCTGATCATCTTTGTGGCCCTCCTCTGGACCTGCTCCAACAGTTCCATGTCCTTCCTGTGCTGGGGGCTCCAGATCTGCACACAGTACTCCAGATGGGGTCTGATGAGAGCAGAGTAAAGGGGGAGAATCACCTGTATACCTGCAAGCAATTCCAGACTCAAGCCAGTTTTTACCTGCAAATCAATGAGTTTGCATGTTCCTCCACTATCTTCTGCACATGACATTCTGCAAAGTGAGTGGGAGCAGGTGGAAGCAGTACAGTCATTGAGATTTGAGTAATGAACTCCAAAGCTTATAGTGACAACCTTGACAATGAAGTATAAAATAATATCTGGATCTGTGTATCAGTCTTCCCTGGGGTTTAACTTTATTGCCTTTCTAATTTTTTTTTTTCAAATACTTATTTTATTCTACTTACACGAAGAATTAAATGTTACTATTCCAAGACATATAGTGGTGGATAGTCAACCATTTAAGTAACTTGAGAATAAAATTTCATTTTCAACAGACTTAAAAAAAAATAAAAATTAACCTTTAGATTCAATTGTTTGTGAATTTGTAAACAGTTTTTCTAAGACTTAAGCTTACACAGCTCATTATTATTTCTTCTTTGTAAAAGAAATAGCTGACAATACAGCTATTGGTTGTGATGATTGTGATTGCTTTAACAAAGTGTAAAGACATTTAAATGTTTGAAACGTAACTTACTAGGCCTTTGTATTACCTCTTGGATTGTGAAATGTTTATTTATGGTCTGAGTCTCTGGGGTTTCAGGAAAATAATAATAATGTGGTTTGTGCATCACTGAAACCATCTTTGAGAAAAAATGTGTAATTTATTCTTTTTTCAGACCCTTTTTCCATAACACCTGCCTTCCCTTACTAGAGATCCTTCTGCATTCAAATGATTAAATAAATCTACTGAAGGGAAAACAGAACTAGGATTTATTTAAATTCTCAGGGGTTTTGTGTGTTTGCATTTTTTTGTTACCATACCTTTTTTTCTTCAGTCCTTGACTCACCAATAAATTGCCTCCAGTTGTATCTTGAAGAGTCCTGCCCTGGCTCCACCTTAGCTTTAACCTCGTTCTCTGGATTATACAGCAGTCTGCTCACCATCTCTCTCCTGTGGTCTTCTCTGGTCTGGCTCCTGCTTTCTGCCAGTTCTGAGACAGTTGATTAATCCTTTTCCTGAGGAGTTAGGAAGAAACTTTGTTTCTTGCATTGCTGCTGTCTGTGGTGACAGCATGTGTCCAAGCAGCATTGCTTAAAGCAAAGAAAAAGTGTGTGTTTTCTCTTTTTCTCTGATAATTAAATTGCTTTACATCATCACAATCTCTAATTTCTTATTTGCAGTTCTGTGCTGTCTTTTCTCTTATGCTGTTGACCACACTCACATCTCTATGATTCTGATGCTCTCAGAGCTGTGTGGTTCCTCCTATTTCCCTAGAAAATTTTTGAAGCCTCAGCAAAGCGCTCATTGCTGGTGAATGATAAGGTTCGAAAGCTAACTGGTGAACTTGCTTCTAAGGAGAGTGCCTTTGCTGCCAAAAGCTTGTCTTTTGTTTCCAGCTGTGTCTGTTAGTCTGGTAAAAGAGATCACACCTTCTTTTAGAACCTTTTCTTACCTTACAGATCACCTACACCAAGACTGAGTTGATAAGATGATCATGTACTGTGTAGTCTAAGACAAACTGCAGCAGTTTGTCAAATATAGAAAGTCAAATCTTCTTTGCTGATAGAACAGCAATTGCTGTTACAGTAATAATTTTATTAGCAATTGCTAAGGTTGGAACAGTTACAGAATTGGGTGAGTGTATGGTTTGATTAGAAGTGACATTTGAAAGCAGGAGAGTTTTATATTGGCTTAATTCACCTGTCAGAGGTGGCAGAAGGCGGCACTTCAGTCCTTGTCACAGAGCTTTCCCTGGCACATCTCAAAGTGACAAAACTGGGAGCTGGGTCCAGATCAATGCTTGCATTATCATGACTATTACCCGAGAGCTTGGGCTTTGTTCATGAAAAGTCATCCTGGTTTGATTTGCACATCTAAGGCAGTGGACATCTAGCAGACTTTAAATGTCTGTCCTCATTGTAGAGCATAGTGGAATGCATTGACTTGCTGTAACTGTTAATGTTTTGCATCACTGCTAAGATCAGGGTTAACTTGGGGTGTTTCTGAAGGATCTCCTATATGGGGAAGAAACCTTTTGTAATTGTGAAACTGAAACATTTACCTTTCTGTCTTTTTCACCACCTTCTGTAGGAGTTTGATCCTGAAGAGTTCTACCACTTGTTAGAAGCTGCAGAAGGCCATGCCAAGGAAGGGCAAGGAATTAAATGTGACATTCCCCGTTACATTATCAGCCAACTGGGACTCACCAGGGATCCCCTGGAGGGTGAGAACTCTTGTTTTGTACTCTCCAAAATGGTGAAAGGGTAACCAGCTCTCCTAGTCACTGTATAGCTGAAGGAGGCTTTTATTTTATTGATTTAATTTCTAGGCTATTTTTCCTTATTTTCCTGTTTCCTGTCAAGTTCAGAACTGTCCTTTCCAGCCCCGTGTCTCAAATGAATGTTGCTGGAGTAAGGATTGCACATCAGCCGTGACAGTTCTTTACTTATGATGTTAATAATGTCTCCCTGCATTATAGCTGAAACAATGGTAGAAAATGGCTTTATGATTTAACTGTTTTCTCTGTGCTGTTGGACAGTAGAAGTAAATTTATCTGATATTTTTTTGATCAGCCTGCCTGCTGGTAGCCTGGTTGGAAAGTATCCTGTCATCCCACTTGGTCCTCCCTGGCAGAAGTGAATCTGCTGTAATTTTCCACGAGAAGCTAGGATTAGTATTAATTTTTAGGTGGAGATGAGATTATATTTTTGCATTTTCATTGCATTTTGCGTTTTCATTGCAGCAAAACCAAAGAGAGCCATGCTTTAGAAAAGAAAAAGGTTTTTTGCTAGTTGCCAGAATTGCATGTGGTAAATTGAATATGCTGTAAACATCCAGAGGCCCAGAAGGTTCTGACTTTGGAATGTGTGAGTTAATATTTCTGCCTGGCACTTTGCTAGCGGAATAGCCTCACTAACAAGTTCTATGAGCATTCACAGCTTGCTCAGCAACAATAGAGAGTATGACAAAGATGGGAGGTTACTGCAGAATATTTCAGCAATTGAACTGTACTTTTTGTTTTCTCAGGAGAGCATAATTTTAGCATAAATTAGTAGTCTGGCTAGGACTAGTTTAACTTCTGCAGTGTTTACTGGAATGACAGTGACAGGTTGACTTCAAGTGAAAAGCTCTTCGGGAAAATTTCTACCAAAGATTGTTAAATGCAATTTAATAGCATTTGTTGAAATCTGACATTAAAGGGAAATTTCCTTTGATCCCTGTCATGGGAGAGAACCTTTCCATCACTAATTCCCCTTACTAATGTCAAATTTTCTTTAGAAAAATGTGGAGATGTCAAGGTGCCTTATTTCCTTTCTGTAAGGAGGGCACCCAGAAATGTCAGTGGTATCTGTCCAGAGACTAGTAGTTAATGGAGGATTTGGGTTTGCAAAGTTTATAGTGTCTCCTAAGACAGCTGAGTAGCCCAAACTAACTGACTTTCCTAGTTTGCTGCTGCTCAGCATTTTGCAGAATCAGAAACGTTTCATGGAGGGAGGTTGCTTGAAATGTAATGCTTTTTCTTTTCTGGGGTACAGAGGTGCCACCAGGCATCAGACATAAATGCATGGAATAGCTTTTAATATTAACTAGCTACTGGTTTCCAGAAACTTGCATTTATTGCTTTTACTTATTACAGAAACCAGCTAGAGTAAGCCGGGCTGAAATTAGAACAATTAATTACATTCATCTTTATATAAAATACTGCCTACAGCTTAAAAGTTATTAAAGGTTATCACTGTATAATTGGGGTGACTTTTTACAGAGGGGGGGAAAATGTCCTTCTCATCTACAAGCACCTCTTAAAATCCTCTTTGTCTGGTATAAACAAAGAGAATAGTGTTTGATTGAGATCATTAGGAGTAATCTTTCCTCTTTCTTTCCAGAAATGGCCCAGCTGAATAGCTATGACAGCCCAGACACTCCTGAGACAGATGATTCAGTCGAGGTAAAGCAGTACTACACTCAATCTGTCTACTGCTTTTTTTTTTTTCCTCGGGAAAGAAGTAGTCTACAGAAAAGAATTAATTATAATGCAGAGTAATTTTAATTAAAAAAGTGCTGACATTTAAAAGCCGTGGTGGTGAAATGCTGGAAAGTTGCAAACAGGCATTATCATCAAGTTGCATTGATAGGTTTTAGAGTTGCAAACAAAAATAATCTGGAGAAATTCTTTATATCTGCATTTGTAAAATGTGATGGGTATTGAAAAGAGTTGACTGTAGTAAGGGACTGTTGGGAATATTTAATTATCTAACTCTCTAGGTTTCAAAAATCCTTAGTTTATTGGTATTTTGAAAGTGTAATGTTAGGGAAAAGCCTGAATCTTACAGTCCAAAGACTGTGCTAATAATTGTGGAGGGAATCTGCAAGGGTCTGTGGGATACAGATGATGGTTCTAAAACTGAGGGCTCCATGGTTTGGAAAGAGATTGAGTTTGGGTGAATGCTGCTTAAAGAAGGAAAGGGCAAAAAAAAACAATACAAAGCATCAAGTCATTCCTACTTTCCATTTCTATTTTCTTTCCCTAGAGCCGTGGAGCCTCTGTCCAGTCAAAGAAAACTCCATCTGAAGAAGAGTTTGAAACTATTAAACTGATCAGTAATGGTGCTTATGGGTAAGACTTTTGGATTCTGCTTTTGAAAAAAAATACTGTTATTGTCATACTCAGGGAAGGGCTATAGCAGAGGTTGCAAATGACTGTTTTTTGTGGAGTCCAAAGCACAAGTTAATTGTGCTGGGGTCTTGCAGAGGTTCCCTACTGGTGATGTCTCTTGCATTCTGGAAGATGCTGTTTCTTACACATTCTTAGGGTTATTTAGACAATAGTTGCTGGCTGTGAAGTCCTTACTTTGCACTGAACTGACATAGAGCTTCCCATTTAGGAAAATTAATTGCCTTACTTGGAAAGCTTTCAGAATGTGGTATTCCTAACCCCTGTGGTGCAAGTTTTCTGAAGTCCTTCCCAGGTGTGACCTCAAGTCTGTTTTGCCAATAACTATTTCTGCACCATTTCCTGATGGCAGGCAGATAAAATATAGATGTATCAACACCTTACACTGAAATGACAAAAGTATTTTTGCTAAACACTCTGTCTAGAGAAAATATTGTCACAGAATCACAGAACTGCCTAGATTGATTTATTGTGAGATTTCCTAAGGAATAATAATAATAAAAAAAAATCTAGTTTCCCATATCCTTACTGCTTAACAAGGCAGTCTCTATTTCTTTTCAGGCTGTATGGTAAAGTCCTGTGATTTGTTTGCTTAAAGGCTAAGTGAGTGACAGTAAAATTCTGTAGAGGCAAATGTTATTGATGATTCATCAAAACAGCAAGGATAGGGTATTGATGAAGTGGTTTATGCTTTTCCATTCTTATATATATTCAGATTATAAATGCAATATGTAGCTGTTTGTGAGCACCTGAAATACAAAAAAGAAATGTTAAAATTACACTGGGGCAAATCTTCTGTGGGAAGTAACACAGTAAAAGAGTTGTTAGATTTTATTATCCATTGAAGAATCCAGAAGGAAGTTGGTCAGTTAAATTTTCAACTGCTCAGTACAAACCTATCTGGAGTTTTAAAGACAGTTCCTGACTCTTTGCAGTTCATAAATCCTTACCAGTGGTAGTCATTAGGTTGTAACTGAAAAGCAATGATATTCAGGAGGTCATAACAGCAAAACCTCAGCACGTGCTTGAATGTTTTGTTGAAGTGGGTGCTGGGTTATCAGCAATTCAGTTTTTAGAAGCTTTATGTACAAAAAGAATAAGCATATTTTTTAATCAGTGAAGACAGAACAGGAGGTCAAGGAGGCAGGTTGTCTATTTTAAGCATTTTCAGCCATATTTCTGCACAGGCTCCATGATTTAAACATAACTTTATAAAAAGGAAAGAGAGAGATGGTAATTTTGCTCATATATATCTTTACTCATATATATCTCTATAGTGGGTGGATTTTATAGTCCCCTGCTGGTGAGACACAATACCATGTTAAATGTAATATACTCCAGAGAAAAGGAAACAAGCACTGATTCAATAAGGTGGGTAAACTGGATGAAAATTTTATTTGCAAGCTGTATTATTAATGTGCAAGAATCTAATGATCTGCAAATGATAAAAATGGAAGGGATACTTTACTGAAGGAAATCCCTCGTGCCAGGGTTGCGTCAAATTAATTTTATGGAGCTTAGAAAGAAATTGAGCTGATTCCACACATCTTGGACAATTTTCCATATGAAATGGTGGCTGTAGTCTTAAAAAACACATGCCTTTCTGCACTGATGCTTAAGAAAGTTTGTGTCATTTGTGTCAGAAATACCTCCTTGTTAGTCACATCAGTGAAAATGTTGCTTAAATTAAGAAGATAGAGTAGCTTCTGAAAGGAAGCATCATGAGATTCCTTCTTTTTTGGAGGAGCTTGACACTGAGATGGGATTTTATGGAGCCACAGGTAAGTCTGTTAGGATCCATGCATCCATCACTGCTTAAAAAAAAAAAAACAAACAAAAGCCAAAACAATAAACCAACCATCCCAAACCAGTTTGAACTGAAAATGGAACTTTTCCTGTTGGTATGCGGTTTTTTTAGAGCGGTGTATTTGGTACGACACAAGACCACCCGGCAGCGTTTTGCCATGAAGAAGATCAACAAACAGAACCTCATTTTGAGAAACCAGATCCAGCAGGCTTTTGTGGAGAGAGATATCTTGACATTTGCTGAGAACCCCTTTGTGGTCAGCATGTTCTGCTCCTTTGAGACCAAGCGCCATCTGTGTATGGTTATGGAGTATGTGGAAGGTATGGTTGTCATTATCTACACCTGCAAAGGGCCCTTAGGAAGGATGGACATGTGTCTGCAGTGTGTCTTCTTGGAAAAGATGACATTTCTGAGTGATCTCCAGGATGTGTACTTTTGCCTATTAAGACCAATCAGTGCACTGCTGTAAAACACAATAAACAGGAAGGCCACCTCAGGTGTTCTAGGCCTTCAGGAAAGAGAGCTCAGTCAGCCCTGCAGTCACAGGGGAGGTCACTGATGCCCTTTTAGGGAGGAGTGTACTGAATGCTTGGGCTGAGCTGGAAAATGAGTCATTCTACTGCTAGTGCAATTTAGAATGGGAGATACTCCATGCCTGAATCCGTGTGGCTAATAGCACGCAATGGGAGAGGAGCTGAGAAAACATGAACATACATATACAAAACTGCTGGGATCAGGAGTTAGCATGAACATTCCAGTCCTCACTGGAGAGAAATCTTCCTGCTCTCATATGGGATAGCATGGCTAGATCCATAGCACATTTGCTTAGCATTATGGTTAGAAAAAGATAAAAAACATCATCAAGAAACAGTCTGTGGTTTTTAGCAGCCTTTTTAAAAATACAGTGGTGTTTTATGCTGAGGCTTTTGCTTGTTTGTTCTTCAGAATATTAATTGATTTTATTTTATCACTAGTATCATATTGTAAGCAATATATTTCCATGGGTGGATAGGATTAATTTCTTATGCTTAACTTGCTTAGCTTGACTGTTTATGAGGAATACACTTATAGTTTATGTATCAGTGCTCTCTCAGATAAGTTAGGGGAATGAAAGCAGATGTATTGACAGAATAAATTTTAATATTAATTCTTATCTGCAAGTAGAGATGAGGCTGAATGGAATTTGTGGCAGATATTGCTTAAGAGTCTTGAATCATTGGCCCACGGACTTATTTCCATGTCTGCTACTGTGTCCAAGGGCATGGCTGCCTCTCCCTATATAAGGAGAGCCATTTAGCAGCTGTAGAGGTGTTTACTTACTCTTTTAAGAAGTAGTATGTCTCAGTGTTGGAAAGCAAAGAAGTCCAGAGAGGCCAAACACTTGTGAACTGCCGTGCTTGAAGACTTGCCTACAGTTTGGAAATGGCATCTGTACAGTTCTTGAGAAAGCATGCTGAACATACATGGATCTCAGCTTTCCTAAGATTTTAATACTTATTTGAAGCTCAAGATGGAGTGCAGGGAGAGCTTTTGAATCCAGGCTAACAGGGCTGAGAAAGGCAGCCTTCAAGAAACTTACTCTGACCTAGTATTGTGGACTCATAGCTGTTCTCTCCTACTGATGCTGTCCATTTCACTATGCCGTATTCACAACTCTTTTTCCCAGGAGGTGATTGTGCTACGCTTCTCAAGAACATTGGTGCCCTACCTGTTGATATGGCAAGGATGTATTTTGCTGAGACTGTTCTGGCATTGGAGTACCTACACAATTATGGGATTGTTCACCGTGACCTAAAACCTGATAAGTAAGTCTTTAGCTTTTGAGAAGCAGGGAGCCAGTTCTTGGGGGGCTTTCTCCATAGGTAACAGGACATGGGGGGCTAGAGATGGCAAAGATATTCAATGACATCTGACGTGTGGGAGATTTTATTGAAGCCTCTTGCTATTGATGTAGAACCAGAGGGACCCTGAGAAAGAGTGGGAAGAGCATCTTCAGTTTACTGTCTCAAAGCTATTGCTGCACTGATGAAATTATGGCAGAAAGTGGTCTGAATTCCAGCTGCCTTGGCTGCTCTGTGATATTCAGTCCCTTCCAGGTATTTTGCTTAGCATTGTAGAATGACAATAGGATATTGGGAGCTGGAGGGGACCTCGAAAGATCATCTAGTCCAACCCCCCTGCCAGAGCAGATCACACTGGAACACATTCAGAATATTCTTCAGTATCTCCAGATAATTGTCTTGTGTTCTTTTTTTTTTTTAATTATTTTAGAGGAAAAAATTAATGGAATGTTGTATTATTTTGCTGCTTCTCTCTCTTCTAGTCTCCTGATAACTTCCATGGGCCACATTAAACTAACTGACTTTGGACTGTCTAAAATTGGGTTAATGAGCCTTACAACTAATCTCTATGAGGGACACATTGAGAAGGATACTAGGGAATTCCTGGACAAGCAGGTAAGCTGGACAACTTTGTCTCGAATCAGTCAAATGCAGGGTTCTGTCTTGGGACTGAATTGGAGTTTGTAGCACTTCCTGACTTGCTTTAATGATGTATACTGCATTGTAGAATGGGAGGAAAAGATATAAATCAATTCTCACATTTGTGCATAAATTGTTTGTTATTTCAACTTGTTGTGAAGTGGTGCACTTATCATAAACCTTTTAGTTTGGAGTATTGAAAGTGTGACTCAGGCAGCAGTGCAGGTGTGAACATAAGTTGGTTTAGGGATCTAATATAGATATTGCTGGAAGGTTGTTCCACGATCTCCCCCTTCTGGTGCTTAGAAAGTTCATGACAAGTTCCTATATGTTTCTCCTTGTAATTTTACCTGATGTCTTAAACATTGATTTATTTTTTTTATTCCCATGATATTTAATAAGGGTAATTTTTCTCCTTAACCTTCATTTTGCTAGGCTTAACCAGCTAAGTTCTTCTAGAAAACAAGATAGATTTTCCAGTGATAAATTAATAGCTCTTTCATGTACCTCTTTCAGAGTTGCTATTTCCTGAGCATTGCTGACAGGAACTATACTGGATGCAGGCACACCAGTGCCTTGTATGCTGGGATGGAAATATCTTTTTTTTTTTTTTTTTTTTTTCCCTGAAAATAACCTGGGATTGCAGCTGAATTTTCTTTTTCAGCTGTGCCAAGTCTTAGTCATAATCATCCTGGGGCATTGGCATCCTTTGCTTCTGAGTAGTGATTCTTTTTTCTCATAGGAACTCCATTTGGTCACTAGATTATGTTCTTCCACTTTGCAGTTTTGTGTTTTTTACAACTATTTTGTTATTGTTGCTTCTAAGCCTGAGGCAACTTAGATCTCCAGCATGATTTCCTTAGCCATCGTCTGTGCCAGCTGTACCTTCCAAGTTTAAAAGCTGGAGTGTAATCATGCTGTGCTGCTAATTCTGCATCTGTGAAACTAAATTCTGCTAGCACAGAGATGAGAGGTTTGTCAAAATGCAGTTCCTAAGAACTCTGCCTGTGCCAGTAGACATCCATCAAGCAGACAGACCTATACACAGAATATGCATTTTTCCCATATGCTTTATTACACATGCACCAAATGCACTTAGCTGCCTTGTCCACACCAGAAACATTTCATGGTATGTGACATGATTTCTGTGCAGGTGATGTGTTCTTCAGATCGAGACCCTTGCTCCATGGAAGTAGTTCACAGCATATAGTGCTTAGTTGCAAGGCATGAATGACTTCTTGCGAAGCTCTGAGGGAGAAAGAAAACTAGGACAAAAGTAAGGTTTGATGTGAATTTGTCATTTTATAAGCCTTTTTTGCTCTCTCTTGTGTTTCCCTTGAGGTCTGTGGGACTCCAGAATACATTGCACCAGAAGTGATCTTGCGCCAGGGCTATGGGAAGCCTGTGGACTGGTGGGCCATGGGAGTTATCCTGTACGAGTTTCTGGTTGGCTGCGTTCCTTTCTTTGGGGACACACCTGAAGAGCTGTTTGGACAAGTGATCAGTGGTATGTTTCTGTTCTGCCTCTGAAGGGGTTTCAAAGTGTGGTGTGGAATAAAAACCTTGAAATTATTGAGGATCCACAGTTTAGTCAGGAAAGACTAGATCTAAAATATAAAATAGCAGGGTTTAATTTTAAAATATTTCTCTTTCTGTGTCAAAATAGCTTCTGTCTGATTCCAGCTGTTGAAAGTTGTTGAGTTGCCTAACATCTTGTTAGACAGTGGGAGTCATGCAAGGATATTGGGATTGGGGAATAAAAAACTGGGGATTTTTCTGTTCTGCCTTTTAACTTAAATGATGGTGAATATTAAAGGAGCAACCACTAACAGGTCTAATTCAGTCTAATTTTGGTTATTGCTTCTGTAGGAGCAAACGTCAGTCAATTAGTAATTGTTGGGTAAATGAAATAAAAGGGAAATTCTAAGCACACCACATTGAAGCTCCTGTACTCAGTACCTTCACATCTTGTGGCTTTTTTAAACCTATCTCCTGCCCGAACTTGGACAAATGATTGCTTTGTGTTCTCTTAGTGAATATGCCAGTGAAAACATTTCCTGTTGGGAATGCTTTCTTGAAATGGTAAAATTTTAACACTCTTGGCAAATGTCTTTGTAAAAAAGCAAATTTCAGCAGAGGACTAAATATGATGCATGAAATCATTACCTGTGAATTGTTCTCTCTGTTCCAAGTGTAACGAGCGTGGAATGTGCGGGCGTGAGATACAGCAGCAGCATTGTCACTGTCATTGTTTATGGACTGTTATGGGAGTCCCATTTCATACTTTATTAATAGAGTTCTTAATGCTTTTTTTCTCCACAAACACTGCTTGGATTGACAGCAGCTTTAGCTGACGCTGAATTTTATGCATTTTGGAAAATGTCAATGCTTGAATTATATTAAGTATGCAAGCTGCTGAATTCAAGGTATTTATGATTCTAGGGCAGTACTGAACACTGCATTTCTGGTATAGGAATGTGAATGGTTATTCAAATTGGTCATGAAACTGATAGAAAATGTCAAGTCTCTTTTTGTCCCCAGATGAAATTGCCTGGCCAGAAGGTGATGACGCATTGCCACCAGATGCCCAGGACCTCATTTCTAAGCTTCTCCGTCAGAATCCTCTGGAAAGAATGGGAACAGGTAGAAACCTTTTGTATAGGAAAGTACTACCTAGAAGCAGGAAAAGAAGCTACCTTGCCAGTCATACACACCCACTCATGTTGAAAAATGCACATTTAGAGATGGAAAGTAGTTAGTACTGGGTTCAGTGAATCTTGTGTGATGAAGCTCTGAGAATCAGCATAGATTGTACAAGTCAGATATTGCTGTCTTGTTTGGGAAGCAAGAAAATGGCACCATCAGCTTGGCAATGTAACTTCTCTAATTTGTGCTATTCTGTTAAAGGATGGAGGGTTGTGTTTCCATTTGAACCAGTGTATAATCAGATTTCTTTGAAGCCTTCTTCGACTGGGGGATTAATCCCCTGCTTGGACCTGAACTCCTGAGTGTAACAAAATAAATGAAATTGTACCCATTCCTAGTGGCCTGTACTGTAAAACTCTCCAAACATGGAACAGAGTCTGATAATCTCTTTGGCAAAGTCAGATGCTTGTCTCAATCTTTCTCTATTATAATGCAAGATTTAAAGTTTTACAAGCCAAAACTTCTCATTTCCTGATCATAAATAACCATAAATAATCTCTTGCTACACTTTTGTTTCGCAAGAATGTGCGCAATCTGGTAGCTTCACAACACAGGTTGCCTGTTTCATTGATTTGATTAGTTTGATTTGATTTTGAAATTTCAATTGGAAACTACACTTGAAGAATAAAATAAAAACTTTTATTTATATATATATATTTATATCCTTTTTTTAATAGAGATATTTAATTTTTTTAATATATATATATATTTATATAAAACAATTGCAAAAGGCACAGATATTCAGCAGACCTAACCCATGTGCACACAAGAGTGATGAATAAATAATGGTATCAGATGGTTTTCACATATTCTTCCTTACTTCAAATCCATGTAGCTGAAAGATTTTGCTGTCATGGAAAAGATGTAGAGTTTCTTATCTTCTAAAATGAGTTGATGGACTGATTTTTTTTTTTTTATTTCTTATACACCTGTAATGCTGAGACTGCTGTTCCACTTGGCATCTCATAGTGCCAGTGGCACTCAGCAAACCTTTTATCTCTTTTCTTCTGCTATTCTCTTTTTAAAAAACACAGTAGCATCTTTTATGAATATTAATTTCATTTGAAAAAAAAATGCATATAGTAGTAGCCAGATAATCCTTACTTTTTCCTTCTGGGTACCCAAGCTTCTGAGGTTAATAACAAAAGATACTAATTCAGGAAGACATGTAAGCCCTTGCCTTCTCTTAAGCACATGAATGAGTTTATTCATGACAGTGGAGCCACTCACATGCTAAATACCTTTCTGAGTTTACTCTCTTTATTCAGCCATGAACAAGATGATACTTAGAGCTTGGAAATTTTAAATTAAGATGCTAATTAGATCTTATTCTTGCAACTTGCTGTGGAATTTAACAACAGATGCTACCTTCCAGACAGTGTAGTCATGTGTTGTCATCAAGTAGGAAAAGGAGGTGGGAAGGAGGAAATATTGTTCAGATTTTGTCCTGCATTACCACTTTGGTAAAAGGATGATTTTTTTTTTTCCTCAAAATTCCTAGAAAATAGGTGGCTCTAGTATACTCAGGTACATTCTCTTAGGCTTTTGATATTTTTAGGGATTGTTTTTGTTGTTATGCAAGTGCTGAAAGAAATACTCTGCAATAAAAGACGCTTGTTTCAGGTAGTGCCTTTGAAGTGAAACAGCATCGGTTCTTTAAAGACTTGGACTGGAATGGATTACTCCGACAGAAAGCTGAATTCATCCCACAGTTGGAATCTGAGGATGACACAAGCTATTTTGACAGTAAGACTAAAGATTCAGCCTAAACTGCATCATAGTTTTTGGTGCTTATTGCATTTTTGAAGTCGTTGCTGATAAGTCATCGTTAGAAATTAAACAAAACACAGGGTGGAAATAGCTGTTTATGTTGAATGCTGAGAGGTTTCTTGAAAAGCAAATGAATTTTAATGAAAATATGTTGCTGATGGAGTCAGTTGGCCTTTTGCTGGTGCCTGTGGTCCTGCCAGCCCCTGCCCTGCAGTAAGAGGTACTGTGGTTGTTATGCTGGATTTATTACACTACTTCCAAAGTATTTGGTAAATCCACCCTGCTTGAGCTTCCGAGCAATATGATCTTTCCTTAGTGACCATTTTCTGCCAAAAATATTTTTTTTTTTTAAATAAAACAAACCCTAAACTTTGAAGACAAGTATGTAGGGAAGATTCTTTAGAAATTTAAAGTAATTTAAATTACTTCCACTGCAAGCTTCTCACCTTATTATTAACTCTAATGAAATATGAAGTAAAGTTCTTGTCTGGTGTGTATAAATGCCTGGGAACTGCCGTGGTATCCAGTTCTAGGTAGGATTCCAGATAAGCACAAGTCAGAGTTAGGACTCTTGGGAGAGAAGAAAGGAGCTTCATGTCAGGATGTGATCTCTGTCCCCACAACCCCTCCTCTCTAGTTTGTTGGGTTTTGGGGTTTTTTTTGGTTTTTTTTTAATTTTACTTGGGGAGTTGAGCAGGTGGAAAGGGTTCGGACTCTTCACTGGTCTGGGAGGTCTTTCCCTAACTCCAGCTGCAACACAGGATGATACAGGGCCATTTTAGTTCCCTGAAGTATGGAAATTTCTGCCTTACATCAGTGCAGTTTGTTCCACCCTTCTCCCACGGCCACTCACTGACTCCCTGCAAGCCACAATTTTGCTCTACTCCTGCACTTTCCTCAGGGTAAGTAGAGGGAGAGAGAGCAGCCTACCCCCAGCCCTTTGTCTGCCATGCTGCAAAAGCAGTGATCCCAGCTAAATCGTGCTCTTTCAGTCTGCAGAAGGGACTTGCTGCTTAAGGCTGGATGGAGGGGTAGGAAAGAGAGACAGATAAATCTCCGTGTTGTCACTGCATAGGTGTTAGATGTATGTTTTGCATGTATTGAGGCTACATCGATACAATAGGCATGTAGAAAGGTGAGGATGTGTTCCCACTGCTCCTTGGACATCTCAGACATTGAGCTTGAACTCTGGTCATTGAATTGGGTCAGTGACTGGGAGAGACACAGTAGAGCACCCATGAGTGGGTCCTGTGGATGAAAGCACCACATTATTTTAAGTGGTGTAAATCACTTGGTGGNAGGTTGGAGGAGGCCTTGAGTGACCTGTGCTAGTGGGAGGTGTCCCTGCCTATGGCAGGGGGTTGGAACTAGATGATCCTTGAGGTCCCTTCCAACCTTACCATTCTATGATTCTAACTTCCCAAGTGCCCAGGCATGTGCACCAGGTTGTTATCAGGGTGACTTTGATGTGAATCCTTTATAAAGGCTGGAACTCTCACATCAGGAAATATCTCACAGACGGTGATATAAGTTGGCATTGCTGTTATAAACCCTAATGCAGGAAATTTTATAATTTATAAAAGTAGCTTTCTGGCTGATACAGGGCAGCAAATTTGGCTCAGTGTAGCTATCTGTAGCCAAACTTATTAATGCCCACCCCACAAAATCCAGTGTGTCTGGCTTAAAAATCCATTCCTGCAAATCTCAAAGCACAAAATCTCTTTGGAAGCAGTTTAGATTTTTGCATTAAAAACCAGCTTTGCATATTGGCTGCTTGCCCATTTTCTTTCACAAAACCTAATCCTTTTTCTAGTGGTAGGAGGGAGAAGAGGAAATATTTTAGGGGGTAATATTTTTTATTTTTTAAGAAGTCTTGCATGTATATATGCAGGACAGACTTTGTACAATCATAAAGCTGTTTATTGGAAACTAGGACAGTGAATTATTTCCGTGTTTCCTCCCATATGTTTGTTGCTGTAGGGAAGAAGTACCCCTAACACAAAGGGTCTGCAGGGTTAGACACCTGCTGAGTGTCAGCTGCTTTTAGAATCTAATCTATCTGATGATAAGAGAGAAATTCAGTAGGAGGGAGGCATTCTTCACTGCTAATTGTGTGTAGGATGAGCAAAACTGGCTGAGTATGTTTCATTATTAGGGAAAATACTCTGTGTGCTGCATGAACACTCAACAGTTCTTTTTAAGTAAAGAAGTAGGAATGCTTGAGATGTGAGAGTTACCAACACTCCCTGCACTGGTGAAATGTGCCATGTCCTGTTCACAGCCCGTTCAGAACGGTACCAGCACCTGGATTCAGAAGAAGAGGAGGACACTAATGATGACGATCACGTGGAAATCCGACAGTTTTCCTCATGCTCTCCCAGGTTCAGCAAGGTAGGAGCCTACTATCTTGTTGAAAGGGAAAAAAAAATCAAGAGAGGAACACAGTTTCTTTACTTCCTATGGGGTAGATTTTTAACCATGCAGGTGATATGTGGGTGTCATGTGGTGTTTAGTGTTCAGTGAGGACAGAAAATCTGTATGTGTTATTTGTTCTTTGAGAGTTTGTGGCCTGTTAGATGGTGAATGCCAGAATAATTGGAGAATGAGATTTTATATTTCTTACTGTTTCACTAAAGTGCAGAATACTGAGGAGGTCTCTTCTCCATCTGATACAGTTTGGCATTTTTGTTGATGACTTGGATGCTGGCACAGAGGGTGTCCAAATCTTAGTTGCTCTGAGCAGTGTCATTATGAAAGGGTCTTCCATTAGATAACAAGAGGGTATTAGAATGAAAATTGATCTGGCATTTTAGAATAGTGGTCTAAAATCAAAGGGATCCTATGCAGTAAGAGCACAGGTGAATTTTGTACCTCTGCTGCTGTTCATTGTCTCAAATACAGCCTGAGAAGCAAATGGTGAGGTGATAATTTCAAAGACAGAGATCTGGGCATGTAGCGCATCGTGAGTTAGATGTGCCAAATTATTGAAGCAAAAAGGCAGCTGTCATTCTGGGTGAGGACAAGCAAATCCAAGGAAGAAATAATTTCAATCTGCTTAGCAGCAGAAAAGCCATAGCTGGGGTTCTCTGTCCTCTTCTGTGAGATGTTCTTGAAAATAAACATGGACCAGTAAAAGAGTCCAGAGAAAAGCAAAAAGTGTGACCTGTGATCTGCCAAACATAAACTCCAGTGTGCTTCCACATCATAACTGCAAGAAGAAAAGTAGGTAGGTCTTCCTGTTCAACCTGGAACTAATACCAAGTGATGGGCACAAAGGAGGTGTAGTATAGATGGTAAGAAAAAGTTTCCAATGTTGAACAATAATTAAGCACCACCATGAGTTGCCTGGGGAATTTGTAGAGTTTCCATCGCTTGCAGCTTTTAAGAGCAGGTTGGAGAAACATCTGTCAGATGTTACAATAGAGCTGCTTCTGCTTTGAGGTAAGGAAATGAACAGGAAGCCCTGAGGAGGTCCCCTCTCATCATGCTTTCTGGATGCAGGTCTGTGGAGGTCTCTTATTCTTACTCAGGTGACCTGAAACAAACAGTTGTAATTCCAGATTTCTAAGTACAACACCATTGGCTTGGATAAAATAAAGTATGTGTGTGTAGAAAGGACAAGAAAAGCTCTTTGAAGGTGAGGCCCTTCTGTGAATTGTATTCTCTTCTTAATGAGATGGGAGTAGGAATTTTACTTAGGGCCTCTAAAAGAGATTTCGCATTTTCATGGCAGTTCCTCCTGTTTTCTACTACTGAAGTCAGTTTTGAAGCACCAATTTGTTCTTTGTCCTCAGCTGGGCTACAATGGTTTCAGTAACAGTTACCATTAATTTTATGGAGTTGCTCCTGATTTGCATCACCAAAAGTATGTTTAAAATTGGACCTGAGGATTAGCTGAGGTTTTGAAAAAGTCCTCGTGAGTATGTAAGGGTTTCTTTTTTCCATGCCTTTTCTCACGATGAGTTCATCTGTTCTTTAGACTGAAGCTTTTCTTTTAGGGTTCAGTGTTTTTGCCACAAAGGAAATAAGTTCACTTTTAATGAATTTATTTTAAGACCTGGAAAATTATACAGCACTTGTAATGTGGGAGGCATAAAAGGCTCATTATATTTTGAAATTCTTGTCTGACAATTCAGCCATATGATTTATTAATAGTTATCTTGTTGATGCTCTGAATTTTTAATAACATTATTTTCATTAATCTCTTCTTATGTAAATTAGGTCTACAGTCAAGTGTAGTTTTAAAAGGATGAATTTTTTTTTTGCTTAATCATTTAATTATTTAAAGACGTCTGTAAAACCAAGAAAGGCACTTTCATTAAGCTGTCAGCATTATAGTAGATTCCTTGAGGAGGGCAGGACTTTTTTGTTCTGAAATAAGCTTGGGGCAATGCTGATAGACTGACGATAATGAAATGGGGTCACAAGCATGATGCCTATCACTGAACTGAATTTGTGTAGTGAGATTTCAAGATCCAGATACCAGCCTTCAAGGCTCGTGGAGCCTGCTTTAGAAATATCTCCTCTTAGATTTGAGAATCATTAAAACAAAAAATCAAGTAGTTTCAAAAAGTCTTTGTATTTCTGTGGTGTGCTGGGCTGTATTCAGAGGAGAGGTGTTGGGTACTGTTGTAGAAAAGCAAGTTTCATGTTTCTGAAGCTTGCCTTTTTCCTTTCTTCCCTGGCATACTTTGAACATGTCACATCTGCACTGTGTTATTTAGGGAAAGAACATTGCCAGGTTCATGCTTCTAGGGAATATCTTGCATTTTGAAAAGAGACTATAGCCCTTGATCAGAAAAGACCACACAGGTTTGTTTTCTCTGTACAGAAGGATCTTTTGCTATATGCAGGTGTACAGCAGCATGGAACGCCTTTCTATCCACGAAGAGAGAAAGACTCCACCACCAACTAAACGGAGCCTGAGTGAAGAAAAAGATGACAGACTGGACAGCCTTGGTGGCTTGAAGAGTCGAGACCGCAGCTGGGTGATTGGGTCTCCTGAAATGTAAGTTCTGTGGACCTAAGTCTTCTGGTTTCTCGTAGCATCTGAGGGAGACTGAGCTGTGCCAAAACTATTACCAGTGTTAGATCAGGAATGCTTCATATGATGTGTTTCCACAGGTGAAGTCTGGAGTAAACGGCTGAAAATGGATTTGTAGAAGTGATGTGGTCCTTATGGACCTCCAGAGATTGGTCAAGTCCAACCCCCCTGCCAAAGTAGGGTCACCTAAGGCAGGTCACACAGGAATGCATCCAAATGGATCTTGAAAGTCTCTGGAGAAGGAGACTCTACAACCTCTCTGGGCAGCCTGTGCTCCCTCACCCTCACTGTAGAGGTTTTCCTGGTGTTGAGGTGGAGCTTCCTGTGTTCTGGTTTGTATCTGTTGCTCCTCAACCTATCACATGGCACCATGGAAAAGAGACTGGCTCCTTCTTCTTGACACCCACCCTTCAGATATTTGTTTAGTAAGATCCCTTCTCATTCTTCTCTTCTCCAGGTGCTAATATCTCCTAAAATTGGAGCAAATACTTGAATTAAAGAGAGTTCTAACTTTAAGTAAAACTTTCATTTGTGGAAAGACTACTAACACTGGAGATGTACCAACAGCAGATTTTTTTCTTAAATATCAATGAATCCAAGTTACTATTTGTCATAAATTAGAGAAGCCATTACTTAAAGTCCAAAGTTACTAAAGTTCAGAATATTTCCCCAAAATGTTGTGTTCTAATAAGAAAATGTCAGTAAAATATATAAATACCTAGAATTTGGATACCCACTGTGTTTCTCACATTACTTAAACAATTGTCAAACTTTCCTTGAAAAAGAGATATCTCTCATTTTGTGGAATTCCTCTAAAGGTTTTACACTAACCTCTGACATTAGAAGGATCATGAAATGTATTTGTGATCTAGTCTGCATGTCTCCAAATATTTCATAACGTGCACTCTTAGTTGACTTGTGCTTCACCTTATAGCTGGCCTTCCTGGCTTAGAATTTGCAGCAACTTGGAAAGGAAAATTAATTCCAAAAGGAACATGGATGGTGACTTGAGTATTGTAATTGCGATATCTGTAATATTAATATCTTAGCCATGGTACTGTGTTTTTCTTTGGTTTTCCTTTTGGTTTTGGTTTGAATACTTTTCTTAGAAGCTTAACAATGCAATCCACTGGAAATCTAAATGGGGGTGTGGGATGGTTTGGGAGTTACCCACCCCCACACACAATGAATTCACCCAAACTAAACTCAGCCAGCTGGAAGTTAAGGAATAAAGCTTTATATTCACAGCTTAGCACAATATACAAGCAGATATTTACAATGTATTACAAATATTTACAACTATATACAGAAATATACAAATTAAAAGTAATACAGAAACACAATACCCCTCCCAGAAATCAGAGTGCCCAGGAGGGGCTCCCAACAACCCTTCCACCTTCTTTCCACCCCCCTGTCTTATCCCAGAATCTGCCTTATGTGCAGGGTGAGTTGGAAGGATCAGCAAGGGGGGTTAGAAGCAGAATGGTGAGTTGGGTTACACAGATCCAAGCAGAAGCAGTTGATAGGGCAGAAGCCCAGGGAAAAACACAGACTCCGACTGCCTTATCTATGTTTGTGTCCTTGTTTTTGTACATCTCAGCAAACCTATGAGTGAAGCAGACATCACCATTGTTTTCTTCTCACAGCCTATAATCTATTTTTTCTTGTTAAAATATTCCAATTAGCCGTAAACCAGCACAAGGCACTTAGTGCCATGGTCTAGTTGATTGGATAGGGCTGGGTGATAGGTTGGACTGGGTGATCTTGGAGGTCTCTTCCAACCTGGTTAATTCTGTGATTCTAGGAAGGTGATACTGCAAGCCTTTGCTGTTTTAAGTCTACTGATGCAGCTTGTTCTCCTAGCTATTTTCACTCTTTAAAGTTCATTATCCCCCCAACTTAACTGAGGGACTCTGTGTTGGCTTTTCTCTTAGCCTGCGTAAGCGCTTGTCCATGTCCGAATCCTCACACACGGAGAGCGACTCCAGCCCACCCCTGACAGTCCGCAGGCGCTGCTCAGGCCTTCTGGACATGCCTCGTTTTGCCATCTCCACTGAGGACGAGGGAGCTGTGCTCAAAAGGCCGCAGTCCGAGGGCATGCTGCTATCCACTGTGCAATCACGGGAGGGGCTGCCGGTGCCCATTCCAGAACAGCCTGTGGAGCAGGAGCTGCAGCTGGAAGGCGATGCTGGACCTGCCACCCCCTCCACGGCGGTCAGCAGCACCTCAACACTGGCAGGTACATGCACAGTATGGTGACGTCGCGGTCCCCAAGAAAACCGTGTTGGTTTGCAGGCATTACCCTCATCAGCCTGTGAATTTGGGTGTCGTGTGATGTGCATGTCTCGTGCTAAGTGGGTATTTTAGGATAGTTTTGAGGATATGCTTGCCTTTGAAATACCATCAGTGGTTTAATCTCTTCAAAATTGCATCTTATATTTCAGCCCTGTCACTTCAAATTGATTTAAGGACTTCGCGTGCTAGAGACCTGTATGATCTATGCCTCCTTACAACTGCTGGGTGCCTACCTGAGGCAGCATTTTTTTAAGCATTAGAGCAGATCACTCTGCTGTTGAGCTGTTGCTGGAGAATATGAATGTCAGCTATGTTAACCAATCCCTGCTTCCTGTGATTTTATTTATCCAAAAAGTTTGGAGTAGAGATGTGAAATTTTCTGGGAGAGTGGGAGTTCCAGGAACATGCTACTTACTGTCTCAGACAAATATCCCAAATTTTATCCAAGTTGCAGGCTTAAAGTGTAGCCTAAGTTTCGTAGAGTGTGTCTTAGAAGTTATTGTTTGACTTCTCAGAAATTTCAGCTGTTTTGGGGCTATTCTTCAGCGCTGGGCTGAGTTGGACTTTGCCTGTGATGGTGCTCTGTGCTGCTGCGGTGCAGGGCTGAGCTCTGGCTACTGGAGTGTCCCTAGCTCCTCTACTGTCGGGGCACTAGGAAGGCGGAGTGCAAAGCTGCCTCTTTGAGAAAAAGAGATAGGCCAGAGATAGGAACTGGTGAGAAACAGGGAGAAGATAAAAAGGGAAATTTTGACCAATGGAAGGGAGCAAGAAAGTTGATTTGGAGGTTAGCAAGGGATTATTCGAGAAGGCAGGCATATTTAGAGAAAGGACTAGGACTAACTGGGTAAGAAAAGAAGAGAAATTGCTGGAAGAAACTGGGAGTGAACAGGCAAAGTAGTTGTGAATGCTTTGAGAATGGAAAGAGAGGAAAGGGATACTGAACAAGGAGTCAGAGTGGCAGCAAGACTGGACAAGAACAGAGTGAAGGGCCCTGGGCAGACGGGATGGTGTATTGATAGCAGATAATAGAAATGCCTTAGAGGAAATTTACCTCCAGACTAGTGTAAAGCCAAAGATCCCCACATCTTATTACTCATCTTCTGCGTTCTAGTCTATAAAATGCCTTCAAGCTTGTTCCATTCCTCATCCTCCCAGAAGGGCCCAGTGCTGCTATCATATACTCCATTAACCCATGGGAAAAAGCATAGGAGTGAAGTAACCAACCTGCATAGGTGCCATAGTGAAACCTTAGTTTCTCAGTTTCGTCCTAAAAGCTTATAAACGTGCTATTAAAAATTGCAAGAACACTTTGATCAGAAATTCAAGTATTTACAAGATGAAATAGGCAAAAGCAGAGCTCACCTGAGCAGCCTGCTCCTCTGAGCCTAATGCATCAGAGCAGTCTATAATCCAGCACACAGGACTCAGGGACACCATTGCTTCAGTGTCCTTAGCCCACAAAGATAAGGTGGAAGCAGGGGACTGCAGGAAAGGAATTTCATTCCTGTCACTGTCTCAGAGTGCTGCTGTAATATCTATCACAGCCTTTCCACACGCAGCCTCTGGTTCTGGGTTTCTCGTTGTCTGGAAGCCTTGTTTGAAACTCTGGCTGTTAAATGTTGAACAGGCATCTGGTACAGAGGTCTGTGGGAGTGGTGCTTTGAATTTTTATTTTCATGGTACTTCCTGCTTTACTTAGCATGCAGAGCAGTGGTGCCCACTTAAATAACAATGATCAATGTTTTGTTCTGTCCTCATTGTTCAAAATGTGGCCCTTAGGCTTTATTTATTGCATGCTGCTTAAAATTTGCTTTTGAAGACAGAATGATTAATTTCCCTTGTGGACTTGCTGTGATGCTCACCACTTTCATTTCTAAGCACCTTGTAAATTCTAATTAATGTTTTTTTCACTGTGCCCCTTTAAGGTATCAGATGGGCTACTGAGGCATGAAGCTTGAGTTCAGCATCCCCAGCCCCCAGCATCTGCTATTGTTAACATGCCCAGTCTGATTTTGAAGATTGCTTTGCATTTTTTATCTAATTATAGCAGATTAAGTAATTCAAGGCTAAATTGCAACGGTGCACAGAAGGGGGCAAATTAAAGTTATCTTTGCAATCCACGTTTTCACTTTCCCTGACTTTAGTATTCTCTTAAAGTGGATTTTTTTATGTGCAACTCCAGGAGAATCTGGCTCTTCTATCACAGGCAATTTTAACTTTAAGATTGACAGTTCTTGCTGGTTGTAAAAATGGAGCACTTTCCATAAACCTGTTTTCATTTGCAAACGATCCCATTGAAATGGTTTGCCTGCAGAACTGCACCGGCGCTTTAGGATTCGTGTAACGGCTACTGAGCAATGTGGTTTCATTAGCCAGCTTTTCCAGCAGAATAGAAACCACTAATTTTCTGCATTCAGAATAACACCATTTCTGTAAATAAAAATTCAAGCCCTGGGGTTTCTTCTTAGGAAAATTTACTCTTGGACTTCATGTAAACATGACTTTGATTTAATGTATTTTGCCTGTAGGGGAATAGACTGTTAGGAATTCCCTGTGGTTCTAATCTGTTTTAATTTAAACTGTAGCTGGGAGCGCTGCAGATTTCTCTGATCCACGAGCTCGCAGTAATAGCAATGAAGGCCCAGACTTTACCACTACAAAAGCCATCACCGATATGGCAGTGCGGCAGGCATGATACAGGTTGCTCTCTGGGGAATCAGGGGAGAAAAGTACCTCAAGACCTGTCAATAAAGTGATTAAATCAGCATCCGCTACTGCCTTGTCTCTCCTGATTCCCTCAGGTAAGAAATGCCTTGGGTGAGGCATTGTCAGAATCTGCAAGCACTAAACAAAAGGTCTGCAGACAGATCCTCCCCCTTTCAGTCTTCTGGAATTGTGCCCTCACCGGCAGGAGGGGAGAGATCTAACTTTTACAATTGGTTTAATATTTACTATCCAGCAGGATAATGAACACTGCTTTGCCACAGACAGGAACATTGTGTGTGTGGTCTGATTGCAGCTTCTGCAAATGGCAGCTGGGCCTTATTCTTTCCCTAGTTTTGTTTAGATTGGCTCCTAGCCGTTCCCTAGACAATGGTGCAGCAGGGTATAGAGACATGGAATCATATTAACCCTCAAGGTACAATTTGGGGGTGACATGCTAACTATGGTGTTTTTTTGTAAAGTGACTGTGTGTGATGCATTCATGCACCAGAAAGTTACAGTAACTCCAGATAACTTGGTTAAGATTGACTGTTCAAGAATTCAGTAGTGGAAGTCACTCAAAAATTGTCAGTCAGCACTGACCTTGTTGGCCTGGCTCTGTATGCAAGCAGAACCAGACCTTGACAACTAACGCCAGTTAGTAACTTCTAGTGAACAGCCCAGTCATGCTGAGCTAGGACAGATTTGTTCACCAGGAGGCTCTCCCCACAAGAACTTTGTCCCTCTTTCCAGAGAATAAGATCCTATTTCCAGGGCTGTACCTGTTGGGAGCAGAAAATTGCAGCTGGGCCACCAGTGCCAACCTAGCAGAACCTGCCAACAGAGCAATGCCTGCCTGCCTCTTTGGGTCAGGGAGCTAGAGGCGGGCATACAGCTGCTTCTTGGTACTGTTGTGGTGATACACATTACATTTCTTGTGGTTTGGGTGTTGGTTGCATTTCTAAGTACAAAATCTCTCATGAAAATCTCTAAAATGTGTATTTAATCACCCAGCAAAAGTTCCTCCAAAGCTGCTCTCATCTGCCAGGTAAATATGTGCTGGGCGATTCAGCAGGTGTTTCTTAATGGGTTAGGGATTACCTTTTACAGCTGCATTTAATATTCCTGCTCTTTGGGTTTATTTTACTGATGTTGACCAGCTTCACTTTAAAATGAGAGTTCTGTATTTACTTTGTATTTTTAAAAGTGGATGTTCTACCAGTAAGCAGAGTCAGATGGTTTAGCTGATAGCCCAGCTTTTGGCTGTTCCTTCAAGAGATCCGCATGCACTTGTGATGTTGTTTTTCAGTAGCAAAGTCCCTGCAGTAGATAATTTTTTAGAGTTAAATATTTTTGCCCCCGTGAATTTAAAAAATTACCTAAGCTATCTAAATGTCTGATTGCCTACTAATTTTTTTTTTTTTTTTTTTGCCTAACGCTAACTGATTTGAATTTATCTCAGCACCAATGTGTAACTTGCACCAAGATCTAGAGACTATCTGATCTCTTGGAGAGTATACTCTTGGAGGAGTATAATATATCATAACCTTGAAATGGGGCGTTGCAGGGTTGTGTCTAGAGCGAGTGCTTATGATGGGTTATAAATCTCTGAAAGAGAAGTAAACACTGTGACCCAACCATAATCCTAGGTGAGAGGTGCTGCTATATTAACTACATACCTCCAAATGTGTTTTTTGGAAATTCTGCTGATTTTATTGGGCTTTTTTTAAGCATGAGTTAGCTGAAGCTGGAGGCAAACCCAGCTCTGGTGAAGACCACCAGCTCTCACACTGGGAGAGATGGTTTCCTAGCTGTTATCTAAGAAGAATTTTCTCTTTCGGAGGCCTGGTTTCCTAACTTTTTGCCCACCTTTGTGTCATCACTGTAGATCACCACACGTGTTCTCCATTGGCCAGTCCAATGTCACCTCATTCTCTATCCTCCAACCCATCTTCGAGGGACTCCTCACCTAGCCGCGACTTTTCTCCTGCTATCGCAAACCTGAAGCCACCAATCATCATCCATCGGGCTGGAAAGAAATACGGTTTCACTCTGCGTGCCATTCGCGTCTACATGGGTGACAGTGATATCTACACTGTGCATCACATGGTCTGGGTATGTCTCTGCTTTTCTCAAAAGAGTACCCTCGGGGCCAGAAAGGCATTTGGCCAGGGTCGTGAGGTTTAGCTCTCAAATTGTATTTTGCCACCCTGTTTTCTCCTTATTCATATCCAAAGGTTATCTTTTTGGAGTGGGGAAAACCCTTTGAATATAAATAACAGCACTGCAGGTTTTACCTATGGCAGTTTCCAAGCCCATCACAGAATCACAGCAACCTTTCTTTGCTTCTTTCTTCCCTGGTTACATGAATTCACTTTCTTTCGCCTGTAGCACGTATAAAGCACGTTTCTGTGTACATAACCTCTTTTTCTTTATTGAGGTTGTTGCATGAGGGACAGTCATAGCTAATTTATTCAGACCTTTGTTGGTGATTACAGCCTGCCTCTGATCAGTTCTGTCTGCTGAGGTTTTCCAAGCAGTCTCTTGGCATTGATTACAGGCCCTAAAGCATCACTGCTGCTATGCTGATTGCCTGGGGATTTAACTCTTGGCTTAGTTGTGTGCTATGCAAAAGATCTAGTTTCCATGTCTGTATCCCTTCCTTCATGTTACTTCTGGTACTTGTTCTCTGTGTTCCTTTTTTGTTAATGTATGTGACTTCCAGGTATGATCCATTTCCCAAAGCAGTGTTGTTTGAATTGTGTAGTTGAGGAGAATGAGGTCAGGCTAACAGGGGCTCATTCTTTCCCTTGTATCCTGTGTCCTTTAGACAATTTGGACTTCATATGCTTTGGTTGTTATTTAATGCTCATTCTTACCTAGAGAAATAATCTGAGGCTGCATTTTTCCTTTGCTTCTCTCTTGAGTTTACCAAGATACTGATTTGCAGTCTTTTCTGGCTTAAGGGGATGTTGCAGTATTAAGTGTATCTGTCTGTCAATGTAAAAGAGACTTACCTTTCTAAATAGTGATAGGAGAAGGCAGTGTGTTCATGGGGGAAAAGATCTGATGTTGAATATGCTAATAAAGGATGGAAAATGGAAAAAGAAACTCAATTTTGGGTGAGGTGTGATATAGGCACCCTAAACACCTGGCACAGTCTTACTTAAAACCGTTGGCTGCCTTAGGTTCTACCATGCACATGGAAGGATGCTGGATTTGGGATGGCAAAGAAATCGAAAAAGATTGAACGCTTGTGGGGAAATCAAGAGTATTTAGTTAACATTCCTTAGTGCTGGAAATTTTTGGAAGTGTGTTATGCCTTTTGCTTTGGGAGGAGCTGGTCTCCTGATCAGCTTAACCGTCCTGGCTGGCTGCCTTGGAATTGGGAGAAGACTGGCAGGATGCTGGGGGAGGAGTGGAAGAGAGCAGATTTTTGTGCTTGGCTGTGCCAGTCAGTGGTTTCTTTCACCCTTCTTTGAAGCAGCTTGTGCTGGCTGCAATAAGAGATGAGATGGATGGGCTTTGAGTCTGATCTGTCCAGCAGTCTTGTACATTCCTCTTCTCAAATCAGCCATTCCCTTCTCGTTGCCAGCACGTGGAGGAGGGCGGTCCAGCGAACGAAGCAGGTCTGCGTGAAGGGGATCTGATAACCCATGTCAACGGGGAGCCAGTCCATGGACTGGTGCACACAGAAGTGGTGGAGCTGATTCTGAAGGTAGGGACTCAGCACTGGTACATTTTGGAAAATATCAGGCACCTCGTTTAAACCACCATAGATATCTAATTGGCATTGTCTGAAATGCAAGTTTGTACACAAGCACCTGGCCCTTGTTTTGCAAAAGCTCATTGCTGCAGCTTGAGCTCTAAATCTCCAAATTTTTTGCATGCAATTTAAGCTGAACTAAGAAAATTTATGAGAATAAGGATCTGTCAGATCCAGTTTTTATCAGCAGTAGAGACAAAGGTTAATAAGACTTAAATATACCTTTCCTCAAAATTCACTTGAAGAAACAAATACCTTAGAATTTTTCCAAATTACTTGGAAAAATTATTTTTTTAAATTATGTTTTGCCTTTAGGCTGTGCTAATGTTATTAGCTCTTAATGCTGCTTTCTCAAGGATTATTCCTAGTGGTGTTTAAAAGCAGCTTTGTAATGGTTGGTCTTAAAATTATCCAGTTAAATGACTTGCATTTTGATACCTCCTCTGAGATGAATCCATTAACAGAAATAAACCCCAAAGTTCTGGACTGTTCCAAGAGGCAGAATTCTTTGGGATTGCAAATAAAGGAGCAATCAGGATGAGCGAGACAAGCCATGCTCTGTATTTGCAGATTCATCATGATGGATGCCTGATACGCTCACATCTGCCATCAGAGCACTGGGAATAGGATTGGTGACAGAATATCGCTTTGTTCAAGTTTCTGAGTATTACAAGTATTAAATTGAGGCGGTTGGGATCTCAATGGGAGAGGTCAGATGCTGTGTTCTATCTGCTCTGGGAAGCTTTACCTACCAGCTGAGGTCTGAGCTAATCATTTGTGAAAGCCTGACTAAAGAGGGCTCTCTCTCAACAATTCCTTAATAAATGATAGGTGGAAATGCAGAGGGGAAAATGGAGTTTGACAAAGGATTACAAAATGGCAGGCAGCAGTAAACTAGCAGCTTACCTGCTTAGCCTACAGATCTGATTCAAATATCCACATTTTAAGCAGCACCTCTGTGTCTCGTTTCTGACAGAGTGGAAATAAAGTGTCCATCTCCACCACACCATTTGAGAACACGTCCATCAAAGTCGGTCCAGCTCGAAAAGCCAGCTACAAATCCAAGATGGCTCGTAGGAACAAGAAGAGCAAAACTAAGGATGGTCAGGAAAGGTTCGTTTTGAGGTTTCTTTGTGAAAATTAAATGGTAGCTAAGATAACGTAGGAGAGATCTTGTCAAATCAGTTTGCAGATAATGTGTACTAGCAGATATTTCCTTCAGTTCTTTTCTTTTTGTTCTCTTTTTAACTGTGCCATAAAATTGACTGAAATGTGCCAATAAAGGCAAATAAATAATCTGGGCTTGTAAACAGCTTTTGAATGCTCTTCCACAGTAAGAAGAAGAGTTCTTTGTTGAGGAAGATCACTAAACAAGCATCACTGCTTCACACCAGCCGGAGTTTATCTTCACTAAACCGCTCTCTGTCTTCTGGAGAAAGTGTGCCTGGCTCTCCAACTCACAACCTGTCTCCTCGGTCACCTACACAGAGTTACAGATCCACTCCCGAGTCTGTACACTCAGGTAAAAAAAGAAGGAAAACAAACCAGCAAACAAAAACCCCCAAAATCCACAGAAAAAGGGGAAAAAAAAAAAACTTTGAGATTTTTGCTTATTGATTAATTTTGGAAGTACAATAGGCAGCAGCAGGTAGTGGGTCTGTTTGTGAAGTAAAATGACAGCTGTGATGTCGATTACCTTAAGGATGGATGGATTCTCATTCATCGATTCATTTAAAAATGAAAATCTATACATCCTTTCAACAATACATTTGCTGTACTACAGCATCCTTTCACTCTGATGCAAATGTGTACCCTAAGTTGCAATGGTTTCATAGCTGTTTGACACATTTTCCATATTAGTTCAGAGAAAAGGAATCAAAACAGTGTGGTAAAGTCATATTTGAAAATTGAATCAGCTTGTGGAATGAAGAGATTTGTATCTTGAGAATAGCAATGAAGCACATGATTTATCTCCTTGGAGGTTTTTTGTTCAGAGGAAGCATTCTGATAGCAGAGTGGTTTTTACTATATTCTGGTGTTGTGTGATAGTGATGTGAATTTTCCATCATAAACCATGCAATATTACCTTGTAATATTACTGCAGTGCTTTGAGGTAACGTGGCATTTTGTCCTGATTTCACATGTCTTATTTTCAATAACTTGTTGTAATGGCCAAATACATATTCATCTCCTTGCTCTTTTTTTTTTTTTTTTCTTTCTTTTTTCTTTTCTCTCTTTTTTTTTTTTTTTTTTTCCTTTTTAAGTTGGTGGCAATTCTTCCCAGAGCAGCTCTCCCAGTTCCAGTGTTCCCAATTCTCCAGCCAGCTCTGGACACATCCGACCCAGCTCTCTGCATGGACTGGCACCAAAGCTTCAGAGGCAGTACAGATCTCCAAGGCGTAAATCTGCAGGAAACATCCCTCTGTCTCCACTAGCTCACACTCCCTCGCCCACCCCGCAGTCCACATCACCGCAGCGCTCCCCATCTCCTTTACCAGGACACTCAGTTGGCAGCTCCAGTATCATCCAGTCTTTTCCAGTAAAACTACACTCCTCTCCACCACTGGTGAGACAGATTTCCCGCCCCAAAAGTGCTGAGCCCCCCAGGTCTCCTTTACTAAAGAGAGTGCAGTCAGCTGAGAAACTGGCTGCCTCGCTGTCCTCTTCCGAGAAGAAGCTGGCTTCCTCACGCAAGCATAGCTTGGATATCTCTCACTCTGAGTTTAAGAAGGAGATGCTGCAGAGGGACCCTAGTCTCCAGAGCTTACAAGAATCTGTGAACGAAACAACAGGTGGCAAAGTTGGGCTAGCAGAAAAAGGGATGTTGCAGAAACCAGGCGCACGGAAGTTGGGTGCTATTCGACAGGACAGGGTGGAGAGGAGGGAGTCTCTGCAAAAGCAAGAGGCCATCAGAGAAGTAGATTCTTCTGAAGATGAAACAGATGATGGTTCGGAAGATAGTCAGGATGGTAGAAGGCTGGACAAGCCCCCTGACAGTGGAGACCAAGGCTCAGATTCTTTCAATGAGGATAATAAATTTTCATCTAAGTTGGAAAGCAAGGACAGTATTGAGGATGATGCCTTTCTACCTGAAGATCCAAAAGGTACAGAAGATTCACAGAAGGGAAATCATCAACAAGCCAAATCTGTTTCAGAGACACTGCAAATCACTGTGCGCCCTTCTCCATCAGAGGTCCTCCCAAGAACTTCTCCAGAAAAATTAGCTAATTCAGAAAAGCCACTCCTAGGATTGGAAACAACTGCAAAGGAACTTGAATTGCCAGAAAACAAAACATTTGAGTGTTTTGGTCCAAAAGACAAATCTTCTGAAGCAATCAAAGACCTTGGGCGAACTACGAGTACTCAGAAACTAATAGATCGCACAGAACATATGCAGTGTCCGTCTATCAAACTCCTGGAACTTGAAGAAGGTGACTCCTCAGGGGCCTCGTGTGGTCAGCTTGACCTGAAAGACCCTCTCCTTGCAGAAAGCAATCAGAAAAAACAGGATTCAAAACCTCTGCTGGCACTTTCTTCATGGTGCACTGCAAACGTGAGCACTTCTCTCTCAATGAGCCCCACAGATCGCAGTGAGAAGGATCGCAAGGAGACGCTTCAGCCTGCAGGACAGCACAGCTCCTCATTTCTTTCTCCTGGAAGTGCAAGTGAAATGCTCCCAAAAAGTCCTAGTACTGAGAAGCAACCCATCTCATCCCAAGCAGAGAGTGCATCCACCATCAGCAAAACAAGCCCCTCGGGTCCTGTCTCATCCACACTCCTTGTCCCCGGTGCTAGCGAAAGAGCTCTCTCCGTGTCTCAGTTAATGCCACTAGCTCAGAGCACGTTAGGCCCTTTGAAGCTCAGTAAGTCTGCTTCCGGAGAGGTGGAAAAGAAAAAGGATTTTCCCCATTTTGGTGCCTCCTGTAAAGAGGAGAGAGATTCAAAACAAAAAAGACAGGAAACCTCACAAGCAGGAGCATGTCATGAGAAAGCCAAACCAACTAGCACAGACGGTCTGACCACAAGGAGCAGATCCTGCACAGAGTCGTTAAACTTAGCAAAGCCCTGGGAGGCAACGTGTCCCATGGTAGTGAAAAAGGAGGCAACTTCCTGCAGTGCTAAAGCATCTGAAGTGTTGGGAGGCAGCTGCAAAATCACTCCATCGAAAGAGGTGTCTCATGCTCTTGGACAAGCAGCTCTGAAAGCCTCTCCTCTGCCAGATGGCAGCACAAGGCCCTGTAAAGAAGGGACTCTGGCACAAGCGAAAAACAAAGAGGTTGGAAACCAGTTAAAACCACAAGACTTTCCCCTGTCACATGATGGTGCTGTAAAGAAAACATAGCAGCATCCCTGGTACACATGGACTGGAGCAATCGACATTCAAAATAGAGACTGCATGTTTGAATTTTGTAATATACACTAATATAAAATAGAACTTGTGTACATCTATTTTTGGGAGGGTTTTTTTCATACTGTTTTTTGTGTTTTTTCATCCTTGCTATTCTATTTTTGTACACAGTAATGCTTGCTGTTTGAGGTCTCTTTAGAACAGGGTATCTTGAAAACAGGGCTTAAGAAACAGTTTGTTGATTTGTTATGGTTTTGGTTTTTGGGTTTTGGTTTTTTTCTTTCCTGACCTTTTATGTTGCCTGAGTTTAGGTCCTGTTGTGTTCTTCCCTCTAAATCCTGCAGTTATTTGAGATCCCAACAATTCTGAATATGAAAAAGGCAGCTTACTTTAAAATCTCTTGCTTTTCAACCTTCTCTTTGAAATACCATTGAAACTCCCAAAATTTCAAGCATTTTCTTTCAGTTTACAATCTGATGTCCTTTGTAGTCCAAGTAGAAGAAATTACTCTCTTGTCTACAGGTTATTCTGGAGCTCAGACCCTCTTTGTGTGCCCATTCACAGTTCTGTACATAACCTTAGAAGATACAGAGGCAAGGGACTGGGCTGGAGGGGTTGCACAGAAAGCAGTTCCTGTCTTCTCCTTAAAATAATTAAAAATATTTTTCAATGGAATTTTCAGAAAGAGAAATGTTCAATCTATAAGCTGCTTTTTGGGGGGATTGTTTTTATTTGTCTTTTATGGGACACATGACAAGTTTTCCCTGTTCTTAAAATTGTAATGATGTTTTACCTTCCTTTCTCTGGCTTCAATTCATAGCTTGCCCTGCCTCAAGATAAATGACCCCAGGAGACAGGGGTGGGGGGAGGCTTGGTGGTTGATTTTAAAGCAGAGAAAATTGTAGCAAAGTTATGATAAAAGCAATGACAAATGACCTTTGGAGACTTTTCCTCCTCTTGGTGAGTCTAAATAGGTAGGGACTTTAAGGTGTTCCTTTACATTTCTGAATTGGGGCTCGGGAAACTTGCCCAGTTTTCTGCATCTGCCCGTTTTAAAACCAACAAAAAAATACCTATGAAGAGTTCTGACTCCTTGAGTTCTGTGGACTAGCTGCAAGCAGACTTCAAAACACATGTGATATTTTAAGATTTCAGCTTCAGATAGATCATTTCCACTGCTGAGGTCACTTTCCATTAAAAAAAAAATTACTCTTTGCTCTTAGGTTTAGACATTGCTTTGCTTTAAGCGTGGCCAACTCTGGACAGCAGTGCTCTTTGCTGAGGATTGCATCAGTAATAATACAAAAATAAATACAATGAGTGGTGATACCTATAGCACTGTAAGCCATCTCTTCATCCAGTTAAAGGTTCCTCTCAATGGACACTCCCTTCATTTGTCCCAGATTGTGCTCAGCTTTTATTCTAGTCTTGTCTGAGTGTACCTCCCTGTGGATCACCCACAAGATCCTAGTATCCTGCTCACTGGCTTACTCCCTTAGCAGCAGAATGACTGTGCAACAGTATTGCAAGCTAAAACCTGCCTCTCTTGGTCTGATTTCATTATACTGCTGACACCTTCATTATCCTGGCTTTTTGTGAACTTGAAGTTTTGATTTGCTTCTCTTAAATGCAGATATCTTTTTATATAGGAATATATTTTCTTCATCTCTTTCAATTTGATTTCAGTTCAATCCACAGAAGTCTCTGAAACCTCACCCTGCTTCTGTCTGTATAACCATTATTTCCTCCCTATTATATACTTGATTTTGGCTGCTTGGATTTCATTTGTGGACCAAGTTTTGGGTTGGTTTGAGCTGGGTTTTTTTATAACATGTTTAAATGAGTGTTTACTCCGTGTGTCTGTGTGAACTCGTATGGTGTTGTTGATACACTAACCAAAGCCTCATCGCTCCCAGGTAACACATTAATAAATCTTTGTGTGATGGTATTGAGAGCAGAGCCTGCTGTGCTGCCTCTCTGCTCTTCTTCCTGGAATTCATAGGCTACTTTTATAAACTTGGTTTGCAATTGTAAACTGCAAGATTTCCGCTACCTTGTCCAGGTCCTGGGTGTCTCCAGCCTCTCAAAGCACTCCTCTTGATGAACATCATTCTGTGCTGATTTGGAGCAATAGCAAGTAAGAAACAGACTTGGCAAGATCTGGTATTTATCTGGCTGTTTTTTTCCTAGTGGGTTGATCTACTGAAAAGCTGCTGAAAAACAAGGTCTGACTGGCAGAAACAAGGTGTGTGATAAAATGGACAGGAATAGTGAAAAATTGATTCAGTGTCCTAAGTCTGTGGCAATTACAAAGACAAGCCTCAAGCTTATCTCCTGAGAGCACCTCACCTTGGCAAGATGGAAGTCTCTGGATCAATTAAGTAGTGAGCCCAGAATTGTGTGAGGATTTGGTCTGACCTGGCTGTTCCTGGGGTGACAGGTCCCTTATTCCTTCTCCTTAGGGGTGACACAGCTTCTTCCTTGTGCATACTCCTGGAGCATTCATGAAGGGCTCTGTATTAAAACGAAAAAAAGGTGGGAGTGGGGGGAGAGGGAAGCCACTGCCCTTAGAAGAGAGGGCTGGGTAACCTGGCTCATCCCAGGCGGGTTGGGATGGGACCTGCTGAAGGTACCAGCTGCATTAGCTGCTGACTCTCTCCTTTTGCGGATGGTGGTTCCGGTGCTGAATTGCAGATTTGTCCTTTCTAATGCATAAAAAGAGGAGTCAAGAACCTTGCTAGGTCACAGTATTTGCTGCTTTGGCCTGAAGTGGCCAAAGAGGTGAGGTATTTCTTCCGTTGTAGCTATGGTACAGGAAACAATCAGTGCAATTTAAAAAAAACCCTGGGGGTTTTGGAAACCAAAACCAAACAGCATTACCAAGAAAGCATCTTAGTGAAGCCTCATATCCCCTGCTGCTGGTCACTTCTGCACTTTCTGTCAGTGTACCAGGTGCTCCATTGTCCCAGTTCCACCTTCTGCCAAATTTATATGGTGCACCTTAACAAAAATTGTGGGCAAAAAAGACTCTTTCTATAAAATTTTGCTGATAAACCACGTAGATACACCAAGACTTATTCCTTGCTCTGCTAAAGAATTGCTTGAAAAAGTTCTCAAATAAGCTTACAAAACATGTTGTGAAGGAGTGAGATGGTGGAAGAGCTGTGTGAGGAGTGAGAGCATGTTCCCCAGTGCAGGATGGGACCCACTGTACCCAAGCAAGGCAGTCAGCAAGCTGAGAACTTGGCCTCCACAGATAACCCTAGTCAGACAGGTGGAAGATAGAAGTTTTATGTGTGTGTGTGTGTGTGTGTGGTGTGCATTTGGTCAATGAGCCATGCATATAGCCATCCAAATATGTTGCTTTCCTGCTTCATTTCCATCTTTCCTTCTGTTGCCTTGAATGTGTCACCTGCTCCTCATCTGTGTTGGGATGACAGCCTCAGAGCTGTTTCCAGCCTCTGCAGCTCCTCAGTGCTTCTGCATCCGGCCAGCGCGGTCCTGCCTCATGCCTCATTTCAGTGTTATTTTTCCCTTTGTCTCTTACTGTTGCAAACTAAGAGAAATGGATGATATTTATTGTAAATATTAGACTTCAGCATTCTAATGGCCACTCCTGGGTCTGAATGTCAGAGGCCTTTGGCTGCTAATATACTAAAGAGTGCTTGCCGGGGAAGGGGTGGGAGTGTCCGGTGGGTTTGGTTGGCACACTTGCATTGAGGTGTGATTTGGAGTATTTTAATTTTTGTTTGTTTGGATTTGGGTTTTGGTTTTTTGGGGTTTTTTTTTTCTTTTCTTTTTTTTTTTTTTTTTCCTGAAAAGGGGAGGATAAAGTCTTTTCTCTGGTTTTCTCTTACTGGATGTGAAGGATAATTCTGTACTTCTAGTAGAAGATTTGACAGAAGTGTGTGTTTACGTTGTGTTCGATTACCATACCCAGGCGGCTGTGAGAGCACCTCCTGAGCTGGGCTCTGCCAAGCTGTGTCACTCAGCACTTAGCTAGATAAGAGAAAGTGTGGAATTTCTGTGTTTTTAGAAACTTGAACAATTGCCACATAATAGCGGTGCAATAATTTTTATTCATGTTGTACCTGCATGTCGATGTTCAAATCCTCCTCCAAAATAAATAATACTTTTTTTTTTTTTTTTTTTTTTTTTAAAANTTTTTTTTTTTTTTACATAAATTCAAACCTGTGTCTGTCTCTTGTTCGCTGTCCCCTGGCTGTCCCCGCAGCGCTGGCAGCGGCTCTGCTCCTTGGCAGGGCAGAAAACAGCCTGCAGAGCGTCTGGGTGTTGGGAGGGAGGGGAGTAAGTCTGGCCGGGCTGTTAGGGATTTTCTGCTCCATGGGTCAGATGTGTAGGGATAAGCCAAAGCCTTCCACTCTGAAACTGAAGCCCAGAATTTACCATCCTCCACCAGGAGCCTCTTAAGTATATAGTGTCCTGTGTCCTTGCTAATGCAGGGTCCTAACGGTCAGCCCAAGAATAAAATTGTCTTAAGACATGAAAATTCACTGAACAACAGGAAAAAATAGCAGGACAAGGAGAGGATGGGGCTGATTATAGCTGAACACGGTGGCTGGTGGGTCTATGAATCGTGTGCCAAACAAAATCCCAAGAGCAGTGGCTGCCAGTGGCACAGGTACAACCTGAGCTTGGACTAGTCAAACGGCATGAGGCAGCAGGAGCTGCACCTTGTGCACTCTTGCTCAGACTACCTTGATAATGTAGAATCGTAAAATATTTTGGGTTGGAAGAGACCTTTAAAGGTCATCTAGTCCAACCCCCCTGCAGGGAGCAGGGCCATCATCAACCAGATCAGGTTCCTCACAGCCCAGTTCAGCCTGACCTTGTATGTTTCCAGGGATGGGGCTTCTACTTTTCTTGGCAACCTGTGCCTCACCACACTCATCGTTAAACATTTCCTGAATCTCTTCTCTTTAAACCCACCACCCTTTGTCCTGTCACAACAGGCCCTGCTTGAAAGACTGTCCCCATCTTTCCTGTAGACTCCCTTGAAGTACTGAAAGGCTGCAGTGAGGTCTCCCCAGAGCCTTCTCCTGTGACTGAAGACCCACAAAGTCACCCAAACCTTTCTAGAAACAGGCCTTTACTTCTACCACTTGCAGGTGTTCACTCTCCACATGGAAAAGCCTTCAAAGGCTTATTCCTGTCCTTGGAAATAAAGAGCTGGGGAAACGCTCATGTCTGGGGGGATCAGACCGAGCCTCATTTGCTGCTGCCGAGGATGCTCAAAATATCTCCTGTCTCCGTGCTCCAGGGAAGCAGCCGAGCAGAAATCGGGGGCGAAGCAGAGCTCCGTCCACAGGAGATTTGCAGTGCCTCTGCCGGCAGCGTCTCCCCGCGCCGCTGGTCGTCATCGCTGACGTCGGTTCATAAAAGAGCGAAACACCTGCCCACGCCGAGAGGCGCGGCGCGGCTCGGGGGGACGGGGGCGCACAGCGGAAGGACACCGGTGCGTGTCCCGCAGCGCTGAGCGGAATGGCCTTTTCCTGGCACGGCCAGGCTGCCGCTGCTGCTGGCCGAGCCCTGGCAGCTGGCACAGAGCGAGGGCCAGCCGCGCCGCCGGTGCCCCTGGTCCGAGCATCACAGGCCAGCAGGATCGCCCTGGTCCCGCTTCTCCGCGGTGCGCAGAGATGTGGCGACGAGAGCTGTTCACGTCACATCTTCATGGGAACGTGCAGGGCTTCTCCTTTTTGAGACTCACTAGCTGGAGTTTAATTGGTGCTAAGTTTCAAGCAAGAAGCCCACCTATAGATATTCCCCCGCTCAAAAATAAATTGCTTAGTCCACGGTAGTTTATTCTTCAGAGGATTAAGCTGCAACAAATAAGGGCCCTGCTCCTCCTGAATGACGACACGCGTGGGCAGCTGAGCGTGCTTCAGCAGCCACCACTGACATTGACACCGACATTTGATTCCTTCCCCCAGGATCGGAGGAGGGTGAGTAAGACCCTGGGTGAAATACCATTGCTGGGAGCCAGGCAAACCTGCAGCTTACCTGGAATTCTGAAGATAGGAATTAGAAGGAAAGTCAAAACAATTCACACGAGCACTTGATCCCCTGCTGCTAACAGCCTGCCCTGAAGGGAAACTGCAGCTGGAGTTGCTGTTGGATGCACCAAAGAGCAGCTCCTGGCTCCACCAAGCTCCAGCGCTGGCAGCAGTGGTGCCTGCCGTGCCTTGTGAGCAGCGGGGAAACGACGCTTCTCAAAACCAGGAGCCTGTTCCCTCTTTTGGGGGGCTTGTAAACAATAACTACAACACTACTACTAAGAAACGGTGTGTGGGGTGGGAGGGCTGAGCTGCTTTGTGAGTAGAAGGTTGCTCTTGGTGGGGAGAAAGAGTCCGTCACCAGGAGGCTTTGGAGCAGCATCCCTCAAGGTCAGGCTAAGCAAGGGGCGTGTCCCTAGGGCCAGGAGGATCTGTGCTATCCCAATGAACTTGACAATGCTCCTGTGAGTTTGCAGCTCTGACTCCACATGTGTTGAGGCAAGACCAGACTGGCCCAGGCTGTTTCCCCACACCAGGCTGCCAGAAGAGTGATCTGTGTGACTTTTGGGCCCCAGCCCAGGTGCTGCATGCAAATAAGAGGAGAACTGGGTTCCAAAGTGCCGATTCCCTCTTGGTTTGGATGAAGCTGGACCTGGAAAGTTGCTCCTGGGCAGGTGATATCCAGTAACACCCATCAGTGATGTGAGAGGGTGAGTTTATTCTGTATTTTACTTCAAACTGGAGCTTTACTGGCAGAACCAACTCTCTTAGGGTACTACAGCTCTGTATTGTTTTGTGGACCTTTTTTCTCTGGCCTTGCTGGGCACGATGGGACTGGTTGCTGCCCATGTCCTGCATCAGTGGAACTGTGTCCCTAGTCACTCACAGCTGCTGCTTGGACCTCTGTCTTTGCCTGTGACAGCAGCAGCAGCTCCAGTTTGCCCCCAGTGCTCCCCAGAGAGGGAGCTTGTAGAGGAGAACGCATCAGGCATGGGTTGTAGCCACCCTTATGTGCGGGGTGCCTGCCCAGCTGCTCCCTGAGAGATGGCACAAGAGCCAGGAGCAGAAAGCAGTTCTGGGGATTTGTAGAGGGGATTGGCACCTCCACTGACTTGCAGGCAGTAGGCTGTGGTAGCCAGGCTTGAGTGAGCCTAAACCATGGCTACATGGCACAGAGCCTTTGCCCAAACCCTGCAGGGCTAGGGTACAGCCAGTGGGGTGGCACATGACAGAGTCCCCAGGAGTCAATGGCCCATAGTCCCTCTGACACAGTGGGAAGCAGGGCTAGAGCAGCCTTGCCTGCAGGTGCTTTTGCCTGGAATTTGCCCCAGGGATGTCCTATGGATCACCCTGGACTTGTCATCCCTGCTTGGCCACATTCAGCTCCCCAAGATTTAAAACTCACCCTAAGACCCCATTGAAAACCACTGCAAGCTTCCTCTCTGGAGAGTCCTGGAGCAGGGATGTGGTGCTGGTTGTTGAGGGTATTCACTGTGACTGACTTCCTCCATCCCTCCTGCTGCCACTCTCTGGGGACATGGGGGTCCCTGTCTGCACAATGGCCTGTTTGGGAACTTCCAGACAGGAAAGTTAGGTTGTAGGAAGCAAAATGAGAGGTTTTGGTGCAGCAAAGCTGCTGTGAGCCCTGGATGTGATGTCCAGCCAGACTCAGAAAGGAACTGGACTTGAGAGGGACCTGGGGCTTCTCATGTGCTGTCACCCCAAATGCCACCATCTGTGCCCAGTGTGGAGCCACACTGAGCCTGTGTGAGGGGGCTGGGATTTGGGGTGATTTGGGTGTCTGTGGTGCCACAGCATTGAATCCACCACATCTGTCTCTGCCTGGAGTAGCCTTGTCCCTGCTCCCCCACAACCATGAAACCCCTTAAAGCTGGCCCACAGCCACCCCACTCTCTCCCACCTCCATCACGTGCCAGTGGGCTTTGTATTTTAAACACCGATTAGGGCTGACCTCATATTTCAGAGCTTACTTCATAGTTGCTAATGAGGGATTAGGAATGTTAAGTTAATTAGCAATCAGCAAACGAGGGCTCAGTTAGTCTCCTCAGCCTGACATGCTGTCAATGAACCACTCATTTGATGATTATTGTAAACCCGCTCAAACAGGCTGCCTAATGCTGATGGGCAGCAGGGAACCAGGGCAAGCCATGGCCCAGGAGAGGGGAGCCCATGGCCCCACACAGCCCCCCAAGCTCTCCTCAAGCTCAAGGGTGCAGGGCACCTGCTCCTGGAGTCAAAGAATTTAAATAATTAAATAAATTAGTTTTGTTTATTTTTTTTTCCCTAGGTGAAATTTAATGAGTGCCAGTCTGCCCTACCCAGCCTTGTTGCTCTGCAAGAGCCTTTACCTGATAGGCCACCTCGGGATGCTGCTTTGGCTCCAGAGAGGCTGGAACTTCATGGCAGCACTGTGGCTTGGAGCTGGTGACAGGCCCCAGGGACATCTTAGTCCTGTGTCTGGCTCACAGCAGGAGCTGCAGCTCATTTCATGGTGCTGCCCTCTAACAGACTTCCCCTAACTTTATCCAGGGCCAACTCTGGGGAGTTGCACTGGCACAACTGCCAGCAACAGCCTGCACAGCAGCCTTTTGGAGGGGGTGAGAAAAACTCTCACTCATCACCACATCTTTATTCTGTCTTTGCCTGCCCTTCCCCAGAACAATACCCTCCCTGCAAAAATGCTCCTGAGTGCAACCTCCCTACTTCTGGGAAGCTCCTCCAGGGCCAGTTAGAGCAGCCCAGCTTTCGGCTGGGTTTCAGCTCCCTGTGTCATTAATTATTCTGTTATTTTGATTTACTCCCCCACCCTCTGCTCCAGCAGGGAAGCTCGGCAGCCAGATGGTGCGGGGGGGAAAGCTTAGGGTGACCTGATCAATAATTCATGCTGGAAAATGAAACAAAAACAAAGAGGAAAAAAAAAACCAACAACAAACCCAAAAACCAACCCTCCAAAAACCAAATCCCAGAGTCCTTGTGAGAATGCAGCAAATGGGGGAAAGAATGGAACTAATTGGCTGTTCTGGCCCAGGAGGGCACAAAGGCTGGGGAGGTGTGTTGGGCTCTGCTCCACTGATGGTTCTCAGGGGGCTCAACCCTGGGTGAGGGGGAGTGTCAGGATTGTGGCACATACTCATGGATGAATCCAGGGAAGAAACAGCAAGGGTGCTCTTACTGCTCCCTGAAACGCATTTCCCTGCTTTTTTTGGTCGGGAAAAGAAAAGGGGAAAAAAAAAAAGCTTCTTCCTCCTTTACAATCAACGGGGTCAGAGGTTTCCTTCCCATGGGAGCTCAGTGTTGGCCAGGACATGGGACTGGGGTCCTCCCCTGCCCCTCCAGCCCTTGCCATGGAGCACTGGCCGGAGGTGGATCCATCTTGCCCGCGGCCGTGCCCTTCCCCATGTGCCACCCCAGCCTGGCACTCTGGGAGCTAAAAACAAGTGAAATTCAGGGGATAACCGAGGGCCTAAATATAGCCCTTCTTTAATTAGCAGCAGGCGACTGCCGCCCAGTCACGTCCGTCTGCTCGCTAATCCCGCTAAGCCCTGCTGCTGTCGGAGGGCTGCCCCGACCTGCCTCCCCCGCGCCGCCCGCCGGAGCCGCCGCACCTCCTGCTGCCTTAGCCCGACCGGCCCGAACTGGGACCTCGGCCTGGCTCCGGGCTGCTGGGAAACCTGACATGGGAGGCTGCCTGATGTTAAATCGGAGAGCAGGGTGACAGTGCTGAGGTGGGGAGCATCCGTCCTGCTGGCCTTGAGATGTGTAAGGCGGGGGCTGGGGTGCTGTGTGCCCATTTTCCCGTGCACCTCATCCCTCCTGCCCTTCCCCCTCTGAGCTGAAATCCCTGTGGTTTCCTTGGGCTGAGCCTGGCTGGGAACCTCGCTGGCAGTGGGATGCCAGCAGCGTGCTATTGCAGCCCAGAAAGCTAACCAGAGCCTGGGCTGCCTCAGGACAAGCGTGGCCAACAGGGTGAGGGAGGTGATTCTCCCCCTCTACTACACTCTGGTGAGACCCCATCTGGAGTACTGCATCAAGTTCTGGAGCCACTGTCACAAGAGGAATATGCAAATGCTGGAGTGTGCCCAGAAAAGGGCCACGAGGATGCTCAGAGGGCTGGAGCACCTCTCCTGTGAGGACACACTGAAAGAGTTGGGGCTGTTCAGTCTGGGGAAGATGAGGCTCCCAGGTGGCCTTCCAGTATCTGAAGGGGGCCTACAAAAAAGCTGGGGAGGGACTTTTTAGGCCATCAGGTAGTGACAGGACCANCTCTGGTGAGACCCCATCTGGAGTACTGCATCAAGTTCTGGAGCCACTGTCACAAGAGGAATATGCAAATGCTGGAGTGTGCCCAGAAAAGGGCCACGAGGATGCTCAGAGGGCTGGAGCACCTCTCCTGTGAGGACACACTGAAAGAGTTGGGGCTGTTCAGTCTGGAGAAGATGAGGCTCCCAGGTGGCCTTCCAGTATCTGAAGGGGGCCTACAAAAAAGCTGGGGAGGGACTTTTTAGGCCATCAGGTAGTGACAGGACCAAGGGAGAATGGAACAAAGCTGGAGGTGGGGAGATTCAGACTGGACATAAGGAGGAAGGGGTTGCCCCCTGGAAGGGGTTGCCCAGGGAGATGGGGCTCTATGAGGCTCTAGCCAGCCTGATCTAGGGTAGGGTGTCCCTCTCATGGCAGGGGGGTTGGAACTAGATGATCCTTGTGGTCCCGTCCAACCCTGTCCCATGCCACTAGCCAGGGAACTTCTTGTGTGGGACTGCTGTTAAAATCTAGAATGGCTTGAGTTGGAAGGGACCTTAAAGATCATCCAGTTCCAACGCCCCTGCCATGGGCAGGGACACCTCTCACTAGACCAGGTTGCTCAAAACCTCATCAAGCCTGGTGTTAAACACTACAAGGGATAAGGCATCCACAACTTCTCTGACCAACCTGTTCCAAATGGATAGGTTCAGGTTGGGGGGAAATGCTGCTCCCCCAGATCTTACCTGGCCCTCCCTGATGCTGCCCTGGGGCAGTGTGCCAGGTCATATTTAAGCCATTGTAGCTTCATCAGGCTCTGCAATCCTTCAGTGGGGCAATTGGGTGGAACCCTAAGCGGCAGCATGGATCTGGCTGCTGGTTTAAGCATCTTCTTTGCATCTCTAATACGTTATGCATATACATCTGTACATGTGCAGATATGTACACATATACATATTTTTTTTTGCTTTGCTCCTTTGCAAGGGCACTGGGTACTAGCAGGCAGGAGAGTAGATGAGGCTGGGCTAACCCCATGGTGGCTCTCTGGTCAGCAGCCTGCTCTTCCTCTCTGCTGGAAGGCTGAACGCTCTCCAAGACTGGCTCCCAGGAGGCTCTGCAGGCAACGCAGCACAGGGACAGCATCCTGCAGGGGCTATTCCTTGAAGTCCTCCAAAGTGCCTGATCAAGCCACCCCCACTGCTGTCAGCGAGGACACAGGTCTTGCTAGACTAGGAACAAGTCTGGGATTTGCACTAACAACCGCTGTTAATCCTGGAGGAGAATGTCTCTGGGAAAGATCCTACCCTCCCAGGTCAGCGGCGGCAGAAGGCTGCATTCCCGGCTGAGGGAGCCCAGCTCTCTGTCCTTAATCTCCCAGCCCCAGCCCAGCTCCGGGCACTGAGCCAGGAGCTAACCTTCTAAGCTGGCCCTTCTTTGCAGCATCCAACTCCCTGCTGAGCTCCTGAGGTCATGGCCTCTCTGGGGCTGGATCCTGACACCTCAGGCACAACCCAGGGGCATTGCACATCTCCTGCTCCCTACCTCAGCTTCAGCTGGGGTGGAGGGTCCTGTCCCCGCCCTCTGCATTTGGAATGGAAAGAGCAGAATTCGGACAGGTGACAGAAAAACTGGCTGGATATCCAGCAAGTTTGAGGGTTGCTCAGGAGGAAAACGCTGGTCCTCATTGACCAGGGAGGGGTGGAAAGGCCACTCGAGAATGCTTTGGCAGTAAAGTGCAGAGCCGTGGCTCTGTTTAGGTGTCCCACCCAAAGCAAGGCAGGGATTTATCAGATCAGATGGGTTCAGAAACCAACCTCTGAGCTGAAAATAATGGTGATGGCCACCTGTGCCTGCAATTAGGGATTTCTCTCCCTTGAGAAGACCTTTGGGTGCAAAGGAAGGTGCTGTGCCCCCCAGAGGGGCTGTGAGAGCCAGATGCTATGGCACTGCACCTGGAATCCCTGGCAGAAAGGGCAGCTGAAGCCTCGCTCTGCAGGGAGAAGACGTGAAGGGGCCATTCATTGCTTGCACCTTGCTCTCAGCAAGAGGTTTCCTTCCTGGAGCAGCAAGAAATTTCTCCTAGAAATTACAAACACTCACAAGAAATTATACCTTGAAGTAGGAATATAAAAATAAGAGAAATATGGAGAAGGAAAGAAAAGAAAACAACCAACCTAACCACCCTCCCCATGCCTGTGATCAAAGCTCGGTGCCGTTTGGAAGCCCTTGGAAAGAAATTCCCCGGTCCCTTTGGCCAAGCCGCCGTCGTGAAAGGCCGTTTTGTTCCCCAGGCCTCAGCCTCACGTTTGCCCCTGTGGACTTCGCTCCCGCGGCCGCCGGGGAGGCTGCGCTTGGCCGCGGTGCCGGCTCCGCCGGGGCAGGTGCTGGCGGCCGGCGGGGACCGGCCGGGCTCTGACTCAGCGGCAGCGCTTTGATGGGCGCAGGAGGAGCAGGATGAGGAACCGCCGCTGCTCCTCTTCCCGGCCGGCCGCCCACCGCCGAGGGCAGGTATAAAACACCCAGAGCTATTTATTCCGTGAGTGATGTGAGTCCAAGTGCCCTTGCACTCCTGCTCACTCCCTCCTCCGCCCCCGTTCCTGTCTTCACATCTTCCCAAACCTTATGCCAAAGTTACACTTGCACTTTTTTTTTTTTTTAAAAAAAAATATATATTTCTGCTGTCTTGGCCTTTCTCATAAACTCTGTGGACTGGGAATTTCCCTCCAACAGCTGCCTCTAGGTACAGGGGTTCATTGCCCCTGCAGGGCTGGGGGCAAGCAGGTTTGGCCAAAGTTCCCCTTGTCAGGAGAGGCACGGTCCCACATCCTCCAAGTCTCATATCCTTCAGGTTCCAAATCTCTTGGGCCCAAAATTCTCATGTCCCATATCCCCCTGGACACACCTTCCCAGGTGCCACATCTCCAAGGCCCCAAATCCCCTGGAATCACATTCCCCAGAGCCACATCCCTAAGATAGTGCATCCTGAGGTCCCACATGGCCCTGGATCCCCAAGGTCCTGCACCCCTCTGAACTCACATCTCCAGGTGTCCTATCTCCAAGACAGCACATCCTCAACTTTACCACCCCCTGCCCAGGACAAGAGTTAAGTCCCTTTAACTCCAAAGTGTCTCCCATCAGGCCAGTTCAGCGCCTGTCCAGGTCTTGGATGTGGTCACACTGACTCATTTTGGTGGATCTAGCACAGGGTGGGAAGGGTGGCTCTGGCCAAAGCCTAGCCTGGAAGGCTCAGCCAAGCTCTCACTCAGCCCAGCAGTGTGGTGGGGAAAGCTGCCCAGGACAGGCTGGCCCTGTGCAAGAAAGGGAACCTGTGTTGCTGATGAAAAGTGCTTTCTTTGGGTAGGATGTTTGTGTTTCCTTTGGCAGAGTGGCCGCGGGAGCATGCACAGCACCTGCCTGGGGCTGGCTCTGCTCACAGCACATCACACATCCAGCCCCTTCCCTTGAAAGTGGGAGGAAAGGGAAAAGGTTTGGGAAATGCTCCAGCACCAGTTCTGCTTGTGGCTAGCAAGTGCCTGCTTGGGCAGAGACATGTGACAGCAGCCTGGAAAACCAGGATCTCTCCCAGGACCCTGTGCAAGAGTCCAGGGTGAGGTTTGTCTGCTGCTGTTGCAGGAACCCGTGGGATGGAGGTACTCATTCTGGTTCCTGCTCTCTTGGCATCCTGGTCTGCCCAAGATTCTCCATCCCAATACATGCCTTTGCTCCTGCCCTGGGGTCCTGTGACAGTTAATTCTCCTCTTCCTGCTCTTTATCCCTCTTCTGGGAACTGGCCCCTGGATTGCTCTGGTTTGCATCAGAACTTCGAGGCCAAGTCAGGGGGGTGTGAGGAGCTGAGCTGAAGCCTGCCCATGCTCCTCCTCCTGTTCTGAAGGAAAGTTTAAGGCTCTGCCCCATAGCTAGGGTAAATGGCTTGTGTCTGGTGGGGATGGGGAAAGGACAAGGCTCTGGGGACACTGCAGGAGAGTGGGAGCCCACAGGGAAGCTGGAGTGAGGCTTTCATAGAATTATTTAGATTGGAAAAGGATCAAAATCAAGTCCAACCATTAACCCCACTCTACCAAGTCCACCACTAAGCCCTATCCCCAAGCACCACATCTGTATGACTCAGCCACCTCCTAGGGCAGCCTGTATCAGTGAAAATATTTCTCCTCATGTCCATACTAAACCACCCCTACCCCTCATACAGCTTGAGGTCATTCACTTTACCTCATGGTACGCAAGCCAGTGGGCAACCTGGAGGAGAGCAGCCAGGCAGTTGTGGCTGAGATGGTTCCCGGGAGCCACCAACACCACCAAGGATGAGTTTGGAGTCATCTGTCTCAGGGATCACAAACATACCAAGTAGTGAGTGCCCCAACAGCTTGTCTCCTTCCCCTCACTTCTCTACAAAATCAGGTTCAGTTGCCCCAGGGAGAAAGTTTTGTCATCATGAAGTGCAGATCTGACAAAAAAAAACCAAAAAACCAGGGAGACAGTAGTGACTAGTAAAGAGACTCAGGCTTTCAAACCTTCCTGGGCATTTGGATTGTATTGGCTGCCATGGGGCAGTGCCAGCTGAACAAAAATGGTTGTGGTGATTGGTTTTGTGGTTTGGTTTTTTTCCCCCCCCTTGAAAGTATGGTCCAAATGTTGTATTTCAACATTTTGTTCCCATTTGAATGAAAGCAAGCAAGTGAGTTGACAAGATTTCCTGTGAAATGGGGGGTTCTGGGTCTGTGTCCAACCCTAATGCACTGGCTTACTTTGAAAGCTGCCAGTCCCTCCTCCAAACTTGGGCTTGATCCTCCAGGGAACAAAATGCTGCATCTCATGTCTCACTGGGAGGAATTATGGCTCATGGCTGGGGTGAACACTTCCCTCTCTTCCTTGTCTTTCCCTGGAGCTTGGCCAGGTTGTGCATCCTGCTCCCAGGAAACAAATTCTTTCCACTTACCCAGACCCTGGGTCATGGTGGGGACTGGTGTGAGAAGCCACCTCAGTTGCATTTCCATGCTCAGCTGCTTTGTTCATGGCAGACAAGCTTGATGGGTCCCACACACTGGCCACACATATTGAAGATGGAGGAGACAGGTAACCACATCCTTAGAGTTTCCATAGGGAACTTCCCAGGCATTTGGGCAGCTGAAGGCATGACACAGCCTGTCATAACTGCCTTGCTACTTATGTATGGATATATCTGTGGCACTTGGAGCTAGGGCTGGTGGTTCTGTTGCTCTTGCTGCCCAGCAACAGAGCATCTATTAAACTAAACTATGAGACCAAATTAAATCTGAGAGCTGAAACTGAAAAGAAGTGGAGCAGCTTAGTTGCTGCTACAGGTCCCTGGTTTTTGAACCTAATCCTGCTGTCTTACATTGAGGTTTATCAGCTGCAAGAGGATGAGCTTTTGGAGATGTTTAACTTTCCCCCCCACCATGGGCAAGATCATAGAATTATAGAATGGTAAGGTTGGAAGGAGACCTCAAGGATCATCTAGTTCCAACCCCCTGCCATAGGCAGGGACACCTCCCACTAGCACAGGTCACTCAAGGCATCCTCCAACCTGGCCTTGAACCCCTCCAGGGAGGGAGCAGCCACAACCTCCCTGGGCAACCTGTGCCAGTGCCTCACCACCCTCACTGGAAAGAACTTCCTCCTAACATCCAGTCTAAATCTTCCCCCTGCCAGTTTAAACCCATTGCCCCTTGTCCTGTCATTGCAAGACCTTATAAATAGTCCCTCCCCAGCCTTCCTGTAGGCCCCCTTCAGATACTGGAAGGCTACTATAAGGTCTCCCCGAAGATCCTCCCACGAATTTCCCACTACAACCAGCTTCTAACCTGGGGCAACAGGAAACCAATGAAAGCACCCTGGGGGCACCTATCCATCCATCCCACCTCCCTACCCTGCAGTGCCATGCCTGGGGAGCGCTGGGACAGTGACTGGCCACAGGAAAGATTCTGTGTGTGGCTGGAGGGGAACCCAGGGGACTTGGAGGAAGCTCCAGAGCACTGCTGAAGATGGAAAAATCCCGGGGATCTGCCCTTTCTCTGAGAAGACATCTGAGCTGGGAGGTGTTTTTCTTTCCATCCAGTCAGCAGAGCCGCTTGGAAATTTCCTACGCCGGCTGCAATGTTTTCGTAATGAAATGAAGTGTCTGGCAAAGCCCTGAAAAGTGATTTGCCAATTAGTGCCTTACATCTTTCCTGTAATTCTCCCTCATTAGCTTTTATTAAAAAACAAAAAATAAAATTAAATAATAATAATAAAAAAGAGCCAGCCCCCAGGAGCGCCTGGTGAAGTCCTCCCACTTCCTTGTTGATGTTGCCCCTTTGCTGCTCTCCTGCTTGGGTGCCCAGCACAGTTAATGCCCACAGCTCATCCATTGGCAGCTGTGCAGCTCTTGCTGCCTCTAGGTGATGTTTCTGGGCCATCTGCATCACCCCAGCACTGTGCTCCACCCCTGCAGGCAGGGAGAGAGGGGAGTAGCACACCGCAGCCAGAGAGGACATGATCTTGAGGTCCCTGAGCAAAACCCTAGGACTCACACGGGTGCTCCCTTGCCTTATGTCAGGGCTTTTCTGCCTCTTTTTGGTGCTCCCCTGCCTGTTGGCAGAGGGGCCTACAGCTCCAGGGATGAAGAGAATGCTGGCTCAGTGGTCAAAAAGCCTTACTGGGCTATGTGAGAAAATGCTGGTGCAGCACTTTTCGTTAAGTGGTCAACTCGGCAGGTCGGAAAACCATCAACTCATTGAGTTGTAGAACCATTTGCAACCCCAGCCAGCTGAGCCACACAGACCATTTCTGCCCCTGTCCTAGTTAGCTAAGGATGCTGCTATGGTATCCCATCTGACTTTCACACTTAATGGGTGAGGCCCTATAAGGTTTGCTCTTGCCAGTCATTAAGCTTGCCCAAATCCCTTGGTTAATTACCCTCAAGCTGCCCCATGCAACTTGGGCTTCTCCCAACAGCTCCCAAGACCTCTACTGGAAAATACAAACTGTGCTACATGGAGAGGTCTGCTGCAGTAAACCTCTGCCTGAGCTCCCAGGGGCTGCACAGTTGCAGCCATATGGCACCACTGCTGCATCACCAGCATGCCAGAACCTGTGGTTCAAATGGAAGAGAATCAGCCATGTCACCCATGGACTCACTCATTTTTAGTGGCCCCAGTGCCTGGTGTTCAAGGAGGAATTGGGAAACCAAATGATGATTCCCAAAACTGCAAAATTAAGGATCTAAGCAAATCGATCCAGCCAAGATAGGTCTTCTAGAAGGCTGCTTCGGCCCCTCTTCTCCCTCCAGCACCAGGAATGACATCAAACATGGTTTTGCCTGACAGCAGCAGAAGCAACAAGGCATGCAAGAACACTGCTGATGGCTCCCACTCTCTCTGAAGACGCTGCAGACGGGAGGAAAGGCTCCATTAAGGAGCGCGCGTGTGCTACGTGTATTCCTCCCTCTCCTCGGCCCCGAGAGGGTTTCAGTGCCTGGCCAAGAGCAAACTGGACCTCTGTGAGACATTTTTTCAGAGGTCTCTGTTAAAGATGATGCTCATGGCCTCGGCCAGGAGACACAAACACAGCTAACACCATGACAGCCTGACCACGCTGCAGTTCTGTATTTATTAGAAACAGCTGTCAGTACATCCTTCTAAAACATTACATGTCAATGTGCTTTATTGCAATTTTTTTTTTTATTGCATTTTTTTAAACTTTTTTTTTTTTTGATCTAGAGCAAGTAGGCCCAGGATGCTTAGTGTCTGGGATTTAAAAGCCCAACCATCTAGTAAAAGAATACAGCAAAATTGTAACACACCTGGTGACAAGTACAGTGTTGCATTACTGAGCTAGAAACTACAGGATGACTTGTCTGAAAACACTAACATACAATTGGTTTCCTTATGAAGCAGTTTGTTTTGTTCCTTTAAAAGTTAAACTACATGAATTCATTAATTTTTTTTTCTTTTTTTTGTTTTTAATACCCCCCCTCCCCCCTCCCCCAACTACACCATAAACGACAGAAGAACAGGTTTTACACAAATAACAAACAAGAGTACCAAAGTTACATGCTGGAATTCATCTGGAAAACAAAATAAAGTCAATAGCTTCTGGAGAAGCAGGTTCTTAACAGATGCAGTTTCCCTTAAAGAAAAATAGAAGTCAAAAGGAAAAGCAGAAACATTAATGCAAAGGTTGTACAAAGGAGTGTGCTGTTATTTCAGCCCTCGATACAAGGTCAAACACCCACTCATGCTTTACATTGAGCCACACCTTATACAAAGAGTCCACTCACAAAAAGGGACACATACCAACACCACCCATTGCACATCAGCTCTGGACAAGGAGGGGCTGGGGACCTACTGCAACCTGCAAACGTCCACTGCATCCCGCAGGAGTAATAAGAAGAAGGGGTTCTGGAGCTAAACACCTTTGCATGGGACAAAGCTGAGTGCTTTGTCCCAGAGTAAACAACTGATTCAATTCGGTTTACAGACAAAGTACTAACTCCTGCCCCCTCCCCCCCCCAAGGAAATCCAGAGATCAGCATTTCAGAAGCACATACGCAAGATGAACACAATGAACTCCTCTTCGCTTGACACGAAAAGAAAAAAAAACAACAAACCAAACCCAAATGCACTTCTGCCTAAACACACTGCAGAATGTGCTAACAGGGAAATTTTGTTTTGTCTTTAAGGGGCAGTGCCACTTACAGCTAATGCTTATAAAGGTGTACGTGGATTATATCTTACATAGATCTATATACATACAGTACAGACACAGACGCGCACGCCCACGCACACACACACATGATGCAGACCATTACAATCCCATGGTGCAATAAACAGCCAGATATACAAAATTAACAGGTTTCATCAAACGTCTCTCTGCTGGATGTGGAAGTCACTCACGAAAACAAAAACAGACCAAAAGCCCACAGAAGTCGACCGAACACAGACCCCACCGCATCCGATGGAGAGCCGGGGGGGAGGGCAGCTCCTGGCTGGCCTTAGCATCCTGCAACTGCCCTGATGCCGGGGGCTGATATTCACCCTCGGAGACTTTGTTGTTTTTTTTGTCTTTGGATGCAATAATTCTTTCAAACGATCCCAAGTCCCTTGCTGAGAGTACTTGGAAAGCACTGCTGAACACAGAGGGAATCATTCCCTCCTTGTTTGCCAGCGCCAATTTCACAGCAGCAATCCCAAGGGAAGGTGGTAGAGGTGTTGGGGGGTGTGCATCAATTAAAGCTGCTTTCTCTAGTACAGGTTGATCAACAAGGTGTTAGATCAATGAGAATTTTTGCCTCTGAAGCTCACATTACTTTTTTTTTTTTAAAAGGCAAATTTTAGAACAAATGATGAGTTTAGTCATAAAATAAGGTAAGTCGATGCCAATAGCAATTAAAAACCAGCTAGTTCTGCATTAATGGTGTGGAGCCAGCCCCAGGGACCAGCACTTCAAGCACTGTCATCATCTAAACAGTTAAGCTAAAGCTCCCTATCTGGCCCTGTGAACAAACAGGAAGGAATTGAAAAGATTAAGAGAATTTTTTCCCCCCTTCCCTTTCGGTGGAAAGTATTTCTGCCCACAGAACACCAGAGTCACAGAAACGTTGGACAAGCTTCAGCTAACCCAGTCCAAAGCTGCTCCTCACGCAGTACTTAACTAGCCAAGCTGCTCCACAAACAGGCCAGTGTTTATCTGGGCTAGTAACTGCTCCCTTCCCCTGGCTGCAAGGCTTAAGGGATCAGCAATGCAAGTTCCCATTTAACACAGAAAGAGGAGCAAGCCTTTAAGGACTTCTACTAACCTCCCACTTCCTTGCACACACATTTAAGGAGAGTACAACTGATTACTCCAAAGGAAAAGGTCTGCTCTGGCACCTTCTCTTGCTTTCATGGATTAAGGCAGAAGTCCTATTGATGGTCTGTCTACTCCTCCATCAAATTACAACCAGAGGGATGCCTTAGGATGCTGACCGTTCATCTATTTGCTGAATTTGAGCAAGCCTAACTCCTCCCCACCCCCTTCCCTCACAGCATCTTTGTTCTTCGGGAATGTTATTTTTTTTCTGTTCCAAAAGCAGAGGTTGCAAGTCAACATAAGGAAACTACAGGTAATAAAATTTGATTTTAAATATGATTTGAGCAACAACAACAACAAAAACAACCCCAACTCCCAACCCATCATAGTGCTTTGTACAACTGGGTTTTGAACCTGTCTGACCCCTCCTGATCCACAAGCAGTACCTGTTTCATGTCTGCACAATGCAGCAAGCATACAAGACTCACTAACATTTCAGATTTTTTTTATTCCCTGTTAGTGTAACAAAAATTAAAAAATAATAAACAGACATTCAAAAACAGAAGGGAGATTGTTCAAGTACCAAATAAGGGGCTTTTCCCAACTTCAGCTGTGACACTTCCATAGCAATTCTGCTGTTTCAAAAAGCCACAGTGTTCAGTTAAGGACACGGCACCACCCAAGCCTGCAGACTGCCTCAGGTTTGGGGCAATTGAGACCCTCCTCCTGCCCTTGTCCTCCCCACAACAGCACTAAGTGTCAGCCTTCTTCTCCACAGTCCCCATCACAGTTGCCTGGCTTTGTGAAGGACAAAGTTTGATTCTTCTGCCCAGCTGAATTCAGGTATGACTAAACACAAAGCTGTTTTCTTGGGAATGGCTTTTGGCTGTGGAAACCTTGCTTACACTAGTGTAGGTGAGAAAAGAATCAGGCCCACCACATTAAATGGGAAGCTTCTTGATCATCTGCCATATCAAGGGATGAGTGTGGAAAGAGCATTTTATTTTTGGCATAAGACAGAGGACTGTACTGGATATAACTCTAGGCTGCAACTACCAACAGTGCAAAGCAGCTGAGGGGAGCTGAAAACNCCCCCCCCCCCATTTAATACTGTGCAAAAGTTATTTATTCAACTCTACATATATATTTAATACAATATGGGTCAATGAGATCAGTACTTCTCTAACTGCAGTCTGCTAACTGACAGCTGCATACAACAGTGAGACTACTTCCCCCTTTCCTCCTGATGTTTTGACTCTTGAAGCTGAAACCTTCTCATATCTTACTGGCTTAAAAGAACTTGAGTTCCTTTGCTTTGCCTTTTTGTTCATGTTTCCTGCATTTGTTTTAGGCTTAACAGCTGCTTTTCATACTAGGGTTTGAAGCCTGTGCCTCACAGGCTCATTTCTCCTTTTTCAGTCATGCAAGTGCAGAATAGCTCCTGGAAGCTTCTCACAGGTCTAATGCTACAGAACCAATAGAACTAGGCTGAGCTCCTGTCCCACAGGTCACACCAGCTACACACCAATTTTCATTAGCTCTAGGAGTGCAAAACGGATGCAAAAAGAATCTGTGCAATTGCATGAGAGAGTCAAAGCGGAGCAGGCAATCATAGCAGCTGGGACTTCAGGTGCCTAAACCAAACAGATACAGTGGCAAAACACAGCCTCAGAGACTGCTGATAAAGAGAGCCAAATACAAGGAACGTGGGCTTAGTCTGCCCATAGCCCTGTTTGGGCAAAACAATTCCAAAGAATGCTTCAGGATGGCTTACTGGCTCTGAACACATCACTCATAGCAAATACATCACCTGCAACTAGCAAAGAGATCTCAGAGAGCAAGGGTCCAGAATCCCACCTCACACCACTGTAAAACCAAGCTACCTTCATGGATGCCAATGGAATTACACTGTATTTACCTTGGCAGAGCCAGGGCCAGAGCTTGGACCAAGACCTCACAGGATCAGTTAGACTCCACTACAGGGAAACTTTACACAGCCCCGCTTTGCTGTCCTGCTGCTGTCAGTACTGAGAGGGTGTGCCAGGATTTATGAGCCTGAAAGTAGACTCGTGCTTGCTTAAAACAAACAAAACCAAGCCCTACCTAAAAACAGGGCAGATGTGAAACACTTCAGCTGGATTGTCTCTGTCACAAAAGCAGGGATCAGAAATACCTGCCCCTGCCACCTCAAACGTTAACATTGCAAACAAGAGATCACAGGGGCAAAGAAAACAATCAGACACTCCTCTTGTACAGGAGGAGTTTTTCCACAGGCATGAAGCACCTGGCTATCATTTGTGCCTTTGAACTGATTTCCCTCATTGGACATTTGGACTCAGCTCAGTGCTAAGGGAACATTAGACACACACAAGGTGTGAGAACTACAGCTTTACAGTTACCAAATTAGAACTGCAAATGATCCAAGAGGTAGGGCAAGTTTCTTTAAAAAGAAAAATTTCCATGTCCATATACCACTGAGGAATCCATTCAAGATTTCCACTAAAAGCAAAGGCTACATCTTGGTTTTTCTTTCCTTAGGGAAAGGAGAGAGAAGGTACACACAAGCAGGTATGGGTCATTTCAACATAGCAACTTGCATGAATCTTCTCCTCTCACCCAGTTTTGGTTAAGTTTTGTAGCATTTCATTTACTTAGAAAAGTGGCATCTACAGAATTCTTTGCCTGAAGATTGCATCCTGGCTGATTAGAAAGTGCCTGGGATGTATCAGGATCATTAGTGCAAAATAAAACATCTCACAGACATGCCAGGCAACCAGACTTCCCTTCCTGCAATGGCTGTCAGTGCTCCAGCCTTGTCACTTCCCTGCCTGTAAATTCATGACATTCAGAGAAATAATACTTCTAGTGTAAACAGTAACCATCAACAAGCCTGGCACTACTGCCAGGCATTATAGAAAAAAACCCACACCCCACCATTTGAACAGGAAGTCAGCCCCAGGGTCAGAAAGAGGTCCAGAGCATTCTCAGCCCTGCATGACTGTCTGCTTCCTGTCCTGCACAATGGGTGCAATGCAAGGGAACTGCTTCCAGTAATAGGAACAAAAGTAACTTTCAAGGTTGCACACTGAACAATTGCTTTGCCAGTTGTTCTTTGATGCCAAATGCTCGAGTTTGCCAAACTTAGCTCTTTTTCATTTCAGAAGCTTAAGGAATGGAAATAAGCTGCTTTGTGTACTTTCCAGAGAGGGGATTTATTGAGTGATCGCTATACTTGACAAAGCCCAGGACTGCCCACTCCAGTTTTTAACAGCAGCCCTTGCCAAAGGATGGTACCAGACATCCAATAACTGAGCATGGCTCTCCTCCCTCCCTGTGTTTTGCATCATGTCCAAAATAACTACAAGGGAATTTAGATTATACCAGTGTAAAACCTTGCTTGGCTGTAGTGGTGTGAGAGTTGAGAGCTTAGCTTGTGAAGAACAAATCAGAGGAGATCTATAATTAGCATGCTCGCTTCTGTACAACTCCAAATGACTACACCCCACAAAAGAATTTGGTACAATAAGCCATCCAGAAGCATTTGACTGCACCTACCTCTTCTATACAAAAAAATCAAGCATTAAGAGTCTGTCTTTGTTCAGCAAGAACTGCAACAGGAGAGTGCAAGCTTCACTCTGGTTTACATTCTGAAGCACAGTATCAAAAAACTGAAAACAGAATCCCAAGCTGAGGAATGGGAGGAATTGGGGTCAAGAAAGAGGAGAGTGAGCAATTACACCAGATCAGACAAATTTAGTGTTTTGAAGCTACAAAGTTTAGCTTTTCCTTTTATTTGTTTCAAGTTTTGGTGTAGAAAGTACGTGCAGATGCTAACGCAACCTTCCCTGTAAGTGCCCAATCTAGCAACAAGCAAAGTTTTGGTGTGTTCAGTTTAGTTATAAATGTTTCCTTTCAGTGAAGAACTGTAATGCCATTGAAACCAAAACTTTGTTACTGTTGACCAAAAAAAAAGATAAAGCAACTTTTCTTTACAAGCATTTTTCCACTTAAATAAACACCTGAAGCTTTCCCATAATTCCTTTGGTCTTCTCACCAAATTCCATGCTACCTCAAGACAAGCCCTCTTTTGGAAGTTCAGCTGAATCGCAGTGAAGCTGCTAAAATTAACAGAGAAGAATTGCTGTGGTAGAGGTTCCCCCCCCTAGTTTCTTGGGAGTTTAAGACTGAAAGACATTACTGATGCCTCAAANAGATGATCCTTGAGGTCCCTTCCAACCTTAACCATTCCATTCTATGAAAATACAACCCCCAACTCTAGAGCACTCCAGTATCAGAAGGTGGCTGATCATATATTACTGCTTCATGTGCTAGAGTCTGTTGGGATATCCCTCTGCTTCTAGGTTGGTTCTTCCCATTCTAAGATCAAAACAAAGAAAAACTAGTGGGAAAAGATTTAAACTAACTTCAAAAAGATGGCACTCATGGCTGATGCAAGGGGGTTGAATGGCAACTGTGGAAGCAGACCTGATTCCCATCCATACAATTACAAAATACTGAATCACCCCTGATCCCTGCAAGTATACTTCAAAACAGATCAGAAGAAACTGTGCATATTTGATTTNCACACCACTGTAAAACCAAGCTACCTTCATGGATGCCAATGGAATTACACTGTATTTACCTTGGCAGAGCCAGGGCCAGAGCTTGGACCAAGACCTCACAGGATCAGTTAGACTCCACTACAGGGAAACTTTACACAGCCCCGCTTTGCTGTCCTGCTGCTGTCAGTACTGAGAGGGTGTGCCAGGATTTATGAGCCTGAAAGTAGACTCGTGCTTGCTTAAAACAAACAAAACCAAGCCCTACCTAAAAACAGGGCAGATGTGAAACACTTCAGCTGGATTGTCTCTGTCACAAAAGCAGGGATCAGAAATACCTGCCCCTGCCACCTCAAACGTTAACATTGCAAACAAGAGATCACAGGGGCAAAGAAAACAATCAGACACTCCTCTTGTACAGGAGGAGTTTTTCCACAGGCATGAAGCACCTGGCTATCATTTGTGCCTTTGAACTGATTTCCCTCATTGGACATTTGGACTCAGCTCAGTGCTAAGGGAACATTAGACACACACAAGGTGTGAGAACTACAGCTTTACAGTTACCAAATTAGAACTGCAAATGATCCAAGAGGTAGGGCAAGTTTCTTTAAAAAGAAAAATTTCCATGTCCATATACCACTGAGGAATCCATTCAAGATTTCCACTAAAAGCAAAGGCTACATCTTGGTTTTTCTTTCCTTAGGGAAAGGAGAGAGAAGGTACACACAAGCAGGTATGGGTCATTTCAACATAGCAACTTGCATGAATCTTCTCCTCTCACCCAGTTTTGGTTAAGTTTTGTAGCATTTCATTTACTTAGAAAAGTGGCATCTACAGAATTCTTTGCCTGAAGATTGCATCCTGGCTGATTAGAAAGTGCCTGGGATGTATCAGGATCATTAGTGCAAAATAAAACATCTCACAGACATGCCAGGCAACCAGACTTCCCTTCCTGCAATGGCTGTCAGTGCTCCAGCCTTGTCACTTCCCTGCCTGTAAATTCATGACATTCAGAGAAATAATACTTCTAGTGTAAACAGTAACCATCAACAAGCCTGGCACTACTGCCAGGCATTATAGAAAAAAACCCACACCCCACCATTTGAACAGGAAGTCAGCCCCAGGGTCAGAAAGAGGTCCAGAGCATTCTCAGCCCTGCATGACTGTCTGCTTCCTGTCCTGCACAATGGGTGCAATGCAAGGGAACTGCTTCCAGTAATAGGAACAAAAGTAACTTTCAAGGTTGCACACTGAACAATTGCTTTGCCAGTTGTTCTTTGATGCCAAATGCTCGAGTTTGCCAAACTTAGCTCTTTTTCATTTCAGAAGCTTAAGGAATGGAAATAAGCTGCTTTGTGTACTTTCCAGAGGGGGGATTTATTGAGTGATCGCTATACTTGACAAAGCCCAGGACTGCCCACTCCAGTTTTTAACAGCAGCCCTTGCCAAAGGATGGTACCAGACATCCAATAACTGAGCATGGCTCTCCTCCCTCCCTGTGTTTTGCATCATGTCCAAAATAACTACAAGGGAATTTAGATTATACCAGTGTAAAACCTTGCTTGGCTGTAGTGGTGTGAGAGTTGAGAGCTTAGCTTGTGAAGAACAAATCAGAGGAGATCTATAATTAGCATGCTCGCTTCTGTACAACTCCAAATGACTACACCCCACAAAAGAATTTGGTACAATAAGCCATCCAGAAGCATTTGACTGCACCTACCTCTTCTATACAAAAAAATCAAGCATTAAGAGTCTGTCTTTGTTCAGCAAGAACTGCAACAGGAGAGTGCAAGCTTCACTCTGGTTTACATTCTGAAGCACAGTATCAAAAAACTGAAAACAGAATCCCAAGCTGAGGAATGGGAGGAATTGGGGTCAAGAAAGAGGAGAGTGAGCAATTACACCAGATCAGACAAATTTAGTGTTTTGAAGCTACAAAGTTTAGCTTTTCCTTTTATTTGTTTCAAGTTTTGGTGTAGAAAGTACGTGCAGATGCTAACGCAACCTTCCCTGTAAGTGCCCAATCTAGCAACAAGCAAAGTTTTGGTGTGTTCAGTTTAGTTATAAATGTTTCCTTTCAGTGAAGAACTGTAATGCCATTGAAACCAAAACTTTGTTACTGTTGACCAAAAAAAAAGATAAAGCAACTTTTCTTTACAAGCATTTTTCCACTTAAATAAACACCTGAAGCTTTCCCATAATTCCTTTGGTCTTCTCACCAAATTCCATGCTACCTCAAGACAAGCCCTCTTTTGGAAGTTCAGCTGAATCGCAGTGAAGCTGCTAAAATTAACAGAGAAGAATTGCTGTGGTAGAGGTTCCCCCCCCTAGTTTCTTGGGAGTTTAAGACTGAAAGACATTACTGATGCCTCAAACAGAGGCTTCGAGCTGTCTCTACAAGAACAAGAGAAAACAAAATCCAATTAGAAGTTCCACTGAAGGTGCCTGGCAAAAAATTATCTCCACAAAACGATGTTTCGCTTCCAGTATTTTTGTATGCGGTGTGTCGAGTTTATTCCCCTCATAAGGAAACAAAAGTATCAGTGTAAAAGCACAGCTGAGCTTTTAAAGTAGCACCAGGACACCTACACCCAAGTTGTCATCTTGTTGCTGCTAGGCCTCTTTGATTCACATTCACAGAATCTCTTCTTGTGCAAAACAAGCAGTCTAAGGAGAAAGAATGCCCTCCAAGGTCTAGTAAAAATGGTAGAAAAGAATCCAAGATAGCCAACACTTTCCTCCTCCTCAAAAATTTATCTGCAGAGAGAGGGGGGCATCTGTGCGTAGACAGGATAGGCAAGCCTGACATTTAGGGAATCATTGTGTTGGACAAGGGACGTCTGCTGGTAATGAAGAACCAAATCCTTAAGTGTGCTGTACAGGTTATATGGTTCTGCAAACCCGTAACCTCTTGGAGTGCTGTAGATCACACAGTGTTTCACTTCTCCATCAGCTCTGCAAGGAAAGGAAACAGGAGAATGTCAAAGGACAAACCCAAAGTGACAGTCTATTAACAATTGACTAATGCAGGAGCTCTGTCAGTCACTAAATTACATAACAGAGGACCCAGTAGATGCAAGTAGAGATTAATATAGTCTGTGAAGAATCACTGCTTCGGGGCATGCGATTAAACACTCTTGCATAATAACCCACATAAGAGGGCTCTTCTAGCCCAGCAGAATTCCCTCCTGCATTGTTCTCCAAATTATTCTTGGGGGCCAAGTCAAGAGCTTGAAGATAAACACCTGAAGTCAGCAATGACTGTGTGCTGGAAACCTTTCTACTAAGCAAAGCCACCAAGCCCCACACTAAATTCTTAGGACGTGTGTCACGCGTTGCAACACAAGCCCTCAAAGTGCATTCTTCAGTGCTAAGCATGGCAGGAGCTCAAGATGGTTCATTCTCTGAAGCCATAGCGACTGAGTCCCTAACTTGGCAAAGCAGTAACTGCAACACAGTATTGCCAAAGCTGCTAGAAACACTCATCTGCCAGAAAGATCCAGCATTATGTAAACCCTGCACTGGTGCCTATTCTGATCCAGGTCACATGTAGGAACAAGGTTACTTCATGCCCTGCCTTTGCTAGCTTGCAGTGTGACACTAACCAGAAATACCTGATGAACACATCACTTGAGTGACTGATGAACAGTATCTTGAACATGGCAGATACTACAATCTTCAGTTACCTTGAGGCAATACACCGTCACATATTCATTCCTCGCTTACTCTCAGAAGCAATTAACCTCATGTGAAATAAATCAGTGAAAGCCATTTTGCACTCCAGAACAGGCTTGAAGGATTTTTAGGTAATGGAATCAAGACTATTTCTGACCTTTGTTACACCAGCATAAAATGAAGTGAAACAGGAAATCAATGCAGGGTTGTGTGAATGTCAAAAACTACTGCTCGCAAGTAGCATCTGCTCTGAAGCATCACTGTTACCTTTAGCATACAAGAGAAGCCATCTAGAATTAGGCATGTCTGAAAATGAGAGCAGATGATGTTACAGCTTTACAGCCCCATTTTACTTCCTCCCATGTGTTCCTTGGCAGGAAAGAACAGGAGAATTTGGCCTTAATTTCCTTGTGACTATTGGGATACTTTAGACTTTTATGCTAACTACCATGGTGGCTGAAGAGACTGCTGGGACTAGAGTTACTGCACATTCACAGCAACAGAGCTTCTACCATAACTAGCCTTCCTGCAAACATGCAACACATCCCAATGGGTAGGCTGAGGCTAGGCCTAGCCTGGCTATTGTGCTGCAAAACAAAGAGAAGTTATGAACTGAGTAGCTAAAGAAGGAAAATACTTACACCACAGAACAAGCATAACATCCTTTCTTGCTGCTCTCACGAATTAAGAATGCTCCATCAGGTTTCCCACAGAGCAAGTCTTCTGCTTGGATACGGTTGAGATCCCCAACAAACCAAGTTTTCTCATCGTGGTGTGGCAGGTTCTCATCTTCTTCATTCATAAAGTATGTGCTGAAAGAGAGGATAAATTTGTTAACCAGAAGTTGATAAAGGAGTTAACAAGCAGAGTGATTTATTTTCGCAGAAATTCAAAGAAATACTAGAACACACTCAAGTTGGAAGGGCAAGCTCCTAACAAACATGTATTAAAGGCTTTGACTTTGGATTTAATTGTTCCAACTTCATTTCATAGAATCATAAAAGGTAAGGTTGGAAGGCACCTCAAGGATCATCTAGTTCCAACCCCCTGCCATAGGCACAGACATCTCCCACTAGTACAGGTCACTCAAGGCCTCCTCCAACCTGGCCTTGAACACCTCCAGGGAGGGAGCAGCCACAACCTCCCTGGGCAACCTGTGCCAGTGTCTCACCACCCTCACTGCAAAGAACTTCCTCCTAACATACAGTTTCAATCTCCCCTCTGCCAGTTTAAACCCATTGCCCCTTGCCCTGCCATTGCAAGACCTTGTCAATAGTCCCTCCCCAGCCTTCCTGTAGGCCCCCTTCAGATACTGGAAGGCTGCTCTAAGGTCTCCTGAAAGCCTTCTCTTCTCCAGGCTGAAGAGCCCCAACTCTCTCAGCCTGTCCTCATAGCAGAGCTGCTGCTGCCCTCTGACCATCTTCATGGCCTCCTCTGGACCCGCTCCGACATTTCCATGTCCTTCCTGCGCTGGTGGCTCCAGAACTGTGCACAGTACTGCAGATGGGGTCTGAGCAGAGTAAAGGGGCAGAATCCCCTCTCTTGCCCTGCTGGCTATGCTTCTCTTGATGCAGCCCAGGACTCAGTTGTCTGTCTGGGCTGCACTCACACTGCAATTTAAAGAATTTAATCCTAAATTCTTTAGCAGAATTTAGGATTAGAATTTAGCAGAATTACTGGTCCTAGAGAATGTCTCCCTTCTTCTGCAGTCCTTCCTTTTTCTATAGCTCTTTACTGAGAATCTGGTGTTTTACGTTACCAACCCTTGCAGGAGCAAACACTTCTCAGTAAAACACTGTGTGTAGTAGCACTTACTCATCGATATTTTCATTTTTGATCCCCAGCCAGTCGTTTATTCGCTTCTGTCTCACTCCTTTGTGATTGAGCCATCTGCCAGAAAGAGAAAACATTAATACATTACTTCAAAGTACATGTATGAGTTTTCTTACTGGGCGAGCTAAAGCTCAGACACAAGGTCCCACAAACACACACTCTGGAGTTTAGTTTGGTCTCTAGTAGGAAAAGCTGTAGAAAGACCAAAGATCCCGTAAGAACAATTTCCTGCATCATCTTCTGAGATGCCTTTGTTAGTGGACACAGTGAAAAGGAGCCTGAGGAAGAGGTGCTGACTCTGCACAGTGTATCCACAAAGGAAGTAGAATACTAGTTGTGACAGTAGCCGGTTTCTCTTGGGAAAACAGTAGTATTGTCACTGGCTTTTAACCTCCTAACATCACCTTCTGCAACTGTGTCCCCTTCTGTCTTCTGCCAGAATCCTAGTGCACTGAGTCCAGCCCAAAGACATTAGGAGCTGAGAAACAGAGGTATCAGAAACTAAGAGTGGGTACAAGCAACATCTGTCACACCCAGGACAAAAAGTACTAGCCTGTTTCATTAGCACAGACTTTGCTTATAACTCATTTATCTTACATGTTTTATTTACATGAGTTGCAGAATATGCATCTAAGTTGTGGCAGACTCAGTAATGATGAGGCCAACCAATTACTCAGGCACTCCATGTTGGAATGTAGCACCTTAACACTCTCAGAACTTTGATTATGAAAATAATTTACTTCTCATTACCCTGATGGAAACAGTCATTAATCAGGTTCATCAGAGACACTATTCTGAGGTACAGGTCAGGCTTACTTACACAAGATACTGATCTCTGATTTTGCGGAGCTGAATTAGGTCAGGCTTGATACTGTTCATTTTCTTATCAGTCTCCCTGTTGTCCAGAGCTTGTTTCTTCAAATCTTGTTCCAGGCGCATTTTACTATCATGGATCTCACCCAGACGTGATTTTAATTTTTCATAGTTCATCATTATCCTGCAAACAAGTGTAATAATTGAGGTGAGGTCAAACCAGTCTAGAAGGTAGTATCACAATAACTACTATACCAGCAGCTCCTCCCTTTGACCACCTCATCTTAACAGGAGAATTACAGTAAGACTGCCAGAAAAGACCTCTTGCCAGAAGGTCCACCACCTTTTTTTTTTTTTTTTTGCACAGTTTGAACCTTCATTTTACCTTCCTGTATTTCTGGTACACATGCAGGGTAAACCAGAAGAGATTCCTCCTCACTGTCAGGCTCTTTTTTTTGTACATCAGTTATCCCATCCCACCACTGTGAACATGGTACTAGCAAGACTTCAAATGAAGACTGAAGTCTGCAAGTTGAAATCTTGCTAGTGCCATGATCCCAGTGCTTATGAAGAGCTGCCAGGAACGTAATGCTGCCTGCTTCTTCATTCCAGAAGAGTTGGCAGGTTTGGTATAGTTAAGGAAAATTACCTATTTTGCCTGTTAACTTATCTTTAGTCAGAATGAAGCACCACAATCAAGAAAGACTATTATAGGTAACTGTTTGGAGTCTAGAAGTCTCTTTAAGGTGGTTCAAAGCACTGTGTCAAGTTAAGTGTTTCTTCAAAAGGCCCAGAGAGTAGAAGAAAGAGCTGTATCTTCACAGCAGGGCCCCAGCAAAGGCTCTTACTGAATTTCTGTGAGATGACTCCTATCCACTACTCAGAGATAAATACTGATTTTCTTTGAAACTGACTAAAAATTACTATGATTTTCACCAGATCTATGCACGTTTCACAGTTCACAAGTAAAGATTTTTCTGAATTATATTCAGAGCAAATCCAAACCAAAGTGGGATAAGCAAATAAAATCATAATTTCCTGATCCTTTCCTGGTCCTCACCACAGTATCTTGATTTACTGAAGCCAAGGGAACAATCCAGAGATCTCCTGCCTGCTCCTGTCTACAATGCAATTTCTCAACAGAAGAGGGCTTTACTGAAGGTTCAGACACCTTGGGGGAAGGTCTGAGAGAAAATAGAGTGTACAAAGTGGTTTATTTTATGTAAAATTATATAAAACAATGTGATGGGAGTGTCAACATGGAGACCAGTTCTTCCTTTAATGCAAACACAACTTGAGAGCCTACCTACCGTTCAATCTCTTTGTCGTTCCCCTCCCTGCGAAACCGCTCGATGTATTCTTTGCTGTACCGCTCTTGTGAGTGGCACTGCTCCTCAAATATCTTAATAGTTTCATTAAAGGCTTCAATTGCTGTCCTCTTCATCTGAATTTCCTATGTGAAGAAAAACTCTTTGATTTCTTCATGGTACAGATGACAATAAAAGACTTATGCTCCCCAAACTGACTGAGAAGATGAACTTTTCTCCTCTCAAGAGTCAAGATGCAATTAATCAGTTTTAAGTTTAAGCAAGTGTCTGAGCAGAGTAAGGAAAATACAGGCAAGACTTGCTCCCTGTAAGTCTGCTCTCCTCCCTCCACATGATGCTGTTAGGCTGCAAACCCCTCAAATATTTTAGTCATATTTTCCATCTTAGTTTGCAGGATGACTGCCAGCAAACCACCTCCCCATATATGAACTATCTTATTTTATAAGAAGCAGTCCAAATACTGTATTCATGCTTCCTTAGTGCATAATATCTGGTATCTGATTTGGACTTGACTATGAAAAACTTGGACAAACCCCTCTAGAACTCACTGCAGCATATAACAGCTGGAAATACTCAACAGCTGTAGAAGGAACCTGCAGTGCAAAGCTTGTAGGAGATGGTCTTCACTGTTCGACCTTATACTGGCAAGATCATTTCCTTGCCCCACTCCATACCTCCAGTGACAAGTAATATGCACTGTTGCCATCAACTCTGAGACAGTCTTGCTCTATTCCACCATTTACTAAGTTGTTTTCCTTGTATTTTATGACCTTAGACTGCCTTTGTTAGCCATAACAAGTTAAAATTATTTTCTTAAGCAACAAGAAACAGACTTAAAGACAGAGAAAGCAGAACCAACCTGTGATGTTCTGGTATATTCTTCATACAACTTGTCGTACTCTTTACTCTTTTCCTGATACTGAGCATGGTATTCTTGAAGCTTTTTGCCTACTGCATCTATATTATCTTCTTTCACCAACTGATCCTGTACATACAGAAAGCTGTTAAGTCATCAAGCAAGGCAGTTTTTCCTCAAGAACATTAATTTGCCCACTTACACACATTTGCCTTTTACAGCTATTAGCATAATTTCTATAGTGCTTGTGTTCTGTAGAAACCTGACTATCTCAAGACCCCTTCCTCCATGCAACAAGTTCTACTGTATTACAGACAGCAGGAATTGGAACTAGGTTACACCCAGAACTACTCCAAAACACTAAGCTTCTAGAACACTACAACATAGACCCAGCATTGCTATCCCCTCCCCTCTGGAGAAAGGAAGAAGCGCATTGCTTGGAATATGAAGTTAAAGATCATAATATTTTATCTTCAAAAAACCCCCTCTGCAGTCTTTTCCTTAATGCAGGACAGTGTCTCAGGCTACTCAATACAACTTAATAAAAAAAAAAATCTTCAAATAAATTAGATAGCTGTGCACAGAGAACAGCTGCATGGTTTGCATGTGCATCAAGGACAATGCTGCCTGCAATAGTGTCCACAAGGATCCAAGGGGAAAAAAAAGGTTTCTCAGAGGTTCAGGTCTGATGCACATCAGGTTTCACTTCTCTATTGGACTGCTCATACACAGACTGGAAGCTTTGTAAAATAAAGCTATTTCAATAGCTACACAATTTGGAAGGTCCATTATTGCAAGCACAGTAAGGGCAAATGTGAAAACTCAACCCAAAAAAATCAATTCACATAGAGAAACCAATCACATACATATCCACAGCTTTATTCTTGTCTAAGCTAACAGCTATTGGGGTCCAACAAAGGATCTTACCTGTTGGTACCGGGACACCGGATACATCAACTTCACGTCAAGCTTGGGGTTATACTGAGCCAGAGACTCATTACGGTAGTGGTTAATCAGTTCCACAACTGAATTAAATGTCAGTGGATCAGAGAAGCCATATTTTCCATCCCGGTGGTAGATCTTTATCAGTTTATTGTTGCCACCCTTCCTGTAAAGTGGTACAATCATTGAGAGGTTTGACTGTGTGCCTCATCCCTCTTCAACCCTAAGGCTGCTAAAGACACCGGTGAAACTCCTTTGGCAAGTGGCTTTGATGCTTTACACCCACAAAGCAATTCCTTACATACTAGCAGATAGTAGGTGGTTTGAGTCAGTACACACAGACTTCTCATCAGATACTATCTGAACAGGAGCAAAGCCCAAAGTAGATCTCTTCCTTTGTGTTCATTTTGGAGCCAGCTTATGGTATTTCTGGTATTCTAGCTCTGCCGGAAGTTTTGCAAGGGAAAAAGAGGATGCTGAAGGCTGAACAAAGTAGCCATATGAAAACCCAAACCCTCAATTTTCTGCAATTTAGGGTCAAGTAATAGTATACAACAGAGTATACATTTATACACTGATTAACAAGTCTCTTGAATTATGGATGCTCACACAAGATACAGAAACCTAAACAAAAAAAATCCATTAAGGATTACAAGATGGTTGCAAGTTCAGGGCTTTACATTATCCAGATTTATACATTCTAGCAGTTTCCACAAATACAGTGCTTATTTCTTCCTTTTTTCAACAACAGACTGTTTAGAGAATATCCTATCCTTCCTGTACTCTCAATTTTGTTCCTAAAGACATTTGCATTCAGCAAAATAACCAAACTGTAGTGCATAAGCCATCAGCTTCAAGGCAGAAGTTAAAGCAGAATTTAAACTACCCCCTTGAGGTCAAACCTGCCATTAAGACAATGGAATTTCATGGCAAGATCAAATATCTACCATATCACAGTAACTCCTGAAGCTGTGCTATGAGGCAGTAGCTTATGCACTTCACCCATTTGCCTCTAACCACCAATCTTGGGAGCCTGGCAGAGGCAAGTGGCTGGACAGGCTGGGCAAGGCACCAGCAGCTAATCACAAGAGATCTACTGCCTAACTGTAGCAGACAGGGCTGGGGCAGCTCTGGGAAGCCTGCCACTTGCAGACAATTTTAATGAAGAAACATCACTCCAATTCAGTATTTCCCTGAAGTTTAGACCAGAAGGCACAAGATACTCTTTAGAGACACTGCCTTCAGTTCTCCAGAGCTGCACACTGACATGCTCATTACTCAAAAACCTTACTCAAATCAAACTCAAAATCAAAACTCAGAAACATTACTCAAAACCCTAGTTTCTAAGTAGGTTTCACCTTAGCAGTTCTAAAGCTATGAAGCACTGCAGAGTGGCTCTCCTACTCCAGTCTCATCTAACCTACACAGAGATCCCTACAGTAGTATTTTAGCAAGGGACAGGATTCAATGTGCAAAACAGAACCAACTTTCAAAACTCTATTTGTCCATTCTGTGATCTGCAGTACCTTTGGGAGCACCTCTCAACTTGACTTAAGTCAGTTTTACACAGCCACTGCTGCCACTGGTACAGCAGGTAGCTACTCAGGGGTTTACTGTGTGGACTACAACTGCTCAATGCTTACCGTAATGTCAGAGTGTAGTCCCCCTGCATCTTGGTTGATGCATCGCGCACCAGGAAGGTTCCGTCTGGCATGTCTCGTAGTTTGTCATTTACTTCTTCCCTGGAGAATAGAAAGGAAGGCAAACAGAAGAGTTAAGACCATGACTGCCTTTGTCACAGGTGTCAATATTGGAGCCAGTAACACCAGCATGCATAAGGAGTTCAGTCTTCAAAATATCAGGAAATCTTTCACACTCAGGCTCTCCAGTCTTTTAGGAGATCTAAAGTGAATCTGAACTTGTATAGTTATACGAAAATATAGCTGCAGTCAGCTATCACTTAGGAAGAAATCTGTTTAAGCAACCATAACAGCTGTGTCTGTTTAAACCTGAGCAGATTACAGGGAAAGGATGTAAGTCCACACTGGAAAGAGGTACCCTTTGAGAAACCAGCCCTGACCTTAAGAAATGGCCTCTAGCATCATAGCTCAAAGGTGTCTAGAGTTTAGCACAGTTTTAGTCTCAAGACACTCATTATTGGCTTAGCTCTGATCTTATTTACAACAGTTTTAAATCACTACAACCTTGCTAGCCTCACTGCAACTTTTCCTTCTTTGCAACTGAAGCAAAAGGATATCCAGTCCAGAGCCCTAAGCTAAATCAAAAAAATCTTTTAGACTAAATGAGTATCTATAAGTATTAAGAAAATTATCTCAGCTGAAGAGTTGAGGGTCTTGCCAGGTTTGACCATTTCACCCAGATTACATATCTTTCTTTGTAACAATTCCCTCACAGGTTTTTAGAAGCATTGAGCAGTTTTTAATATGATCATTTAGGAAAACAAGTTTATCAGGTAGGCTCAACATTATCTAAGTGAGGTATAAAGCCTGTGAGAATACTACAAAGGAAAATCAGCTGCAGCTTTTTTTGTTCCAATACCAAGGTACAAAAGCACTGTTATGAAACAGCCCTAGTTTAGTTTTAGCTATCTGAAAACTGTAGTTAGCAAGACACTGACTCCTGTTAAGTATCACGTGCATATCTGCTTACTCCTCTCACCACTTTACAGATCAGACCTGGTTAACTCTCCAGTTTGAATGGATAGATGTAATCTAAGCCCTTGGGTTTATGCCTGCAAGTTGCACCCTGGAGTTTGTGACAAAATTTCCATCACAAATTGTTGACTGAAAGAGATGGCCCCTGCCCTGACAGCTCAATGCAGCCCATACCTATGGGCTGTCAAATTAGGGTCATAAACAATTCCATCTTTACATGTATGCGCCACATTTTAATCTAATAAAGCCACTTCAGTAGGATTTGTACTGCATTAGCTCCTGCCATCACATGCACTGTTAGTTGAAGAATAAATCCAGAGTCAATAAACTGATACTAATATAATATCAAACAGCTTTAAGCAAACCTTGCCTAGTGGGTTTTGTGATCAGGTTTTGCCACTGCCTCAAGTTAGAATTAACAGAAAAACATTGCTGCCAAGGCCCTTCAAAAGCGAGATTTATATGAGTTTGCTTTATAAAGATAAGGGTGGCACAATAAAGATATGAAACTTTACTTCCCTTCTTAGATCTTCAATGAACTATTGTGGCAAATACTTTTTTCATGCCTTTATCTGACAAAGTTTCAAACTATTATGTGCACAAGTCTGAGCAATTCCTGCACATAATCCCAAGCTCATGCTTTACCTTACAGCTCCAAATTCTAGACTCTTCAGAAGTGCCTTAAGAGGGAGAGATATGACTGGGCACTTCAGATCTTTTATGCAATTAAGTATATAAAAACTGGTACTTCATTTTCTGAACCTAACCCAAGTCATCTATTTCCTCAAGCACATAGAAAAGGGTTTCCTTAAGAGGTAAAACTGAATTTGTTTCGTGTCTGTATCATCTGCTCAGCAGAACTGGTGACAGTTAGCATTTGTAAGAGCTATATTTATACCACCATGTAATAGAAATTACTACAGACAAATTTAACCAAATGTTAAAGAAACCAAAAATAAGAATGCAACTCCTTTCATTCTGAATCTCCTACTGAAATTTTGTTGAACTGCGTGCATCCCAGCATTGTATGCTTACCAAAAAATCTTATTAGCTAGTGCATTCAGAAGCACTTCTCTTTTGAGCTAAGTAATTTTTTCCCCTATTAAAGGCTCTGCATATCTGGAGAAATTTAGAAACCTGAAAGTCACCAAGACTGGCAGTATCTGCAGGAGAACAGTGACAAATTAAACACAAGTCTTGGATCCGGTTGAAGACTTTTGTTTAGGTGCTTTGCCAAGAACAGTCCTGAAGCATTTTCCTCCTCTACAATGGTGCCTGAAACAGGTCTGTTCTAATCCTAACAGGTTTATTCTACTTTTAATAATACCTATAATTTAAAGATATATATATTTTAGCAATATTACATACCTTGAGATGTCCCCCCAGTACCACTCTGCTTCCTGCAGAGAGAAACTGGAATTGTCCTTCATTCCATTTGTATTGACAGGAGTCATTGGTTTGGGGGGCTTTGGAGGAAGAGCTGAAAGAGAAGAAACAGATTTAAAAGGTAAACAGGAGAAAAGGCAAGAAAAAATGTGCACCTTTAACTTGTATTTCAAGTTCAAGTAAATGGAATTTATAATTTTAAAATTATTTAAGTCAGCAGCTGCACTGTGATCCCAGACTTCCTAGTTCTCAAACCAAGCACACGCCTCGGAGAGAGGAAAGGGCAGGAGTATAAGGAAACAGGAGTTTTTGTTAAAAGGAAGACTGACTCAGGCACAACTACAAAGACAATCACCACCTAACCCCCCCAAACAAGTTACAAAGGTGTATTGTTTGAAAGCCACAGTCTGGAAAGCACTGCGCACCACTACAGAAAAATTCAGTTGCACAGGTGTCACCCGTCCTTGTGCCAAACTCCAAGAGCAAACGGATGGACTCATCTGCAGAGAGAAAAACCCTGCTAATGAGGAGTGGTGGTTGGCCAGTGGTATATCCATCACAAGCTCAAAGTTCATGTTTCATATTGGATTTGTCATTCAGGCACTAAGAACAAAAGCTATGACTCTGGACACTACAGCATATGAGGTGATGAAGGAGCACAGAGACATCAGGTCACTATTAGAATGCCTGCAACACTTTACACAGCTGAAGTGTTTGTCACAGGAAATGGGATGCTACAAATACTTAAAAGACAGGCAGAACTGTGAATCTGTAGGCCTGGTACATACTTGTCCAGAATTCCCCTATTCCAAGTTCAGAGCTTTTAGTTCTGTTCTCAAAACAGGTTACATAATGTCAGGGCACACAACACACCAAAGCTCTATTTCATCAGTTTTTGCTCAAACAACTTTATCTTCATCTTGAACGTAAGTCCTACATCAGAAGTACTTCAGCAGCCATAGGCATGCTCATGTATTGGCAGAGACTTCTCTGTCAGCAGAAATTCATTACACTATTTTGTTCAGGAAAGATGCTTGGAGTGCTCTCCCCTGCTTTGCAGGGTCTGAACGCATCATCAAGAACACTACCTCTGAAACTGAGCATTTTTCAGGCATTTCACAAGACAGTGTTTTACAGGGACAGGTCACATTTGAATTCAGAGTAGGAAAGCAGCTACACACATTGATTGCTACTAGCACATTTTAAAGTCAGATCCTGAACATCTGTGCTCCCGGCCCTGTGCCCTAGCCATCAGATTACACAAGCATCAGCGAGCAGGCCTGACACAGTGACAACAGCCATCTTTCAGATGCACACAATTCAAGTGTACAAGCAGAAGTACAAGTAAAAGGGAGCAAAAAGAGGATTTTGATCTCTGCTTCCAGTGCTGAATGGCTTAACACTGAGAGGTGTGCTACTTGGCACCATCCATCTGCTCACTGCTGAGCCACACCTCCCACATTAAAGAAGAGAGAAAACAGTGTTCCAACTGCAGTTCCAAATATCATTTCACGTTGAATATCCAACACAGTAACTTCACTGTTCTCAGACAAACCAGTAGATACTTTAATCGAGCCAATCTAAACTAAATCTGAACCTTGACCCAGACGTTTGCACCCTGGGGTTGCTGACCAAACACCTGATTCAGATAGCACCATTCATTCTGTGGGACTGAGCATTGAAGTGCAGCATACAGGTTCTCTTTATGGGGTGAGCTGGGACCTTTCAGGTGTGCACATATCTAGTGAGGCAATAACAGGTCTTGTTATAAAAGGAAGGTGAAAACCTTTGGATTCTGTGAGGTAGCTTCCTGGTTAGGAGGCTTCTGTTACTCCTAGCTCAACCACAGTTGTTTGCATAGCACCTAAGTATTTGTACAAAGCACCATTGAGAGTAAGACACAGTCCTAACCCTACTTTGCTTGAAGTTCCCAGTCCCATCCTACTTTCCTGGGGTCAGAGGAGCATATATTCAGACTAAATTTGTGCAGTTAATTTATTGTGCCATATGTTCTCCCATTTCCCCCATTCAAAGTTCCTGAAATAGAGAACATCTTCAGGTCCTCCTCTCTTTCCCCATGATATCTTGGCCATGATACTCTATTACTCCAAGCTAGCAACAAGACCAACAAAGGGGTTTGGAGTCTCATCAGTGTCTGTACACAGTAGTAAATCACAGTTCAGAAAACCTATAGATGTTATGATCTACTCCAGACTCTTTTGTAGGTTCTGAGTCATCATCAAGCACATGAAGATTCATGTAAAAACATAAAACAGTGTGGAGAATTCTTAGAAAACTACATCAGCAATTATTTCACTGGGTCTTGCAAGTTAAGGCTTGGACATATCAAAAACTTTAAGGTATTTTTCAGTGTAAAAGCCTGTTTTACAATGGTAATAGGGGCTTTTCAGAAGAGCCTTTCAAGTATTCTCTAGAGTACTTGAATACTTCTCTAGCCCTCCTTGTAAGATTAAGTCTTGCTCCTTTATATACTGTGGAATTATTTAGCAGCTTTGTTAGGACTCACTCCAAGGTACTGGGCACAGAAAAGCAATCTAACAAAGACCAGAAGGGTAAGGAACGGGTGTTTGACACACTGACACAGCACTAGACATTACAACAAGTATCCTTACTACAGGTGGGTCTTTTTCCCTTCTTTCCCTTAATAGGTAAGTATCAGTTCCCACTATGGGGGGGGGGTTGTCTGCAAAACTTCATTCTGCATGAGAAAATTGGAAGGAAATTCTTCCAGAGAGAAGAATAAGGCTTGGATCAGTTCCTGTAAAACCTGACTCATGGAAGCCAGCTCTTTTCACAATAGACTTTTGAAAAAGGCTTTTTAATAGCTTGCACATTTTAAAAGTACAAAAGTATTTGCAAGGGTGGATCCTGTTTCCAGAGAGCTATGGATCTAATTCTTTACTTTTAATACTTTGAGCTCTGAGTCATAATAGATTTTCCCCCTGTATTGGATACAGAACCAGGCCCTTGCTTTTGCTTTACCCAGCAGAATAACATGCCCACCCATCTCAGCATTTCTTGCCTGTTCTCTCAGCCTGATATGACTGTAGTCTGGACAAATGGAGAACTGAGCACCAAGGTAGTATAATCCCACATTTCAGGAGCTGTGATGACACAAGGGAAGCATTTTGTAATAGCACGACAAGTCTGCTGCCAACAACACAGCATCCACCCAACTGTTCTCAAAACATTGGTCCAGTGGGCTGCTAGAAGAGACATTCTACAATAGTTTTTTATTAGTACCTAGACAGTACTAACCACCATGCTAGAAGAAATCTTGATGTTTCTATGAGAAGGTACAGAAAGCCTAAAGTCTAAAGATTTTTAAATTAAAAAAAAACAAAACAAACCAACAACAAAACCAAATACCCTACACAAAACGCCCGAGAGTTTTATGTACCATACTTGATGAACATTAGAGAGCTAAAATTCTACAGTAAAATAAAATAAGGTTGGCTTGAAGTCAACAGAAATGCTTTCAAGAGCAGACGTGTTTCTTTCCACGTCACTGGGTCCAATTCTGATCTAGCCACAGGCATAATCTTACTTTATCTCAAAACAAGCTCTGATTAGAGTGAAAGATTCTAATGGTTTCTTGCCTCCTTTTTCCTGGGACAGAAAAGAACATTGATCACAAGTGATTAACAGCACAACAGATCTATCTGTTCTAATAAAGAACTCTGCTGTTAGCAGCAGATACACAAGCATCCTTTTCCTACAATGTCTCTAGGACAGCTTTACAGCACAGATCTTTCCAAAACCCAAAAGGCAACAAGGCAACAGCTCAGCTGGACCCATCCATTCCCAAGATCAGGCTCAGCCTGCAGTGACCACCTGGCATAGTGCTGACAGCAGACTGGCTCTCCCTCATGCACTAGTGAGCATCTCCGGTTTTTCTTTCTTCAGCAGCTCTAGTTCCTCTAGCTTTCCCGAGCAGACTAGCTTGAGCTAAATCCCAATCCGAGATTGGTTTCACTCAGAAAGCAGGGGAAGGGGGGGGGGATAAAAAGGAGCTGGTGATGGAGCAGAGGCAGCGGCAGCCAATGCGGCCAGCCCCGCAATCGGATGTTGTGACGTCAGGGCCCGAAGGCTGCCGTGCGGCTCCAGCAGGTAGCTTCATCTGAGCTGCTCCGCAGAGCTGCCGTGCAGGACCTACGGAGAAAAGCCTACTGATCAGGCTTTGCCAGGCTAATTTTTCTAATAATTTCTTGACTGCCTACAATTGCTTTTTAAAAGGCTACTCAAGATTAAATTGATTTGATTCCCTGAAATTCAAACCATTTCCAAGACCAAGACAATCAAGAAAAGCTGGCAAGTGTCTGATGCTTAGTGCTGTAATTATTTTTTTTTCATTAGGCCTTTTGTAGAAAACAGTGGGCTGTATTAATCCTGAATTTAATTTCCAAGTACACCATGACTTCCATGACATAAGCACTCTTCCCAATCAGGTTCTGAATTGGAAATGTCAGAAGTTTATATGATGTAAGAGCCATTGAGCCCTGTGTGAGTGTCTTCAATGTCACTAACTTAGGAGAAGTCAAAGAAGAATGCCTTGGGTCTTAAAGGACTACATCCCACCCATCATCCATTCAAGTAGCCTGTTTCTTCTGTCTGCAGTATTCACATACAAGATAAATCATAGAATGGTAAGGTTGGAAGGGACCTCAAGGATCATCTAGTTCCAACCCCCTGCCATAGGCAGGGACACCTCCCACTAGTACAGGTCACTCAAGGCCTCGTCCAACCTGGCCTTGAACACCTCCAGGGAGGGAGCATCCACAACCTCCCTGGGTAACCTGTTCCAGTGCCTCACCATAGTTTAATCTGTTGATTAAACTATGATTTGCAGTTTTAAGGCAGATGCCACTTAGTCCAAGAATGGCTCTATAATGTGTATCTTCCAGTATTTTCTAAGAGTTGCAGGCACTCAAAAGCATAGCAGTTTTAAATGCAGTATTAACTCTACCTTACTGTTATAAATAAATCACAGCTACCAACTACTCAAAGTCAATTTTAAAGTCACTCAACACTTCCATGAGCTTCTTTGCTACACTTACTTTTGGTGCCCTCTATCTAGCCTCCTTCCACATTGTGACAAGCAAAAAACTGATCAGAAGATTTCTGAAATAGTTACCCAGCTTCAAAAAGCCTGACATGCAGCAGATACCCTACAAGATGTAATACAAAGCTCCAGAAAGTGTCATTACTATGGAAACACGCAAGCAATCCATGGTTAGGTTAACTTTTTAATGACATAGTCCTTAAGGACAGCAGGGTTTTCCCTTTGGAAGAATATATAAGGATTTGGAATGTAAGTGCAGGCTAGTTTGTTGGTGTGGGGGTTTGTTGTTGTGTTTTTAAAAAAAAAATAATTGCAAAAAGAAAATCCCCTCAGTCTTTAACTACTCTCTGTAGTCTTATCTTTAACACTTTCAAGGGAAAGCCTCAATCTTTCTCTCCCTCAGTAGCACTGTACTTGTCACGGCTGCATGAGATTCCCTCAAGACATCTGAGGAAAAAAAAAGCATTATGTGCTTTTTGCACCTAATTTCAGGGAACCTGTGTGCTGCATGTGCAAGGCAGGGCAACACAGCACCATACTTCTGCAGATTTCGCAGCTGACAGAGGGTCATGCGCACCTGCTGACAGCAGTTCATTCCCCACCACTGGCAGGTAAGTTATCTTGGCAGCTCTGCATCTCAGCTCCTCAGTTCTCTTGCCAAGACCCCTCTTGCAAAGTACCGAGCACCAATGCCCTTCGAAGCTTGCCCTTCCTCAAAGGGCAGCTAGCACGCACTGAGGGCTTCTCAAGGGACAGCAAAGGAAGCTACTCGATCGCATTATTGCTGGCCACAGAACCTCAGGCATGCTCATATTTTCGCTCTCCTCCCCCAAAACAGGCAAAATGCCAAAGAGTAAGACATATTCAAAGAATTGAAGTCTTTCAATATCTCATTACAAAAAACAGCAGACAAGTTGGCAGACAGCCAGGCAGGCTTCCAATGAAAACACTCCCATTATAGCTTTGCTTGTGTTTCTATGAACTTCCATAAAAACCAACACCTTTAAGAAATATTTCAGTTTTGATTGGCTTTTTTGATGAAGATATATTTTGTTTGAAAACTCCTCAGCTATCCGGTCCTCTCCCACATCTCCCAATCACTGTTTCACCTTCTACAGCCTGCCAGAGTTCTGCTGCACTCTCTTCTCCATGAGCATCCACAGCTACTGCACAGGTTAAAAGATTATCTGCTATGAGACACCTGCAGAACAATGAATGACAGCGTGAAGGGGAGGCTGGCTCAAATTCAGAGTTCTTCGGGGCATTTCACAAGCACTTCACAAGGCTTTTTACTTCATTGGCTGAGGTGGAAACAATAGAAGATGCTTGCTGTCAGATTGAATGGCACTGAGATCTTGGACTTCTGCACTGTAACAGTGTCTCTGCCTCATTCCAGCCTTTGCATGAAGTTGCAAAGCCCAAACCTCTCAACTGCCCAATTATTTTCACTGTTCTATCAAAGCAATTTTCCTTTCAACCCAGACCATACTGTAACAGCTACAGCAGTGGTACCACCACCAAAAGGGCTGAAGTGACTATCCCAAAGTTAACATGAGGGGAATAAAAGGAACAAGTGCTCTTTTACCTGCCAAGCATAATTAGCACACTATTAATAAGCTGGCTATCAAAACAATAACAATCTTTTAGAGCTTTTGCCATGTTTCATCACTCAAAGACTGTCACTATCCAGCATCACATGATCAACTCACTTCAGGAAGAATCAGTTTTATGCCATAGCCAGCAGACACAGGATTCTATCAACTCCTTGGATGAAAATCTGCAGCAGACATTTTATTGTCCATGAAAATCTAAGCTGTTTGATAAGAACTGTACTTGACAGTATTCAGTGAAAGGTCTAGAAGACTATACAATAAGAACAAATATAAAACACAAGGAGCAAGTAGATTGTCCTTTTCATTTAAATAAATAGAATGGCATGTTGCATACCAATTCACAGGTAGGGTCTTCAAAGAGCCATAGAAAAAAAATACTGTGGTAAATACAGAGATAGAGTTTTGGGTAAGAGCAAGGAAAATACATAAAATCTACTGTAAGCACAGTGATTGAGATCTAAGAACTTTTCACTGTGGAAGATGGAGAATGAAGTCAGGCCTGTGTGATACACTAGACCAGGAGACCACCAAAGCCAAACAAAAAGCCATTCTAAACACAAACAGCCCAGGGCTGTTTACCCCAGGTATTTCAAAAACTAACCATCTGTCCAGACATCAGGTAGAAACCTCACAGGAGAACCAAATCACAGAAATAATTGGCACTAGTGAGAAGTTTGCCACACGAGCCTACTTAAAAATAACAATAATATAGCTGTAAATAACATGTGACACTTGCTGCTCTAAGCAGCATTTTATTTCAGCTTACCATCAGCTCAGAGCAGTATGTAAAATTGTTCCTCATACTGTACCTGCCCTTGTGCTTATGTCAAATTAGTTTCTGGTTACCAAAGTAGAAACATTTCAACACTGCCTAAATTGCTAACAGAGCCATCTAAATCAAGATCAAAAGGTGCAGTTCAAATCAACACTCTAGAAGGATTTTGAAGGTCGACAAGTATTCAGAGGAAAACTGTTGTACTTTGTGTCACTCATCTTTTCTAAGAACCTTCACCTTGAAGGAAGTTCCACCAATGCAGAAGTCCCAATCCATGCAGTTCCACACAGTGCCCTGAGCAGAGTACACAGTACTGGATTGAGCTACCCAGGAAGGTGGTTGAGTCACCCACCCTGGATGTCTTTAAGGGTCGTTTGGATCTGGTGCTTAGGGATATGGTTTGAGGTGAATCTTGTAGAGTAGGGTTCTAGGTTGGACTTGGTGATCCTGAGGGGCTTTTCCAACCTGGATGTTTCTGTGATTCTGTGAAGTTGTCTAACCAGGTTCAGACTGCTCAGCCATTGCTCACGCTGAGACCTTAAGGTTGAATCCACTTCTTTGGTTACATCTCCTCACTCGAGTGCATGGTGATCTCCAAAGTATAGAATGAAATCCACTTCACAGCTGCAGTTTCAACTTCTTTCACTGTCCCATAACTGACCAGTGAGACTGTACTGTACCCTTCAAAACAGAAAGGATCTTAAGCATTCATCTAATTGTTTCAAGCTTCTTTGTATCCTTCAAAAGACTATTTTTAGAGACAGGAGATGAATCAGAGTAAAGATGCCACAAACTTAAAGACTTATACTTTGACACTTGGGAGAAGTTGCTCAGAAGGCCGTCTAGACTCTTCCAATCTCCCCAAGATGACTATAGAGGGCAATGCAGTGTGAGTACTGCCAGCCTGGGAGATTTAATTGCAATGTACAAACTCAGGCTCACATACACAGTATGCCAATGAACTTCTCATCCATCTCATCTCTAAAACATATTCCTGGTGCAGCTGGTGAAGTGTATGCCCTACTGTCCACAAAGAAAAATACATTTACCAAGCAGTGAGCTGTGTGCCTTCATCACAGCAATTTCCAGTAGCTCCACTGCAGCAACTTCCATTTCAGAGTTTTTTTTGAGGGCAGAGATGCATGGAAGGAAAGAATGCCTCCAGAAGCAAAGATGATCAGCTGTAGCATTACATGTTAGGAACTAGAGAGGTTGAAACTTGGAATAGGGCTACAGAAGATAAGAACCCTGAATAAAACAGCCTCTGGGGATTTTTTTTTACCCACAAGGAAAAGGAAAGTAATGGATAGTAAGTAGCAGCTAATAGAAGGAAATGAAAAGTTGATGTTTGAAAGGCAAAAAAGGAGCTAAAGTACAGGAGTCTCAATCAGCCCAAAACTTAAGTTCTTCAGGAGTGAAAGAAGAAATAAGATGAAGGTGATACAGGCTGACTTTTTGATTTGTCCAAACCCCAAAATTAGTGCTGAGAACATTTTCAAGCCTTTCCTAAATAACCATGCATGAGCTTCAGGGATATCTGATTTTAGATAAGTAATGATACTTCCTAGGAATGTTAAAATAGGATTTTTCCAGTTCACAAAAACTAGTAGAGCCAGGCAAATGTTGGAAGCAGTCACAGATTGAAGCAGTTGAAGTATTTCATCTCCATTTTCAAATAACTGTATGAATTCTTATAAAATTCCCTGTATGTAGCCACTTTTCTTCAGAAGAACTTTAGGTACTGGAATATATTAACTGAAACACTGCAAAATCTTTCTCTATTGAGTAGAGGACACAGCCAAGATGAAGGACAATATCTTCCTAAGAGGTAACATCTATTCACAGTGTTGGGGGCCCAGCACTGGCTCATATACTGTAGTTTAGATTTGCTTACTTAGCTATTGTGCAGTTTCTAACCTGTCAGAAGAAATTGAGATAAAAAAGCAGGAAAAAAAAAGAAAATCTGACTCATTTCCATAGGGGCACTTAGAACATGAGCAGAGACTGTTCTTTAAGCATTACTCAGCAACCTACTTTACAAAAATGAGTTTCCAAAAATCCAGCTAGAACACACCTCTTGCTTTAACAGGGCCAAGTTTTACAGCAACCTGTTTCAACACAGTTAACAGCCTTTTTAACAATAATAAAGCCTAAGCTTTAAAACATACAGAACGCTGATAAAAGTATTCCTTATGCTGCTGTTTCCAGTATTCTCTAGTTCTCTGCCCAAAAAATGATTCATTAAATGACCAACATGAGATGATGTAAGGCACCCAACTGCTTTTAGTACTGAGTGCAGATGTGTATAACCAGCTATGCCTCTGTTTTCCCAAGCTGTAGAGCAAAGATAAGCCCAAATAGCTTCATTCTGTAATAAGATATTGTGTAGGTAATGGCAGAGACTCTGCTTCTTGAGAAACCAGTCTTTCCCAAAGGAAACTCCAAGATAAGTCTTCTCCTTTTAAATAGGTGAGATAGAAGGAAGCAAGGTAGTGACCAACTCCTCTTTGGTGTAGGGATCATGGAATACACAAAATAGTTCAGAACAATTGCAAAAATAACATCTGCTGGTTTTGGCTTCAAGTATGTGGTGAAGGGTTTGCTTTCTTACAACCTTCTCCTATGTTTTAATTTGCATAAACCTACAGCTTTACAGAACACAGGTCTGAACAATTCCCTTCAGTAAGCTTTCCTCCCCTCAACTATTTCTACATCATCTGAAAGCCTTGATAAACAAAACTGTCCACCTTTTAAAGCAGGTTGTCCCAACTCAAGGAAAGCATTGTTTCATTTTACATTAATGATGATTTTTTTTTGTTTTCATGTATTTAATTGAAAGCTGATGAGTGATTTTTGTTAACAGTTAGAGCCATCAAAATGAAAACCAAACATAAGGAATGCAAAAGCAAGCCTGAAAATGCAATCAGACATAAAAAAATTGTTACAGCAAGCATTAAATTGAAAGGGCAGTAGAGGAATCTAGGTGTAACGAGCAGGATACAAGCATTTCACATCACTGTACTCATAGGAGCTGAGACTCCAAACCATTTTCCAGGATATGCAGATACAAGTGACTGAGCCTTATTTATTCCCTGCTCTATCCAAAAGTTGTCTGCAGAAGCTTCCCTTCTGTAATAAACCCTCAACTCCCAATACCTGCTTTTATTTGAAACCTGACTTTCAACAAGGCTTAAATTTGCAATGAAGACAGTTGGTGCCACAGTGCTGCTGTCTTGATTACATGTATGCACTAGTACAGATACTGTTTGGGCGGGGTGTGGGTTTTTTTTTTTAATGTGTAAGACCAGAACTTTTCTTTGATAAGCTGCAGGACAACACTGACAATACTATTAAAATTTGCAACTGCTCTCCTACTGGAAAACTACTCAGGCATAGACATGCAGTGATCACCTGCATCTGGCTACAGCATACCACAAACCCCAACTGAGAAGCCACATTCAGTTTCCACTCTAACACTGATAATGATGCAGCATGACTGGTATGAGTAAACATTGCCCTTGAGAGCAGAACCCTATGTTTTCCAAATTATAATTTTAGTATCACTCCTCTAAAACAAGGGTTGTCAAATTATATATGAGAAGAAAATAGAAACTATAATGAATAAATCACTTTTTCCTTTCAGTACTTGTCTCATTCATACAATGGCAGTGGTGCTTTTGTAAAGCAGACTAAATTAAGTAGCCTATAGATCATTGCTCTCCCTCTCCATTATTTAAAAAAAAAAACAACCCAAAATCTAGCAGTGGCATTGTTAAAGTCAGTTGCAGCACATAATGCAAGGAAGACAATTGGGTCAAAGTATAAATGCAGTTGGTCTTATTCAGGCCTAAAAGGCTTAAAAGGGGTAGTTTTCATATACCTTTAGGACAAACCCCTTATTCTGTTCACAAACACTATTTGTAAATAGACAGAGCCCATTCTGCACTAGTAAACCTACTTCAAACTTGTGGGTTTCTTAGTAATACACACAAATGAAAGTAACCTCTAATTTGTAGTTGAGCCAAATATCTTTGCTGACATCTGTGTCTGAAATCCCAGTGGAACACTCTTACTGATTTTCATTCAACTGTGACAAAATGTATTCAGTGATTACACATTTTATCATCAACACAACTGATAATATATCCCAGATCTACAGAGGAAAAGACATTACTTAGTCCTACTTAACAGAAGAAAGATGGTACACAGGCAGCTACACTTTAGGTGCTCTGGTAACTTTTTTCAACATCCTCAGTTCAAAAACTTAACTTAGGGCAATAACAACTTTTTTTCAGACCTGAACAAAGTTAACCAAAACTAAATTCAATTCAGTAACCTATTTCCCTGTCTTTTCAGACACCACTAGCCACAACAGGAACAAACATGCAAGTCAATCCCTGACAGCCAGATTCCTAATGCCAGAACCAGCATATATGATGCTGCTATAGCTATAATAGTCTAAGTTAATCCTCATTAAGATGTTTAGAAGCTACTTTGTTAACTATAGGCAAATGATGACTCCAGTTATGCCTTCAGGCACTGGAAGTTTAGTTGCACCTAGATCCTACATTATGCCAGTGATACACTTGATGATGCCAAAAGCCATGCAAGCAGAAGGAAAGAACGTTAGGTAAGATGAGTCTCCCTGCTGGTTGTCACCATTGCTGCTCCTGTATTAGCTGCACACTGCTCAAAGGCATGCTGTTCAAGACTGGCAGAACTGAATCTCTACCCTCACTGCTCTATTTAGGAAAACTGTCCCAACTCCTACATTTGGGATGGACTAAAAGCTAGCAATCTCTTGTTGATTGATCCTGCCTGCGCTGGAGTTGAAAAACTCCTGCGTGAAAGAGGCATCAACTTTATTTCTATTTTGAACTTCTGAGCAAGTCTTCTGGTTGCAAGGCTTCAGGACCTGCAGGTCCATTTACACCTACAGCCCTTGTCAGAAAACACAAGCACACTGATAAGCTGGTGCAGGTGCACTGAGGTCTGACAGAAACTATAGCTGTGCTGCAGGCTGCCTGCCATGACAGGATTTTATTTCTGCATTATTATTGGGCAACACTAAGGTGGGTATTAAGACAGCCTGCCAAGATAAATTAAAGGTCCACTGGCCTTTAACAAGAAACAGTATCCCTACCCTTGACTTGGAGGTTATGGGTGACACTGCACATTATGTTCACCTTGCTTTTGTCTTCTGCCTGAAGTTTAGATGCACTAAAATGTAATCACAAGCAGTTGCGCGTGATTTGAGACACTTGGCTCCCAGTATCAGTCGGTGCCCAGTCCTGCAGCATAAAGGCCAGCCAGGGATCTCTCCATGCAAGTTCTGTGAACAAAAGACTGCGCTGCCTCCTTTGGCAGCAGGGACACTCGCTGCGTATTGTTAGTTCGTGTGCTGCTGAGAAAACATATTGCCACCATTCAGCTGCTCAGGCACTCCAGTCACCGTGCGGGGGAATGCTATACTGAAAACCTTCACAATTTTCTGTGGAAGCAGGCCAAATGGAATTGTATTTGTTACCGGGTGCAAACGCAGTGCCTTCATCCCAAGGCATGTTTAAGCCTTCCAAATAAATACCTTCACACTCCCTCTTAGGGATGACCTATCATCTCAGATCAGGAAATACTTTTCCTTCCCACCCCACCTCTGGACAAGAGAAAGGCAAACCACCTCCATCACCCTTCCTTCTTCTTCCCCCTGTAAAAGTTAACATTCTATGAAATCAGGACAAGCATGTGGGGATCATTCTGTGCATCCCTTTCAGCTCTGGCTTTTCTAGTTTAAAACTATGAAAGACAAAGTTACTGAACACTTTAGGGATCATCACATAATGTTAAGTCATTTTGATAACTGGTGTCTGGACCATGTAAAGCCTTGAACCATGACAACAGGGCTTCAATTATGGAAATACAGGCATTTTTAATGACAGAAGCACTGCTTCTTAATGTAAACTTTGCAGGGCTCCATGGCCAAATTCCTGCAGAAATATTGGAGAGCTATGTTCTGACCAGCTCAGTTAGGCCAGCCCCTTTTAGCAGCCTCCTCGAACTAAGCCATTCAAGGGTTGTTTTTTTTTCTTCAATAAAAACCCCACACCAGCTGTTTTAAAGTCATCTACAATGGAGCTTAAGTTTTTATTCACTTGATACAAGCAAATACAAATATTAACCTCATGAATAGTTAAAATTAAAAAAATATTTGCAAGAAGGATATCCTTTGAAACTCACAGAAGAAAACAGATTTGACTGAACTTCAGCTTTCAGGAGCAGCATCTAAAAATAGGTAGTGTCAGCTATGCAAGAATTTGATGATTAGCAAGTGGCTAAGTATTGTGCATCCTGAGAGATCGGTCCAATTTTTAAAGCATCAGAGTTACCAGGGGTAGTAAGCACAAGGTCCTTGAGATTCAAAAATCTTAAAATTATTACCTCTTCCTCTTCTAAAGTACTATATACTTATAGAAAAAAATAAAAGCAAGCAGCTTACTGCACTGAAACAAAGAGACTACACCATACTTGGAGACACAAGCCACGATTCAAGCACAGATTGAAAAGCACATTTTTGAAGTCTAACAGTACATGCTACGTCAAACACTTAGAAGCACTTATTTGCTATCAGTTTCTCTGCAGGCTAAGACTTTTGATGCATATTTTACTGTAACTTCTGGCTATACAGATCAGAGACCTGAGAACATAAAAGCCCTTCAATTACCACACTTGATCTCAGCTTGTTAGACTCTTACAGGTATAGATACAGTTTCACCATACCCATTTAAGCTTACTTTAATTTAATATCAAAGAAAGACTCAATCTCTTCTCCTTGCAAGCTTTCCTGCACTCTTCAGGCACAAAAGAAACTTTTTGTCCGATCTAAAAACTTCATGTTGGCAAGGGACAAAACATTTCCCTATTTTCAGCACTGGCATTCCATGGGGAAAAAGAAAAGTTGCATCAAAACCTTTTGAACAACGTTATTAAGTGTTATCAAAGTAACAGCGTCTCCAGGGATAGATTCCAGNATCAAAGTGTTACAGGCACATAAAGGCACACAGGTGAAGAGGCTAATAAAAACGCTCCTCTAGAAATGAATACAGCCGAAATATACGATTTTCAATAAAAGCTTAAAAAGAAGGAGACTCATGAGAAGGGCAGCTAGCAACTCTCCTGCCTCCTTCCACCACCTGAAAGGCACCATAAATTGCAGTTATCTTCCTCCCCTCAGAAGACACACAGACACCCCCCCCCCCCAAAAAAAAAAAAAGCCCCACAAACCAAAAATAGTATTAAAATACTTTTGCCCAGGAGACAGCAGGTTCAAGTCCCTGGAAAGTTTACGTGAAGTTTAACAACAGATTTCCCCCCACCCCTTCTCCCTCCACAGATTTCCACCTCCTTTTCCAAACGGGAAAAGTCTGCAAGGAAGGAGGAGGACGGGCACGGGGAGGAAGGCAGAATGAAAGGGCTAACCGACCCGCTGCCAGGGCTGGAGAGGCAGGCTTGCAGGCTTCAGCTCCCTACCTGGAGGGTCCATCTCAATGTAAAATATCAGCTCAGTGGAATAGGGCATCATGACTTCCCTCCAGTCCGTGTCATCGCGGTCCATATCCCACACCGTGTTGTACATCGCGACAGTCAAGTCCCGGCAGGTTTATAAATAAGAGGTTGGCTTTCTCGGCTTTTAATGGAGAATAATAATAAAAAAAAAAAAAGAAAAAAAAAAAAAAAAAAAAAAAAAATCCG